>OX276335.1:198797442-199339942 GCA_946251815.1 Dasysyrphus albostriatus | reverse complement strand
TTTTTGATACTGGGTATTTTTTAGAGAAAAATTCTTCGGTGGATATTTGGTCCAATATGCGAGGAGGATGAATGGATAGGAGGATAAGATTCAATCGTTAATTGTACGAGCTGTACCAAGATGTGAATGTAGTCCAAAGAGCCAAACACTTGATCTCGATGACTGGAGAGAGTGTTTGAGGGACCGCAACCGATGGAAGATCCCAAATTCTCAGGAAGAGTCCCTCCATGGATCGGGAGCCGGATAAGTAAGTGAGTAAATATGTTCTAAATTGGGATCGAAAAAACCACTGATTTTAATTTCTAAAAATCTCAAAATCAATCATTAAAATTTTCAATGATAGCTATAACTAGCACCTATGCTTTATTTCCACCAAAAGTTTATCTCAATTCAGATTTAATAAATCTATTTGGTGTTTTCGCCGAACAAGGAAGATTTAAAAATAATTTATTTGACAGCCCCTTTAAACAACCTAATGGGGTTTCATTCTTTTCCAATGAATTGGAAGTGAGATAGAATGCATAACTTGTGAGAAACTGAATCCTTCAGGGCCATATAAAAATAAATAAATGGGATTCATTTTCAAAAAGGAGCTCAATAATTTCGCTTCTGCCGTTATCAAAAGGCCTTTTTCTTTTTAATTCAGAATAGAGCTCTGAATAGAACCAAGAATCTGAACCAAGCGTGCTCTGAGCGCTCTTAATTATTTTGGAAACAGACCTGAACAGAACACTAGCTGTCAAATGCTTGTGTTCGGCATTTAATCTGTCTGCTCAGTCATCTAACTGCCTGAACAGAATGGAGACGGAGCTGCAACTGGAAAAGCAGTCAAAATGTTGAATACACACAAATTCATAGATACAAACAGAACGCGACGCAGCTGCGGATGGAGCTGCATACGCAGCTGGACAAGTTGGCCAACTTTTAACTTTTACATGCAGCTTTTTTGACGTTTCAAAATTGTGAACGCAACCAAGTATTTACATAAGATTTGAAGAGAATTTCAAACTCTTTTTAATCTCCGATAAAGACGTAAAGTAATTTTAGCTTCCATTTCATCACTATCCACTTTTATTTTTATTTTATTTTTTATTTTTGTGTTGAATTAAACTCGCACAGCTGGCTTCAAATGCACAAAATATCAGAAAGCTGTACAGCACATTGTGGACGAGTAAAATAAGCACGTACAGCATTTTTCGACAACTATTCCAGTTGCAGCTGCAGCTCCAGTTAAAGCTGCAGCTCCAGTTGCAGCACTCTATTCTGGTCAGGCAGTTATTCTGAGCTCATAGAGTGCGCTCTTAACAACCTCAGAACACACTCAGAACAAAAAAAGAAACACGAATTTTTAGCTCTGAACGCTCAGAGCTAAAAAAGAAACACAATTTTTTGTTTGACAGTTCGGACTCTACTCTGAACTAAAAAAGAAAAACGCCTAAAATAAGAAGCGAAATGGGCTCTAAATCTGACGTTTCGGTTTCAAGGATTGTACTACTCCCGGGTTGAAGAACTGATACGACGGATTTAAGATCCTTGCCCTAAGGGGTCTTTCTTGTAAAAGCATCAACTTCTTGTAACACCATTGTGGAGAAAAATTTTATAAGAAAATTATGGATATAGAAAGGTTGCAAAAACTAGAGGATGATTGTGTGTGAGTTTCTTTGAGAAACTCTCTACTGCTCCATTTAGTAACCCACTTAATTTTTAATTTTTCTTAGCTTCTATTTTTTTATTCGACTGCGCCGATGTGAATAGTCTTTTTTTATTTGAAGCTCTGAATTCAAAATGGATATTACCTCGTGGCATAATGGAAAGTGCGTTGGATTGCCAGCTTAAACAAAGATTGTTTATTTTCGAGGTACCTACTACCTCTTGCACGGAACTGACTAACAAATGCTCCAAAAGTATCTGTTGTCATAAATGAGTGCTACTTATCTAGCCTTTCGGGCACGACAAAAAATCGTAGGCCCTCCATTACTGCCAACAAGAGGTATACACAAATTGAAGTGAAATGCCATAGGTAAAGCATTCCACATTCGATAAGTGTGGCTAAAAAAGAATCTCTATGTCCCCTATACGATGATTGCCCCTGACTCTTTATGAACATGATGAGTGCGAAAGAGAAAAAAGATGAGATGGAATATCAGTTACCCTGTGCATCGTGGGCCAAGATTTCCGAGACTCTTTTTGACGTTCCTTTTTAGCATTACCCGTATTTTCATATTTTTCCTATACAGACACTGTAAAACCGCTTAAATAGTAAAGAGAACTGTCAATTTTGCATCAAGCGTCAATGTAAGTCCCCTATTACACGATGATTCTTTGCGTCTGACTCTTTTCGAACATTATAAGTGCGAAAGAGAAAAAAGATGAGATGGAAGATCAGTTACCCTGTGCATCGTGGGCCAAGATTTCCGAGACTCTTTTTGACGTTCCTTTTTAGCATTACCCATATTTTCATATTTTTCCTATACAGACACTGTAAAACCGCTTAAATAGTAAAGAGAACTGTCAATTTTAGCATCAAGCGTCAATGTAAGTCCCCTATTACACGATGATTCTTTGCGTCTGACTCTTTTCGAACATTATAAGTGCGAAAGAGTAGAAAGATGAGATGGAAGACCAGTTGCTCCGAGCGTCGTGGGCCAAGATTTCCGATACTCTTTTTAACGTGTCTTTTTAGCAATGTCCATATTTTCTTATTTTTCCTATACAGACTCTCTACAAACCACTCAAACAGTAAAGAGAACTGTAAATGTTGTATCAAGCGAAGAGAAGCTCCGTGTAATAATGCGTGACTCACAGGATGATTTTCCAAGAAAAATTCTAAAAAAGAGTCACACGCAAAGAATCACCGTGTAATAGGGGACTATCTGACTACGCATATATTAAATTAGGTGTGGTTTTTGCAAGCCCCGGGGAAGCGGACCAAAAGAACAACATGCGCGGCTAAGCAACGCCATCACAGAAAAAATGGAGTTTCCATATAAACCATCGATAACATTCGATAACAGAACACAGTTTTTAAGCCCAGCCCAGAAAATTCTCTGGACATAGTATTAAGTTTCCTCAAGGTATCCGCGATGTATCTACGTGGTATTACGCGAGGTATTTGTGAAGAATCCGCAAGGTTTTCCTAAGATAATCCGCAAGAAATTCGAGACGTATTGGATTGTGTCCGTGTTTCAACCGCAAAATATCCGCGTTTCCTCCGCAAGGTATCCGCGTTTCATCCGCAAGGTATCCCCGTGGTATCTGCAAGTAGGTTACCACGAGGCACAGTATATTAAAGGTCATACACTGCGCATGTTATCAAAAATCAGTTGTCAGATAATGAGCAACAAAATAAATTATTTCTCAGAGACCTTGTCAAATTGGATGTGGGTGCAGGTGCATTAAATGCCTTAATTTTAGTAATGAATATTCTTGGCCAATCTGAAGTTTGGAAAATTCAGAAATCTGAAAATCTAATAGAAAATATGAAATGTACTAAACATGCCACCGTACACATTCAAGGAGCTGACAGGGGTCTCTAAATTTTGAAACATGCGCGAACTTGTACAAAAATAAAAACTTGGAAGATATTACCTTTAAAATGTATACTGTGGCCATGGGGTATTCACTTGATATCCACGTGGTATCCGTGAAGTATCTGCATAGTATTAGCGAGGTTTCTACAAGGTATCCGTGAGATATCCACGAGGTTTTCGCAGGTATTCGAAAGGTATCGGCGTGGTAACCTAGTGGTATCCGCAAAGTATGCGAGAGGTATCTGCTAGGTATCTACGTGGAATTCAGGAGATATCCACGTGGTATCCACGAGCCATCCACGAAGTTACGACGAGTTATCTGTGAGGTATCAGCGAGGTCTCTACGTTGTATCCGCAAGGTATCAACGTGGGTATCCACGAGGTATCTATTCGATTTTCTCTTTAAAGACTCCACTGATTTCAATCAAAATTTTTGTGCAAAAGCTTTCTTAATAATATAAATAATGTTGCATATCAAAATTTTGACATAATAAAATTTGTTGAAAAGTAAAAATTATAAAATAGTTTGCCATAAAACCATCAAAGTTACCCGAATCGAAACTTGTCCAAATAATATTGACAATGTTACCTGATGGTGTACTGGAGCCTGCCTTTTAGCTATGACAAAATAAAGATAATTGAATTCAAAAATTCTTACCACAAATTTTATGGGGTTTTCTTTTGGTAACAAAAATTGATTTTTTTCCCTTCCGATTTGTCAAAACACAGACTATGACAATAAAAGCCTTCCAATGGTGAAAATAATCAATTTTTTTTTTTTTTTGATCGAAAATCAAATTTGCAGATCTGGATTTTTCGGCAGATTTACCCCTTTTTTACTAACACCATTACACACCAGAACAATTCACAGCCATCAATTTGACAAACCTTGATCGCCACAGTTTCACAGACACAAATTGTACACCAATACAATAAAAACAAAAAAATCAATCTGCAATCGTATACCATTCGCGACGAAAAAAATCAATTTTTGGATCAAAATCTAAAATTACCAAAAGAAAAGCCCATTTGTTTTGTGTTTTGGATTTGAATAGATTAATTACGAAAAATGTATGTAAACAAAAGTATATAAACAGGAGTAAAAGTTCAATTGAAGCACAATTAAGCGAACACAATCGTTTTTTCGGTGACACTGATTTTGATATTTAATTTCACGGATAACAGTTTTGAGTCTTATATTAAAGGTACAATAATAATAATTGTCGGAAGGGCACTGAAGGCATCTAATAAACCAACCAGCATCAATCTATCTATGTATTCATATTCAACCAGAAAATATATTTAAATCGTTTTCCATTGGTTCACTTAGGGACGCTTCTAAACTTTTCTGGACTTCCAATGGAAAACGATATTAATTTCACATCAATAAGGAGCACTCTGTAGAGTATAGAGCACATCCGAAAGTAAACATGAATGAAACTACATACAAAGACGAAACAAGACAATCTGAAAACTGCAAGTAAATAACGGGTGATTTTTTAGCTGGTTTGGTTTTGGCAACACTGGTTTTGACAGCTGACGTGTGTTTAGTACCTTGTGTCACTGTCAAACAGTTTCAGTTTGGTTTGCAATTTAACCATGGATCGTCTTACAAATGAACAACGCTTGCAAATTATTGAACTTTACTATCAAAATTCGTGCTCGGTTCGAAATGTTCATCGCGCGCTGCTTCCATTTTATGGTCGGCATTCTCGACCTTCTGAGCAGTCTATTCGGAAGATTGTGACCAAATTTCGCACCAAATTTACTTTGTTGGACATTAAACCAGCAACACGTTTACGTACTGTGCGTAGTGAAGAAAATATTGCGGCCGTATCAGCTAGTGTGACAGAAGACAGCGAAATGTCGATTCGGCGCCGTTCCCAGCAGTTAGGCCTTTGTTACAGCACTACGTGGAAAATTTTGCGGAAGGATTTGGGCGTAAAGCCTTTTAAGATACAGCTGGTGCAAGAACTAAAGCCAGCCGACCTACCACAACGCCGAATTTTTGGTGAATGGGCTCTTGGAAAGCTGGCCGAGGATCCGCTTTTTTATCGAAAAATTGTGTTCAGCGATGAGGCTCATTTTTGGTTGAATGGGTACGTAAATAAGCATAATTGCCGCATTTGGAGTGAAGATCAGCCAGAAGCATTGCAACAGCTACCAATGCATCCCGAAAAAGCCACTGTTTGGTGCGGTTTATGGGCCGGCGGCATTATTGGGCCATATTTCTTCAAAGATGATGCGAATCGCAGCGTTACTGTCAATGGTGAACGCTACCGAGCGATGATAACAAACTTTTTTTTGCCCGAAATGGAAGTTCTTGACTTGCATGATATGTGGTTTCAACAAGACGGTGCCACATGCCACACAGCACGCGAAACAATGGCGCAATTGCGAGGCGAGTTTGGTGAACAGTTAATTTCACGTTTCGGGCCGGTCAATTGGCCGCCTAGATCGTGCGATTTGACACCATTAGATTATTTTTTGTGGGGGTATGTCAAGGCTAATGTCTATAAGGACAAGCCCGCTTCGATTGACGCACTGGAAGCCAACATCCATGCATTCATTCGTGAGATACCGGCCGATATGTGTGAAAGAGTATGCCAAAATTGGACTCAGCGGATGGGCTACCTGAGACGCAGCCGCGGTCAACATTTGCATGAAATTATCTTTAAACATTAAGTTGCAAGGTTCAAACTATCGATTCAAATAAATATTTCATTAATTTTTTCGAAGTTTTTGTGTTTTTTTTTTTTTTAAGTTCTAAACCTCTTAAAAAATCACCCGTTATCAACATACAAAGACGAAACAAGACAATCTGAAAACTGCAAGTATAAATATACATAACTGCGTCACATCATTTCCTTGTATTCGCTTGTTTCCTTTCCGACCACTTCAGTGCCCCTCTGAATATTTCTACCTTTCTTAAGATTGCATATAAAAGTGAGTTTATATAACACGTTTTTGGAATCAGATTTCTGAGCTAGTCATAGGTTTCCAACGAAAAACGTCTATTTGCATGGCACAAAAGGTCAGTCACCCTTAACATAACCATGAGAATTAATTGAAATGCATAGTAAAATAAAATGAAAACCGAAAGTTAAGCTGCTAATTAAGTAGAAACGACAACAACAAAAGTGGATTTTTTCATGGTTATGCTGATGGTAATGAGGATAAAATAAAACTAGAATTCGCGTTGAATCAAATAGTGACTATGCATAAATTCACTATTTAAATTTTCTGGAGAAATAAAATATTTTTTTCTTATGAAATTTTAATTGAGTTCTTTAAATTTCTAGAACTATCACGGCTGTTTTGATATTCGGTCGAATTGAATCCGTACGGATTGAAACGGGAAAATCAAAAGAAACCCCAATTGAAAAATGTCATTCCGGTCGTTTTTCCGAACGTCTATGAATCATAGATGTTTGGCAAAACGAATTGGCCAGTTTATATTTCTTGAGCGCTCAGTATTTTTCCTCAATTTTTCGACAGAGCAGGAGAATAAAATATAAACAACATTCCTCACATAGAAGTCAAATGAACTCCCTTTTTCTTTTCTTCTAATGTAATTTACTGCGACAAAAATAATTGAGCAAGCGAATCCAAAAAATTTCAGTCTCAGTTTTTAAGGGGAAAAGTGAGGAATTTTTGAGATGAATCCTGTTTATAAGAGTATTTCTGAGCGCTCTGAGTTCTCTGAGATATATAAACTGGCTAAATGAATCCACAATCCGCCATTTTTTTTTTTTTTTTCGTTTTCAATTCCGGTATCTCTTTGTTGGTCGTTTACAATCCGTTCGCATTCAATTCTATCGAATATCAGAACAACCACTTATGTATTTCAACTTCTCGTTACATTTTCCCTTATTTTTTCAACTGTTGTTCGGTTTTCCGTACTTGGATTCTCACTCCCAAAGTCAAAATTTAGACTCCTGGGTAGGTACTTTTAAATTTTGGTCGAGCTTGTACTCCTAGATCGCATTGCGAACATGATCTGTTTATAATGCTCTAATCAAAACAGGAAACCAGGGGTGGAATCGGCTAAGGCGATAGTTGATGGTTGATCATCAAAATAAATGTTTTTGCTTCAGGTAAGGTGATTATCAAATTGACTATCGCTTTTTTCCTATGGTTTTAGGTGACAGCTATTTAGGTGTCACTTTCATACATTTTGTACAAATTTTTTTGAGAAAGATAAGTTTTGCCAGCTTCAGCCCCACTTAATATTGAAAGTTTTGTAGAAAAAAAGAGTATTAATCAAAGTTAAAATAAATATAAGTGAATAGCAATGTATATTTTTATTCAAATTTTCTATGCGGCGCAGTACAAGAAATGAAAAAAAAATTACTACAAAAACATAAATAATTGCTCTGAATCAACTTAAGCAATAAATCAAATATTTCGACACTCCCCAACCCAATTTTCCTATAAGATCTTCTATCGATGTTCACCAATGTTATGTTTACATATAAATTTAATATTTTTAGCGATCACTTTACGCAGAATAAAGAAAAGGTGATTATCAAAATTGACAATCAAAACAGTGACAGTCAACTATCGCCTTAGCCGATTCCACCCCAGTTAGAAGCTTCTAGTTCAAAATGAATCTACAATTCTTCAACAACTCAAACTTACCTTTGCGTGTTAAACTTTTTAAAACTTACATAACTTAAATTCACATTATTAAGTCAAACAACTTTGTGCGCAAAAATTCCTGTTGTTTATCAGTTCTTTTTTTTTTATTTATTTATCTTATTTTTCTAAGATGAATACATTAATTTTGAATGAATAAAATCAAAATGAGAACAAACAAAAAAATGACTTAATCAACTAAATAAAAATGAAAATGATTCAAAACAAAAACAAACTTAACTACTTAAGGTAGATATAAATCTTCATAGGGGAATTTTTTGAAAACATTCAACGCAACACTTCGAACTATTTCAGATATCGCAGCATGAATAGATGGCTGTAATTCAGTCCAAACGTCACGCCAATTCTCATTTAAGAATAAATTCAAATTATCCCCCAAAGTTCTGTCACCATGGAAGAGGTTTGTAAGTTTGATTTGAACACTGTTTGAATAAGGAAAAAAATTTAATAGTAATTTACATAAATCTTAGCTTTGGTTAAAATATTTAAACTTACTTTTCTGGTTCGAGGAGAATCTTCAACTTATCAATACCCAAGAAAGTCTTGCCACCTTTAACGTTCAAACTTGGCTTGAATCGAACAGAAAATTTAGGTTTCACAATTGTAATGTCAGCATCTCCATCACCTTGAATGGGAAGAATTAATATGCGACCATCGGCAGTATATTTGCCACGCAATGTCAATTTTGGCAAACTGCCGTATAATTCAAATTTGCTTGTTTTTGGATCTGCTTCAAAGCCACTATAAATAAAATGAAAACGGGAAAATTTATACATGATTTGTTTGAAATGTTTAGCTAAAATTCAAGTAGTTCTAAAATGTTTGCTAGGCAGGCATACTTACACCATTTTGTCAATATTAACATTTGACAATCCACCGACTAATAGATCTTTGAAATTCAACTTAAAACTTAAAGAACCCGATCGGCCATCAGAAATGTCAAACTTTTTGAGTGCAAATGGTTCTAGAACTGGGAAGCCAGCTTCAGGATAGCCTGTCTTTGAGAACTTCTTTAATAGATGTAGTGATGATAGTCGAATGCACTCTGTGTCTCCAGCATGACACTGTTCAATATCAGCAGCTAAAATTAATTTGAAAGATGAAGAATTAGAGCCGTTTAAACTTTGTCTAACTTTAAACAAGACTTAGTCCTAGTTCACACGACAACTCACCGCACGATTTTTCGCAGTATAAATCTGTGCAAGTGGATAGTGGCCTAATACATTCTACATAGAAGCTTTTACATGGCAATTGTAAACGTTTGCCGTTTGGGTTTAAACTGCCGTTTGGAAAAATACTGCAAAAAAAAACGTGCGATACCCTGTCGTGTGAACCCAGACTTAAACTATACAAAATTTTAAATAATTATTTTTCATGCATGTTTAAGTTTGTCTTAATAAGATAATCGTCTCTGTTGTTTTTAAACTACTCAAGTTTTATGTTTTTTTCAAGCGAAAATGATTTTATTTATTTGTAAACCTTGCCTTACTTTAGTGGGCCGTTCATCTCTAAGAGGATTGATTACTTTTCACTGTGACATAAGAGTTTGTCTAACTAAGACAATAGTCTTATGCCCAATTTCACGAAAGGCTTTTAATTATTTTAAAAGCCATTTAGCCTTTAAATTATGTTTTTTTGGTTTCACCAAAAGTTTTTAAATTTAACAAGATTTTAAATGCCCTTGTACTCTAAAAGCTTGTTTTTGTCTCACTAAATTTTAGAAGTCTTTTTTATTCAGCCATTCCAGTAAACAACAGCTGATATTTTGCTGTGAGAATAATTGTCCCCTCATCCATAATGCTTTTTCACATTTTCTCTTATACTTCGCATGCGCGAGTGAAACAACCTCTTCTTTTATATTCAGGGATGTGAAGCAAACTCAGTTTAATTTAAATGTTCCTAAAATATAACTTTTTTACATTGGTGAAACTGAAAAGATTTAATAAAATTTGGAAGGAGTTTAGATAAAAGCAATTTTAGTGTTTGTCTATGAAATCGGCCATTATTTTATTTTTACACCAAACCTTAAGCAGCCAAACAACTATTGAAAAAACACTTTTCACTGTTGGCTAAGAGTTTGTCTAACTTAAACAACAACTTAAGACAGCCATTAAACACAAACAAAAAAAATTATTAAAAAACACCTTTCACTTACAGATTTTAATTAACTAGGACAACTGTCTTAATATTAATTAAAAACCTTGTCTAACTTTAGACAGTCATCAAATTCCAAAAAGTTATACAAAACTGTTTCACTAATACCTAAGAGTTTGTCTAGCTTATACTACATTTCCACCTTACACTAATCTGATTCATTTGTGGCTGCATTCAGTTCTTTACAAATAAAACATTCTATCTCACTTCCCCTTCATAAGAAAAAATGAAAAACTATTTGCAATTTTAAAGGTGCTGTCAAAAAAATTTCTTTTTAAAATCTTTTTGTGCGATGAAAACACCTTTGGTGAAAATAAAGAGTATCTAAACTTTGTCTAACTTTAGACAGCTGTCAAATTCCAAACAGCTATACAAAACTTGTTCACTGTTGCCTAACTTAGACAAGGGTCTAAGTAATTTTTATAAACTTCGTCCAACTTTAGACATCCATCCAACTCCAACAACTGTCTTATTATTGATTGATAACGTTGTCTAACTTTAGACAGCCATCGAATTGCAAACAGTTATACAAAATATTTTCACCGTTTCATAAAATTTTGTCTAACTTAGACACCAGTCTAAATATTATTCATAAACTTCGTAAGTTTACAAAGCCACCAAACTCCAAAAAACTATTAAAAAAAAAAACACTTCACTTTTGCCTAACAATTGTCAGACTAAAACAACGAAAACCATTGTCTAAACCTTGACTAATGTGACATTTAATTTTAAACTAAATAAAACAAACATTCAATGTGAACTATTTGATACACTATCTTAATACAATTAACTGTCTTTCATAAAACTTACGAAAAGATAATGCTCCCATCATGAATACCAAACACAACAATGCCGAGAACAAATTTCGCGAAACCATTGTGATAAGCTCTTAAAAACACTTCTACGTATTTTTTTTTAAAATAAAGAGAAAAAAGCTCGATACAAGGGGTGGCTATAGAATTTTCCGAACTCCACTCCAAATTCGACTCTGAACCTTTCAAGACCAATGCGCAAACTGTAGAAGCCATCTCTCATTACACGCGCATTTATAAAATTTCGCACCACTAGCACCACGCATACTCTAGCACATTAAGGAAAATAAATTAATTCTTTTGAAGAAAAAAAAAAAAATATATATAAAAATACTCGATCTCCTAATCATATACATAATTATTTCCTTATGCTGGCAAATATCAACCAAAACAAAAAAAAAAAGAAAGAAGATGACGAACAAGAACAAACAATAATATCAACAGAAAAAAAAGCATGAAAAACAGAAATCCAGCCGGGTTGTTGCTGTTTTCTCAAGGTGGTTAAGATTCAAGATCTCACCTGGTCAAGCTATAGACAAGACAACAATACACACTGGCTCATCGTGCTATTGCCAAAACAGTAAATAAGACACGAACCAAAAAAAAAAAGTCACTTGACGTCAAAATAGCGAATGATTTAATTTATTTTTAATTTTATGTAAAGTTGAAAGTGATTTTGTTTGGATTAGGGGGTGTTTTTTTTTTTTACTTTTTTAGTTAGAGAGCTGTTGGCTATTTTGGTATTTAGTTTATTTAAATTCTATTGAGTCTTAATGAATGTGAATTAGATTAAAGTGAACAACCTCTAATATTAGTCCAGTTAACTTAGCTTTTTTATTTTATTGCAATTCATTGGGTTGGAATTTTTCGTTTTACTATCGCTTAAAGCTTAAATTCGAGTTTTTGAATTAAAGATTGGATTAAAGTTTCACGATAAACAGCCTCAATTTTAAAACAAAAATATCCTGTATACCTAGACGTACGAGTACCATACAAAAAAACGAGTTTCTCAAGTTTGATGAACTTTTAGTATTAAATGAAAATGAGGTGGAATTTATAACAGTGCCAAATGGAATATTTTCAATTATGCTCCAAGGCTCTAAAGACATTTAAATAATCGTACTGCTACTGGTGGAAATATTCAAAAAATATTAGAAGCTCTTCTTCGTCATCGGTTCCAACACTTGATCACAATAAAAACTCCTGTGGTTAGCTCGCAAGGAAAAGCAAACTTGTTTGCTGCCATTTTTGCTGAAAATTCGACCTTCCCACACAGTCTTATGACCCCTCCTGTACTTGAGCGCGTAAATGCTGCTATGAGACAAATCTTTTATCGTACTCGTACAATCGCAAGACTGAAGGGTAGTACGGCTTTCATAGCAGTAGATCCACTGTTGATCTGATGGCATATCTCACCGAAAAGTGGAACCAATCCTTACACCATTTTGGAGAAACAGAGGTAACTGCACTAGACATTTCTAAAGCATTTTATAGAGTTTGGCACGAAGCTCTCTTATAGTACGTTTGGTATCGATGACAAACATGAGTCTTTCCTTCGTTGGATTAAAAGCAACTTGTCAGACCGTTGTTCCGCTGTAGTACCTCATGGCATAATGGTTAGTGCGTAGTATCAGCAAGGTATTCGAAAAAGTTATCATTAGAACTCTGTCTAAGTGGGCAGAGAACAATAATAATATACCGGACAATCAGTTCGGTTTTAAGGCGGGACATGACACCATTCCTGCCGTGTGTAAACTCGTTTCTGATGTCCAATGGGATAAATCTAAGAAGCAGTGTACGGGAGCCTGTCTAGTTAATTTGGAGAAGGACTTCAACACTGTATGGTTAAAGGGTCTTTATCTTAAGCTGACCAGACTTGGCATTTGTAAACCATTGGCAGAAAGTTTGTTGTCAAGAGTGGCAATGTAACTTCTGCCACCACCTTTAATATTAAAAATGGTCCTCAACAGGGAGCGGTCAACTCGCCGATGCTATTCAGCATTTACACCAGCAATCTGATAAATAGTCTAACTCAGGCAATTGCGTATGCCAACGATCTAATTGCGTACAGAACAGCTCCAAAAGCCAAGATGACGTCGAAAAGATTCAGCAATACTGGAAGTTGAAAATCAACTTTAAGAAAACAGAAACTATCTTGTTTAGGACTCCGTTGCTTGGAGCCAAATAGGTGATTCAAGCATTATATTAACTTTTGTTTCACTAGAACACTGTGTCGCAACGTCTTCCTCACACTGTTCTATCGTTGTTTCTACCAACAATGCTGAGATAAAATAGCCAGTTGCACTCCCGCTCTGAAAGAATTTTGCCGTAATACTCGTCAAGCTTTGAATTCTTATCAGTTTATCCTTGGGCCCAACTTTGAACGTACTGTCAAATAAAGAAGTTTCTTTCTCTAGCCGTACTACTGGAATGTCGAATGCTTTACCTTACTTGATTATTCTCCTTCATTGTGATAAACAAGCTTTCAAGATCTACGCGTGCATCGGCATATTCTAAAACAAGCTATCCACTTTTCCTAAACGCTCACGCTGTGTTGCATCAAAACATCATAGCGGTATTCATAATCCCTTGAGTGTGTGCAAATTGTAAAAAATTAATTTTTAAATATTATTATATTGTTGGAGAGGTTAGAGAGAAGTGGGCCTTCAACAATTTTGAAAACGAAGCAATTCGGCAAGCCCTAGACTCTGTCTGCATCAACCCGATGCTGTCAACTTGAATCCACGAAAGACTGATGGTTGAATCTATCCATGCAATCCGCTTGATTTCCTTATCTGTATTGCCTAAGACTTGTCTGGCATGGTCCAAAAGCTTGGCATATTATTTACTCTGGATTTAAATTTGATTTAAGTGAATTTTAGATCCCACAACTAAATATGCATTTATTAAATACAAAAATTCAAGTCCATGTCCATATTATTCACTCTGTAAATGCCTTAAATCCGCTGGATTTAAAATACACTTAATCCAGATGTAAAATGTCTTAAATCCAGATTAAGATCTTTTCATCCAAATGTCAAAATTGCGAAACGTCAAATTTCTCCCGTGAAAGTTCTTGAGGTTAATATAAACATGGTTTGATCAAATTTAATGATTTTTTTTTTTATTGTAATGCATATTTTGTGTTGTATGAATATAATACTATTTGCGCCCTTTGGATGGGATACCCTGCAGTGGAATCCGGAAATACTCCTCATCGAAACACAAATGCTACATATATAACACAAAATGGATAATCCAGGAAAAGTCTTCAATCAGGTTCAGCAAGCATAATTTTACCGTGGAACCAAATTTTTGTTGATCGTTTTACAAAATAAAATAAAATAAGTTATTTCTGTTTTTTTTTTTTTAATTTGTCACTTCTTGTTTACTTTAATTAATTTATTTCACTCATGTTGGTAAGTTTCTGTGAGTTCATAAACAATCCAGGAACTAGAAATGTCAAGAAAAAGTGAATTATATGAAATTGGGTTTTAAATCCAATTGGATTAATCGAGATTGGATTAAAAAATTTGATTTAGGTTTGGATTACACGAGTGAATAATATGGCATTGGATTTAATGTTCGGATTTAAATGACTTTTAATATAGATTAAAAGAGTGAATAATATGGGCGCTACTGGCTGGCTGTAAGGGAGCAATTTAGCGATGAGGAGATGCACTTTCGCCTGGCATATTTCTTCCTTAACTCATAAATAGACTACTGCTCCATATGTTTTCTTAGCTCTACTCAAAAAATATCATCACTCGTTGCATTAAGATCTTCACCTTGATGATGCAAGGAGCAATCCAACGCATTGGATCAAACAAAAGTGTTATTGTTGATTAAATGGATATTATCGGCTGTGGTGTGGATTGGAAAGTGAAGTGTAGCAGAAAATACTAATGTATCGACAGAAGGAAGCCAGTAGACACAAGGTATCCTACCTCGTTCCGAATCTTCTGATGGCATTGAGAATGGTGATTCCCGTTCTCCAGTTGGAGTGCAAAGTTGAACGTCTATATACGTAAGTATAATCCTACAGTCTCTTATATCGATTTAATTTTTTATTTTCTCTTCGGCTTCTTCAATGCAGTTTACTTCGGATATCAAGTTGTCTCTTTTTTTTCGGCAACGTTCAAATCGCAATGCTATTGAGCGGCTACTGTTCCAAAGGTAATTGTATTAGTAGCTGTGTTTTTTTGCAACTCCAGTAAATTCTGTCTGAAAAAAAAAAATTACAACAAAACAAAGCAATGTCCAGATAATTAAGTGGATTTAACTTTTGTCCCGATAAAAACGGTATTGCCAGACTACTATTGTCATTGTGCTATCGATAATTTGTATTGAAATGTCAAATATTTTTTGGTAAAATTATTCAATACAAAATGTCAGATCAAGCTAACTATTGAAATGTCCCGATGTCGTTTTTTTCGGCAAAGTCCATACGGACATATGCAAAAAAAACCGGCTTGTAAAAAAGTAGTCTCTAAAATTTAATATCAGCTGGTTCCTGTTCTGTTTTGGAATTCAGATCTGACGATACATTTCAATGTCTACTGTGATGAACCTCCACCAAAGAATAATATCCAAAATATCTTGTTAAAGCGCATTACATACCATCATAATATGTAACATCGTTCAAAGAAACAATATACTTGATTAAACGCAGTGCGGATCCAGGATTTCGTCAGGGGGGAGGGAGGTCAATCTTGAATGCGAAATTGTTTCCAGAGTTTCCATAATCTTGATAAGATCTACAGATAATTGGAGTACTTTTAATACTACTCAAAATTTGAAGAATGCAATTACCTCTTTTAAATCTGCACAGTGCCTCGAGCAGCGAGTACTTTGGAACTTCGTGAAATGAAGTTATGCAGTTTGTGGCAGCGTTTACAGCGTTTTTAAACTCCCTTCCTCTAGATCTTCGGAGCACCACATAGAATTTTGAAATTAATAATAGCACATCGGTATGTTCCTGTTCCCACACATAACGTTCGAATTCAAGCAAAAGTATAAGTCATTGCTGAGATATTATTCTGTGGCCAAAGACAAGTAAAAAGCCGTTATCTGAGTCAGAAATGCATTTGCAGAATATTTCCTGAAAAAATCTTCTATTCAAAAAAGGAAATAAAAATTTTAACTGCAATAAAAATTCAGAAGCCAGAGAATGTGCGCGTTAACGTCCAATGTGCTTGCAATCAAAATTTACTGGCACCGTGTCGTCAACAATCAACCAGAGGCAACACAAAAATGAACATGAAACCAAGTAAATGGGCGAAAACCTGTAGTTTCTAAAATATTCGATGAAGTAAATTTTGTTTGATCTGTGGACGAATAGTACGGAAGTTCCTAAAACTCATCCATGAAAGCGAAAAAAATTTTCACGAATACAGTAGACGCTCGATTTATTGAGTCTAAAAATAGTTAACTATCCACAATAGTAAACACACGAAATTTTCTATAAAATTGGATTTTTTATATAAAAATAACTCGCAAGCATTTAACATTACTTGAGAACACTGGGGAATTGTTTCGGTTTTTCTTAACTTATAAATATAAAAACCATTCATATCGAACAAAATTTACATTTTGGATCAAATTCATCTTTAGAACGCCTTAAAAAAATTCCGCTTGAAAAAGTGAACAATCTCGAAAGAATGAACACTGAGCAGGCCTGGTTTTTATTACTTCACTATTTCGAACGTCTACTGTATTACCATCAGAAACGTATGCTATGGCTAAAAAAGATGTGCAACATACTTGCATACTGAACTGCACTCGAACTACATAAGAGAATTAAAAAATGGGGACAAGCTCCAGAGTGTTAAACTCGCAAGTGGACACATTCATGAAATTAGCTCACCAGAGAGGAAGACATCCGAAAGTTTCTCTCGGGAGTTTTCTAGTGAAAGAACTGTCAAATAGATTCGCATCTTTTTAGTATGAAATTTTGTGGTACCTATTTCTCAATAATTTTTATACAAAAAAGTTGTTTGTCATTTTAAATTTATTTAAATACTCGTATCTTAGTCTTGTTCATCTGAGCATTTGAAGCAAAGTTAGAATTTTTAAAATAAAGTGCCACTGCTGCCTTCCGCGTTACATTTAACTATAAAAAACACTAACAATCGCTCGATTTGAAGGCTATTTTTGCATAACCGAATTTTTCTCCACTTCACATCTGGGAGAGGCGAGATAAATCGTTTGTTTTATTATCTTTAAATCATTTCATGAAATGAAAAACCAGGAAATTAAAAAAGTAGTCTTCTTTTTACTGCCAAAAAAAATTTATAAACGTACAGCGAAAAATCATTTTTTGATGACTTTTAATGAATTAATATTTTATGCTTGGTTCGTTCCAGCTCAGGGTGGCCACCCACCTGTATCCGCGCCTGATTGAACCAGGTGTCGTACACTTACGAGTATATTACCCTAAGTTTTGTGGTGGAATTACTTTTTTTGATGACAACGTGATGTGTCAGGAAATAATGTTGATATTCTGGCAGAAGATTTTTGCTGACTTCAGTCATGTCACCGAGTTGAATGTATTCTACGATGCAAGCTGCGTACTGGTTTCGAAGCTGTTGGTTTCCTTCAAGAAGTCGCTCTTAATCTTGGAATCGTCGTAAGTAACTTTGATAAGAATCACCAAAAACCGGAGGTACGTTTCTTTTGAACAGCAACGCCACTTGATAGCGACCATCAGTTGTACGTTCAGTATTGTTGAATAAACCCAATATCTTTGGCTTTTTGAATCGGCTTAAAGGGCGTTTCTTCTTCGTATGGGTTGATTTGAATCTCATATGCCTTTCTGAATTAGATCTATCCTAATGTTATCATCTGCACGAATTACCTGTTGCTTGTATCAGATCTAGCAACAGAAGTTCAGCTAAGACATCAATTTCAAGCAAAATATCAATTTCAGATGATTTGAAGAATTCAGGATTGGCTAGATAAAATCGTTCAGTTGAGTCCAATTCTCAACTTGAAGGGTCTGTCCCAGAAAATGCTCAGACAGTAACTTAAAGATGAATGTCTACGTTGTTGTCGAAAAAGAGGAATGCTTCTTAGCAAAAGTGATATCAACCAATCTTAGACAGGTGCCATTATAATGACCAAACCCAACCCAGACAATTCCATAGGAGCTGGTTTCGATTTGAATTGAAGCAACTCCGTGATGAATGACTCAACGCTTCAGTACCAGAACCCAACAATGATCGCAGCATCAACCACTCTCCTAACGACGACTTTATTCTCACAAGGGTGGTTGTCAGTAAAAGTTGTGAGTTCTTGGTCGAAGAGCTGTAATGTGAATGGTCAGAACTCAAAAGGTTTGATGGAAATGGTTGTCTATTTGCATTCTGGAATGAACTAGCATTTACATTCAAATTGCTGATCGAACGCTTCTAGAGTCCGGAACGTGAACTACTTAAAAGTCGGCAAATTTGTTTGGGTCTGCTCTATTCTGTTGCTCAGGTGCTCCTCCTACATCTGTTGCGTTTTGCCAGATAACTTAAACGTAACAAAAAGAAAAGGAAACACTGGATCTTAATATTCTATTTCTATTTTCAGATTCGCAAGACTGTAGATTACTTGAGTTGAAGTGTAAGTGTCCTTTATGATCCTTAATCGACTTCGCGCGTTCTTGTTCCAGCAACGGAAATTGAATAATGGATGCAACTGGATGTTGACGAGGACGCGAGGGTGAGAATGACGATCCTTCAACAGAGACCAAGCCTTGGCGTAGTTGTGTGCCTTGTATGTTCAGCGTGAAGAGCAGCTTTTCAGCATTGCATCTTAGTCTTGCATCTTTTGGATTAACGAGAAAAGATCCTGAAAATTTGGCCAGAATTAATGGATATTTTGATTGATGGTTAGTAAATTTCCTCACTCTTATGGTCTCTTTTCTTCGCAGAAACTCCATTGGACTGCTGAGGCTGGCTGCTGCTGCCACTAAGACCTGCCAGCGAATGCAGAAGCCTTGCTCGAAAATCGCAGTAATCTTCCCTGAAATTTTCATAGAGAGATTCTGCTTCTTGGCAATATCATCATCGGCAGCAGCAAATTTTTCGTTCCTCGTATATACCTACTAGAAACCGGATACCAAAAATCCTTTAGCAATTTAAGCCATAACGTTCAGGACGTTATGTGAATCTCACGATGCAAAGCCTTTAAAATCCTAACAATTTAAAGCAAAAACTATTTAGTTTTTACAGGGTTTGTAGGACCAAGTTTTTGGATCCTAGCCTTTAAGTTTTTTTCTTGATTTTAATTAAACTTAATTAAAAATAAAGAAAAAAAGCATAACTCTGTTTTCTTGAACACACTTTATTTGCTTGGTGATTGAATTGGAAGTAAGGTTGTTGACATTTGTTGATTTACAAAATGATTTGACGTTTAAAGCTTGATGGAACTTCTACATGGGCCATTTCATAAGTTGCTCCCTCTGCTGGCGTAATAGTTGTTTTCTGATGATATAACACAGAATATTTACTTAAGCTAAGTACACGTTATTTTTTCTTTTGGTTGTAGTCCCTACGGCTTATGGGTCACATCACCATTCAATAGGAAACCATATTACTAGAATAGGCATCAGCACATCTGAATGACTTATGCAGAGCGTGTCAGGATGAAGAGGTGGAGGAGGGCTCATCTCCATTCAAGTCCTAGGAAAATATTCTTTAACGAACTGAGTGATGATTGGGATTGAACACATGGAACTAATGGACCAGTAATCGGACATGCTTCCTTTCCTCCTCCGTTTTGATACATGTACCCTACCAAAACATCCTCTCCATATTTGAAGAGCTCCACAGATAACCTTCTTGTTGTTGTATCTTTCTTAAAGTTATTTTATGCTACCTTTTCTATACTGGGTGGTGGTGGATCTTCATTGTCTAGAGGTGGATTCTATTCTTTGCTTTTACTCACTCTAGCTGATTCCCATTTAGTAGTTGCTGGAAATGCTGCTTGAATACGTATTATTCTCTGTTCTTCCATTCTTCCATGACTTGGTTACCTTCACTATTTTGGAAGAGTCTACGTTCCGGTCTTAAGACCAACAGCCAGTAACCAGTTGCTTTGTATCTTTATAATACCTCCGATCCCAAGACAATTCCACCTTCTTGAATTAGGAGGATGCGGAAGCCCTCTTCATTCTATCTAGAGTCCTATTCTTTTTTATCTTGTCCTGGCTCGATACTCTCCTCTCGCCGCAGAATATTTGCATGTACATTTTCTGTCATATTTTTCAGGTGCACTTTATTACATAATGCGACGCATGGTCCATGGGTTCTGTGGTGACTTCTGCTATGCCAAGGCACCCAACGTCAAATTCTTTTTTAGGCTTCCATTCGAATATTCCTATGCCAGTAACCTATATGAGTGAGTGCAGGCCTTGGCCCATCTGCTAACATCTTTTTTTCAGAACCTAGAAAAGAAAACGCCCTTAGCGGCACTGCACAAGCACAGGCCGAAAAGTAATACGTTGAAAACCAATTGAAACTTAAACTTCTCGTCTATACCTACGAATGAAAAAGAGTAAGAAAAATTGTGATAAATATTTCAAATGCTATTACCCTAAAAGAACATCTAAATTTTGTTCTTCAACAAATAATAAAACTTACATCAAATATATATAATGACTGCCAACAGCTCCCTAAATCTAAGTAGGTTTTTGGATTGGGGAATTATGATTTAACACTCGCCTCTGTGGTTAACGAAATATATGGGTGGAAATTTTCTAGAAATGCTTTTTTGACATTGAAAAATAATAATTTAATTGGAAGGGGATTTCTTGTGGATTGTGGCAGGTACGTCTATTTGTGGTTAGTGAAACATAGGGAACAAGTTGTTTGTTAAATTCTTAATCGATTGTATAAATACATAAAATTAATTTTGTGACAGAATCAACTACAATAACAAAATCACTTTTACGATCGTATAAATGTAGAAAATTAAAAAAATATTTATTTTTTTCTAGTAGTTTATACACTCCTCGTCAACTGAATACGCACAAACATTTTTGAATATATTTTATCCATTTTTTCCAAACAGTGATGGTTATTATGCCATCTGTTGATGGTAAAAATGTTCGTAACATATAAATAACAGAATTTCAAAGTTTTATCCAAAAACAACCGTGAGTTTTTCCTTCAACCACTTCCAAAGTGTAACTTATACAAAGTAGAAGTTTTTTTTTTGAGTCAACTGAATAGGTACAAAAATTAAAATTGGTATTGGAATGGAATGAAACAAGTTTTTGTTTAAGTTTAGTAGTGGGTACTTCCACCTTTATTTTTAATTACTTCGTAAATTCGATCCGGCATGGAATCGTATAGCTTTTTAATGTAATTTAAAGAAATTTCGCTCCACGCTAATTTGATTGCAGAAATTAAGGTTTCTTTGTCTTCGAACTGACGACCACCCTCATAAACTTTGCGTACTAACCATCCCCAGACATTTTCTATGATGTTTAGATCAGGTGAGTACGGCGGCAATTGAAGCAACTGCACTTGTTGCTCCTCTATCCATGTTTTTATTATGCGCGCTGAGTGAATAGGCGCATTATCATGTTGGTAGGTCCAGTTTATGGGTCCAAAGATGTTAGAAAATTTAGGAAAATTTATTTCCAAAATTACTTTATACCTAGCTGCTGTCATTCTTGATGTTACAACCTCGAGCTCAACTGTTCCATAATAACTGACTGCTCCCCATATCATGACACCTCCTTCACGACTATGATGGCGCTTTAAAAATCTTTTTTCTTTTCTTAAGTCGTGAAAATAGAAGTTGAACCCATCAGGGCCATCGAAATTAAACTTTTTTTCATCTGAAAAAACCACGTGATACCATTCTTTTTACCAACTCATGTGAAGTCTTGAAAAATCTAATCGCAACATTTTCCGTCTCTCGTCAAGTGGTGGTTTTTTCTTCAGTTTCATTCGTTTAAGATGGCTTGAGTTGTTGATTACTCTTAATACTGTTGAGCAACTTGCGTTTACGCCGACTTTTTGTTTTATTTTTGCCACAGAATCAGAAGAATTTGATGCATATCTTAAAATTCTTCGTCTCTCAGCTGCTGTTGTTGCTGTTTTCTTACCTCCCTTCATGTTTTTGCCGTATGCATCTTTATTTTTCAAGTAAGAATAAACTACATTAAAACTTCGGCCAACTTTATCAGCTATTGCACGTCCAGTTAGGCCTTGGTCTCTAAGTAAATCGATTTTAGCTTTTTCAACACTGTTAAGACAGGTAGATCTACCCATTTTTCTTAAAATTTGAAATCAAGAATTAAATTTTACTGAAAACACTAAAATCGTTACTTTAAACTGTCAAGCACTCCAAAAAACTTATAAACAACGAAGATAATGGCGTTGTACCTATTCAGTTGACTAGAAAAAAAACTCCTACTTTGCATATAAAACACTTTGCAAGTGGTTGAAGAAAAACTCACTGTTGTTTTTGGATAATTCTTTCGGAATTATCTGCTTAACATCTTAAGGGAATAGTTAGCATCAACAGATGGCATAATAACCATCACTGTTTGGAAAAAATGGATAAAGTATATTAAAAAATGTTTGTGCGTATTCAGTTGACGAGGAGTGTATATATTTTATTTATAAACAGGGTGCCCGGTAAACATAGGATAATCCTGAAACAGCATAAAGCCCATTCTATGACTGCTCTGACACTGGAAATAAGAAGGGGTAAGGGTTCCCAGTTTTCATTGAAACCAAAGGAGGACACTTTTTTTAAAGAAAATATTTAGCTTTGTAAAATAAATTTTAAAAAATGTCATGAGGATAGTGTTTAAAGTACTATTTAAAAACTAATCAAAATTTCAAAATTCAAAGCTCACTGTAATACGTATCTCTCACTTAGTATCACACTGAAACGGGAAAACTAAAAACTTTTTGGTTTTATTGTTTTCCAAAATGTATTTCTCACAGTTTAGCCGGACTTTACAACTGGATATTCAATTTATATGTTCTCTTTCTTGTTCCTAACAACATTCTAAATATAAACAATTACAATTATGAATGACAATATGTAGACAAGGTACTCGACTCATTTTGCAATTGTTAGGAAATATCGCAAAATTCAATTGGCGGGATTTAAATTATCGTTTTTTTTTTTGTGGAATTGTTAAAGGCATGATTTTGCAATTACAGAATCCGATGAATGAACTGATCACACTCAATTTATTCATTGTAAAAATCCCGTTATTGAGACTAATTCCTTTCGAAACTTATTCATCGGATTCTGTAATCGGAGTGTTTGTAATGATTAAAAGATTTCTATAGTGAGATTTTGTATCCAACTTAAAATTTGAGACTAGATTTTTTTGGATTCAATTGCTCATTAATTTGTTACATAATATTATCGTGCCTATTTAACTTATTAAAATTTGAACTAATTGTATGGAACTTAAACAAATTTAAACTGCGCTTCAGTTATTATAATGCTAAGACCTATCCCTCCTCTATACATCCGGTGAGATGCAAGATGCACCATGACTACCCCTTGTCCAAATTTTAATGGGACAGTCCCTAACAAACTCTCGCACACTACTACCGCATCACAACTTAAAAAGCGCTACAAAAGATTTTTTTTTAAACAAAACAAAAACGGTTTTGGATATCAATGAAATTCTTTATTCCTGAGAAAGTACGTTCGATGCCATTATGTATGGAACTCGATTTCTTTTGCATGGCCACCACGGGCACGCTTGCAGAAGTCCAGACGCTGAACCCAATTTTCGACGGTTTTCAAGCATAAATCGGCCGATACTGCTGCAATTTCACGTTCGATATTCGTACGAAGTTCATCAATCGTCGCTGGGTTGTTGGCATAGACCATAGACTTGACGTAGCCCCACAGGAAATAGTCTAACGGCGTCAAATCGCACGACCGAGGCTGCCAAACGACTGGACCATAACACGTTCTCCAAACTTGGTTTCCAATAAATTGATTGTGACATTCGCTGTGTGGCTTGTGGCGCCGGCTGTCCTGTTGGAACCACATGTCCTCCAAGTCCATATCATCTAATTGGGGCCTAAAATATTCGGTTATCATTGAACGGTAGCGAACCCCATTCACAGTAACGTGCCGGTCTTGATCATCATGGAAGAAGTACGGCCCAATGACGCCGCCGGCCCATAAACCACATTAAACCGTAATTTTTTCGGAATGCAATGATGACTCATGGAGTACGTTTGGATTGCTGCCTGACCAATACCGCATATTTTGTTTATTGACGAAGCCATTCAGCCAGAAATGAGTCTCATTGCTAAAGATGATTTTTTGATGAAAATCCGAATCATTTTCAAGTTGTTGCTCAGCCCAATTCACGAACATACGACGCTTCTGGTGGTCAAGCGGCTTCAGTTCTTGCTTCAATTTAATCTTGTTAGGATGTAGGCCAAGATCTTTTCACAAAATTCACCACAACGACGTCACAGAGATGCCCAACGCTTGAGAACGACGTGTGAGAGACACATTTGGGCTTTCTGCAACTGAAGCCTCAGCGGCAGCAATATTCTCGACACTACGGACACTTCTTTGTCTCACTGGCACGGGAACATTTTGTACTGTGTCTGTGGATTTAAATTTTTTCCACTGGACGCTCAATTGTTGATCTGCTAGTACGATTATGACGACCATAAATTGGACGTAGCGCTCTTAACGTTGAGGCCACTAACTCCGAATTTCGGTAATAAATTTTAATAATTTCGACTTGTTGTTGGCTCGTACATCTTTCCATCATAAAATGGCAAACCTTACTAAAGAGAAATGTCAAAATAGTGGCAAGAATTATGGCGTCGTTTGTTGTCCCTGTTGCTCTACTTTTGTAGCGTCCCTGTTGAAAAACCCTTTATATATATTATATAATTAGCATTAAGGTAGTTTTTTTTTTTAACATTAAAATATGATATAGATAGGAAATAGTTAAAAAAAATATAATTTATAGGTACTCACAGTTTCGCCACAGTTTTTTAGAATTAGTTAGTTAAATAAATTTAAAATGTTATAAGCAAAAAAAAAACTAGAATAAACAAGAAAGAATAAATATACAAAAACAAAAAAATACACGAATGATTGAAAATTCTTCTAAATAATAAAAAAGCTAATTTAAAATCTACGTTCACACTCCGCAAGGAAGATTATTGTTATTGTTCAAATCCGGTTGTCTTTTTGGAAGGATGTGGGGTTTTGATGGCTTCTAGCCACGGTAGAAGTTCGAGGCTGCATCTTCGTAAAACTGAATTACCTGGTCTTCATTGATAGGAATGATTCCTTCGCCCAGTAGTGCTGTTATATCAAGGTATCGTGGATCGGTGTGTCTCTCTTCACTTGTGATGGTTCTCACTAGAGGGTTTGGATGATTGCTAAGGTTGCTCGTCAGTATTTTGGCAGCACTGATCATGTATTTGTCAAGGGCTGTTATTCCGGATGCCTCATAGAACCGCGTGTTGCTGAAATGTTTTCGTCGCCGTTGCTCAAAGTGGAGTCCCGTGCAGATCCGCAAGATCTTCCGCTCGAACACTCTCAGTTTTTTCATGCTGGTTTCGGAAATAACGAGTGATTTTTTAAGAGGTTTAGTATTTTTAAAAAAAAATTCGAAAAAATTAATGAAATATTTATTTGAATCGATAGTTTGAACCTTGCAATTTAATGTTTAAAGATAATTTCATGCAAATGTTGACCGCGGCTGCGTCTCAGGTAGCCCATCCGCTGAGTCCAATTTTGGCATACTCTTTCACACATATCGGCCGGTATCTCACGAATGAATGCATGGATGTTGGCTTCCAGTGCGTCAATCGAAGCGGGCTTGTCCCTATAGACATTAGCCTTGACATACCCCCACAAAAAATAATCTAATGGTGTCAAATCGCACGATCTAGGCGGCCAATTGACCGGCCCGAAACGTGAAATTAACTGTTCACCAAACTCGCCTCGCAATTGCGCCATTGTTTCGCGTGCTGTGTGGCATGTGGCACCGTCTTGTTGAAACCACATATCATGCAAGTCAAGAACTTCCATTTCATGCAAAAAAAAGTTTGTTATCATCGCTCGGTAGCGTTCACCATTGACAGTAACGCTGCGATTCGCATCATCTTTAAAAGAAATATGGCCCAATAATGCCGCCGGCCCATAAACCGCACCAAACAGTGGCTTTTTCGGGATGCATTGGTAGCTGTTGCAATGCTTCTGGCTGATCTTCACTCCAAATGCGGCAATTATGCTTATTTACGTACCCATTCAACCAAAAATGAGCCTCATCGCTGAACACAATTTTTCGATAAAAAAGCGGATCCTCGGCCAGCTTTCCAAGAGCCCATTCACCAAAAATTCGGCGTTGTGGTAGGTCGGCTGGCTTTAGTTCTTGCACCAGCTGTATCTTAAAAGGCTTTACGCCCAAATCCTTCCGCAAAATTTTCCACGTAGTGCTGTAACAAAGGCCTAACTGCTGGGAACGGCGCCGAATCGACATTTCGCGGTCTTCTGTCACACTAGCTGATACGGCCGCAATATTTTCTTCACTACGCACAGTACGTAAACGTGTTGGTGGTTTAATGTCCAACAAAGTAAATTTGGTGCGAAATTTGGTCACAATCTTCCGAATAGACTGCTCAGAAGGTCGAGAATGCCGACCATAAAATGGAAGCAGCGCGCGATGAACATTTCGAACCGAGCACGAATTTTGATAGTAAAATTCAATAATTTGCAAGCGTTGTTCATTTGTAAGACGATCCATGGTTAAATTGCAAACCAAACTGAAGCTGTTTGACAGTGACACAAGGTACTAAACACACGTCAGCTTTCAAAACCAGTGTTGCCAAAACCAAACCAGCTAAAAAATCACCCGTTAGTAAACCAGACAGGAAAGCAGTATGTGATGACTGAGAAGTTGTTTATAAGGAAGCAACTTCGTCCTTTGGCTGAGTCCATTCCTTTTCCGCATTAGAGGGTGGATGCGATGGAAAGCGTAGTTTGCTTTCTTCAGAGTAGCTGTTACATGCGGATTGAAGCATAACCTCTCCTCAAAGTTGACACCCAGATATTTCCGGATGGCTTGGTTGTCAGTTGCGATCCGTCAGGCAGATTGATGATAATGCTGCGGCAGCTTTTAGCTGAGGGTGTACTTCGCTGTCCCACTGGTCTTCTGAAACAAACCAATTCAGATTTTGCTGAGTTGACTTTGATGCCTCTTGTTGTGTAGATCTCCCACAGCCGTCTCACGTGTTCTTTTTACTCTTTGGGCTGCAATGACTGGTGAAATAGATTTGGCGTATGTTAGTGAATCGTCCGCATAGAGCAAATTCATAGCGTTGTTGGGTTGATGTTGGTCTGATGTGAAGATGTTGTAGACGAACGGTCCCATCTTTGATCCTTGATGTTTTTGGTTGCTGACTGGCTGTTTTCAATCTGGACGAAAAACGATCTGGAATTGAGAAAACTGAAAATTATTGTAATTAGTGTACCTGGAATATTAAAGGTGGTTAGCTTATGAATTAGCCACTGTATCCAGATGCTGTCGAATGCTTTCTCTATATCCAGAAAGTATCCAACAACAACCTGACAGTTATTGAGGGTGCTAACAACGTCGTTATGGAATCGCAAGAGTGGATGTAAAGTAGAGTGTTTCTCTCGAAATCCAAACTGCATGTCGAGAACGATGTGGTTAGTGGTGTAGAACGCCTTCAATCTACGAAGAATAAGTCCTGCAAGAATTTTGCCGGTGTTGTTAAGAAGAGATATGGGACGATATCCGGAAACGGAACCACTGACGGCTTTCTTCGGTATAGGTATTATTTTAGCTATCTTCCATCTATTTGGCCTTGAAATTCATAATTGGTTATAAATGTTTTATTTTGTTGGCAATTGATTTTTATTCCTTTTTTTAAATTTATTTTTAGTTTGGGAAAGTAAGGATTCTATTTATAGAATTAAGTCACTGAATTATTTAAAACTTTCAGATTTCACTTTTTATTCTCGAAGGGTCCATTGGTTCCATAACGTTTAAAAGCAAGGAGTTTAACAATAAGCCTGACCTTTGTTGTCAGTTAAACTTAGATTTAGACAAAACCAAGCATATCTCATTTTATTTCGGTTGCAAAACTATTTGATTGTTTTTAGTATGAGAGATCCACAGTTATCAAAAGAAAAATCTTTATTTCAATAGTTAATCTGTTTTTCTTTTTTTTTTATTCTTGATTTTTTGTATTGTTCTTCAATGACTTGACTCACTCAAATTCTCAATTCGAATCTTTTATTTCTTTTTTTCCTATTGTTTTTCTATCGTCAAACAAACTGTTGCTTTGACTTTTTGATTTTTTTTCTATTAAGTAGAAAAGAACAAAGTGATTTTTTTGTTTTGTTAAGAGTTTAGAGGTGCTCGTTACAGTTGGTTTGACTTATAAGTGAGAGATCCTGTTTATATTTTACTTTCCTGCTCTGTCAAGTTGACAGAGTCTGTCAAGGTGACAGAGAAAGATTAATGAGCGCACTAAAATATAAACTGGCTAAAGCTAACTACCATCAAGCAGGGTTTCCGCTGAAAATTTTTGAAAGGTCAAAAAAAGTCGCACTAAAAAAAAAAGTTCGCAAAACAATATATTTGAAAAAAAAATTAAACTTTCATGCAAAAAGTCGCTTTTCGAAAATAATAAAAAAAAATGTCGCACAGCAATATTTTTAAGAGTTTGTAGTTACATACATAGTTAAGGAAAATAAGACTTTCACTTCGAAAAAATTCCGAAGAAGCTGAATTTTGTTAAAGAGCTTTGTTTTGACGTCTTAAGCATTTCCTGAAAAGTTCCGTAAATTTGGGCTGGAGCTTAATTTTTTAGTGGGGGCGGGGTGTAAGAGGGGTGAATTTAGTTTTTTCTTAATTTCTTGAAAACTATATTTTTTTTTGAAAAAATGTGAAAATACAAATTGTACCTTATGTTATTTTACAAAAAAAAAATAACATACTTTTTTTCATACAAGCAATAGATTCTGAGAAAATCATGCAAGAAATCCACATTTTGTCAAAAAATTAGTTAAAATCTAATAATTTGATGGGCAAAATTTTTTGAATTTTACACCTTTTAACCTGGAGGGATGAATCTACATTTAAAAGGGATGGCTTCTCCCACTTGCACAACCTGCTTTCCTGGGTGCTTCAAAATCCTCATATTTTGAGAGAAGACAGATCCCAGTACCAATTTAAAATCAATTACTGAACTGGGATTCTCAATGCAAGAATAATTGGTCCCTTTGAGCTGCTGGGAAACCTAAAGCTAAAGCTTCTAAAGCTTCTAAGAGCTTCTCCAAAATAGCCTGCTAAGCTAACTAGAGAAAAATCTTGAAGAGTTACTCCAATCCTATTGGCTTCAAAATGATGGATGGCTGGCACATTACGTTGTGTCCGTGCGGGCTTATCTTAATGATAGGTATCCAGGCGGATGGATAGTACACCTTGGACCTATTTCAAGGTCTCCACCATCGCTGGACCTGAATCCACTAATTTTTTTTATTAGGGCTGCATAAAAGAAGAAGTGTACAGCAAGTCGATAAGATCCCTAGCTGCTATGGAAATTACCGAGCTGAATTTAGGGAGAAGCATTAAGATGATCATTTATTAGGAGGTGCAGATTGTGCATATTTTCCAATTTTCGGAATTAAAAACAAAAAATTATTTTTTTTATTAAATCAAAAATCAAAGGATTATCAATTCTAATTAATAAAGAGGAAGAAAACAGCGATGAGTACGAGGATGAGGACGAGGATTCAATGCTTCAATCAAGCGAAGAAAATTTTCTTACAACATTGATCCAGCCGCTTCGAAACCATTTAGAAACTCGATGAAGAAATATGCAGAAGACAATGTTCCAAAATACAGTGAAGAGGAATTCAGTATCTTCAAAGTTGTATAGTAGAGCTTTTTGAGATATCTAAGCATTTAAAATTGCCCTCGGGCTAATTGCTGGGGTAATCTTCTTTATGAAGTTAATGCAGCTTATCCGAGTTTTTCGTTATTATATCCACCATACTATACCTATGTTCCTACATCTCTGTCCAAAAGTCCCTCCACTCTTGATTTTTTCCTCAATAATATGCCAATTTATTGCGTTATGTAGGGATCCGACCATCTTCCTGTGAATATTACAATGAACAACATAGCCCCAGTCGAACAAATAAGATATAACTACAACTATTCCGCTGCAAATTGGAGTTTATTCAAATCTTTTATTAACACAAACTGTAGTATTAGTGATTTTCCATCGAATATTTCTATGAACACAAATCAACTTGATTTTTTATGTGAAAATTTTGTTTCTGCAGTAAACAGAGCTGCCGATGTTGCAATAACAAAAATTCCTGAAACTGATAGTCATGCAGCGAAGCTACCAGATAGCATTTTACTTTTGATTCGTTTGAGAAACTGTGAAAGGAGACAATGGCTCCGCTATCGTTACGACTTCTTTCTTCAAAATGTTAAGCATTTGAACAAAGCTATTGCTGAAGAAATTTCAAACTTCAGAAACTATCGTTGGAATGGTCTACTCTCTTCTTTCGATAAGTCAAGTAAGCCATTCTGGAAGGTTACAAAAATAATCAAAAAAAAGGGGATCTAGTATTGCACCTCTTAAAGTACAAAATCATTTTTGTATTGATCCAATAGAAAAAGCAAACCTCTTGGCAACAACTTTCACTAAAAACCACAGCTAATCTAAGTGTTGATAGTACTAAAGCTGAAGTTTCTAACTCTATAGCTACCATATCCGAATTAAAAATTGTTATACCTGTAAATTATCTAGTAAATCCCGCTTATATTCGTAATCTGATTAAAGATTCAAAAACTAAGAAATCGGCTGGTTTAGACGGTATTAATAATAAAATATTGAAGGCTCTTCCTCTCGCTGCAATAAGATACTTAACTGCTCTATTTAATGAATGCCTAAAAATATGCTACTTTCCAGAATGCTGGAAAACAGCAATGGTCATACCTATTGCAAAGCCCGGTAAACCTAAAGATGCTGTAAATATCTACCGTCCATCAGTTTATTCAGCTCCCTAAGTAAGCTCTTAGAAAAAATAATTTAAGAAAAACTAGATAATCACTTAACGGATTGTAATATTTTGCCCGACTGTCAGTTTTAGACGTAATCACAACACAATTCAACAAATTGCAAGGATCAAAAAGCATGTGACAGACAAATTTGATTCTGAGGAGTCGACTGGTTTAGTGCTGCTAGACATTGCGAAAGCATTGGACACAGTGGGGCATGATGCCTTAATACATAAACTATATAAGTTCAATTTTTCGACGCCAGTTATCAAAATAATTCAAAGCTTTTTAAGCGATAGAAAGCTTATAGTTAAAGTACAAAATGATAAATCTGTTGTCCAAAGTATTGAATTTGTTGTACCTCAAGGTTCAGTACTTGGACCCATCCTTTTTAATGTCTATGTCTCTGACTTGCCTTTTCTCAGTAATGATGTCAAACTAGCTATGTTTGCCGATGACACGGCAATTTTTTCCTCTGGTATCATTTTCTCAGATGTTTACCAAAAATTACAATCTTCTCACTCAATTAGAAAAATATTTTTTCAAGTGGAAAATTAAAATTAATCCAGAAAAAACCCAAGCAATTCGGTTCACAAGACAAAGAAAGACTTGTTTTTTACCAGGCTCAACTTCAATTGGGTTCTGTAAACATAGATTGGTCCGAGCATTCTAGATATCTCGGCATTATGATAGATACAAAATTAAATTTTCGAAAGTATATATCAACCAGTATTGATAAAATAAATACATACATTAGAATTCTTTACCCTCTTATATGTAGAAATTCTAAACTCAGCAGAGAAAATAAACTAGTAATGTTCAAAACTATTTTTCAAGCGATCCTGTTGTACGGTGCCCCTGTTTGGTATAATTGTGCCAACACACACAAATTAAAACTTCAAAGAAGTCAGAATAAAGATCTCAAAATAATGCTTAATTTACCACGTTATTACTCAACCCAGAGACTGCATGAATTGGCCAATATCAGCTTTTTGGACACTCTCATAAATATTTCACAACAATAATTTAATATAAATTGTTCTTTATCTGATAATGAACTTATAAAACAGCTATCAGCATTATAATTATGTCAGAAAAAAATAATAAAAATGTATAGTTAAATCCACTAAGAATTTGTTTTTTACGGGAGTGATGGAATTTTAGGTTTAAGTGTTGTATAAGGGTTTTTGTTTGTAGCTTTCCCTTAAAATATATAAAACATTTCATTTTATAAAATTATCGTTATACATACATATTTATAAATTATAGTTGTAAAGGAATTATATCCTAAATCTCTAAAAAAGAAATTGTCAAATATCCTAAGTTGTGTATATTGCTACTTAATCAATAAATAAAAAAAAAAATGAAGGCATCTAAGCATTTTGTCGATCTTCACGTGGATAAACGGGTGTCTGCTTCGAAACATATGCTTGTGTTCCTCTGGTTTGCCGGGCAGGAAGCTAGCAGCTTTAAAGATATTGGCGATCGCTTCAACATTTACATTGCAACAGTGAGCCGCGTAGTTGTAAGAGTACCTTATTTCTTAAGTAATTTGGTTGATGGAGTTACCGTTTGGGCTGACCAGAAACGAATGAGGATATGCTGGAAATAGATTTCCACGCTTCAACGCTTTCGTCAATTGTACTACCATAAATTAAGTGGAATGCCCAAGCTGTGCCACTTCATTAGAGCATGCTGTGTTTTGCATAATCTGCTCGCGAAAATGATTTTGATTTTGATCTCACCACGGAAAAAGACGCATCTAACTATTTCAGAATATTTGGACCAAACTACAAGTAGAAATACGAACCTTGCCAAATCTATCCGAGACTCTATTTGCGTGAATTTGTGGAGCAATAAATAGATAAAAAACAATTTTCGTTTCTTTTAAATTTGTTCAATTGTTCCATCAAACTTTTTAAAATATTGTTTCGTTCTTTTAAAATGGCATTGCGTTCATCGGAGCTTTGTTTCAGAACTCCATTGATTTTCTCATGTTGAATTTGCCATTCTTCGCGTAGTAACCGAAGCTCCTTTCTGATTGCATCGTTTTTCGATATTTTTGCCATGGGAAGACCAGATGGACTACAAATTAGAGAACGCCTTTCTGAAAAGTGGACAGGAGTTAACATAAAAAAAATAAAAAAGGACATGTTTGTACCCGCAGCGAAAGTATTTGATTCAATGTCTTCAACTGCAAGTTCTAGCACGTCTTCTCTACCTAAAATATCGGTATGTGCTGTGCCAAGGATAGTGTTTGGAAAAATAGATGTTCTATTGTTGAGGATTTCAGCAAGTTCCCTGAATAGAAAACGATGAGATGTTATTATTAGTAAATCAAATTTTATTGCAATGAAATTGCATTAGTTACTTACATTTCCTTCCGCGACCACTTTTGTTGTTGTGTGATTTGACTTTTTGAAGTTTTTCTCCAACCGCCGGTATTTATTTTCAATTTTAGTAGCCGTAAAATTGTATTAATGTTCCCTGAGTTGCGACTCTATCATTTTTCACATCTTACTTTTGGTTTTAATGCCTGAAAATTTCTTCACGGAAGTCAGGATCTGTATCAAAGTCTTAATAAAAAAAAATACCATTAGGCTCTATAAAACGAAACAGGAGAAATGTTTATTTCGTTGTTTAATTAAATAAAATCAAACCTCTTCATACATACACAGACTTTTGACAAATTTCCAATTTTTTGATCAGCTGATTTATTGTTTGATAAGCAAGAATGTCCACTTACTAAAATAGGTCTGTTTCTTTACTTTTGGGATAAAGTTTGGGAAAAGTTCGGGAAAAAGAGCTTTTTTTGTTATAATGTTTAAACAGAATTGAAAAGTAAAGAAACGCATTTGGGACGTTTCTGGTTTGTTGCGGTGTACATTACCCATTCGACTTCACTGCTTGTAGGCTCAACGCATACAAAATTATGCAATTTTAATTCTTTAAACATTTGCACTTATCATTTTGGGATCTATTAAAGGATACCAGAAGAAATATTTTAGTTTATATTTACTCCATTCTATCATTCTTATTTTATTTAATTAAATTAAACCATTTTAAATACGCTACTTGACAAATTTAGTATAAATTTTTTGATCAGTTGATTTCTTGTTTCAAAAGCAAGGAAGTGCAAGAACTAAAATGTTCGGGTAGATTCTTGCTACAGGGGAAATGAAAAAAAGTCAAAGCTCTGGCATTTTTGTGTCAGAAAATAGTAAAGAAAAAGGTTTTGGGTAGATTTGAGATACTTAAGGATCCCACGGGCGAGTAAAGAAACAGACCTATTGAAACTCATCATTGAAAATTTTAATGATTGATTTTGAGACATTTATGGGGTTTTCTTTTGGTAACAAAAATTGATTTGATTCCCCTTCCGATTTGTCAAAACACAGATTTTGACAGTAAAAGCCTTCCATTGGTGAAAAAAATCAATTTTGTATTGATCGAAAATCAAATTTGCAGATCTGGATTTTTCGGCAGATTTACCCCTCTTTTACTAACATCACTACACATCAGAACAATTCACAGCCATCAATTTGACAAGCCTGGATCGCCACAGTTTCACATACACGAATTGTACACCAATACTATAAAAACGAAAAAATCAAGTAGCAATCGTTTACCATTCGCGACGAAAAAAATCAATTTTTAGATCAAAATCTGAATTTACTAAAAGAAAACCCCATTAGAAAGCAAAATCACTTAATATTTTGATGAACAAATAAAGTTCAAGGCTTCATTAATATTTCTAGTCAGACAAAATTTCAAATAGGCCGAACTTTCCACATAAAATGATTCTAAGGATTTCAATATTCATTGGTAAGGTGTTCAATCATCGAAATAAGAAAAGGCTTTGATTCAAAATAGCTTTTTATGGCCTTTAGTCCTACAAATTGGCGTTTCGTCCGGCTTACTCACTTGGACTCATCAGTGACTTAGTGAGGGCCTTGTCAAACGTAATTTTTATTAAGTTCAGTTCAACTTACATGAATTCTTCTACAAAAATCTACTGTTAACTATATCCACAAGATTAGAATTAAAAAAAAAAACTTCTTATAGAAACTATGCCAGGCCCCGGGCAAAAAAATTTCCAGCTTAATGACTAGGAATCTTGTTGTACGAGTATTAACAAATACTTCTTTTCTCTCAACCAAGCGAGTCTGTTTTGGATCCGCAAATGCAGTAAACAATGTATGAACGCAATACCTAGCGAAACCAAAAAGTATTAAAAAACATTTCCCTAAATAAAACAAACTAAAACAGGCAATGATATTCATCCCGGTACTTTTAAAACTAAACTAATAAATAATACGTGAAAAGAAAATCTATGTAGTTACAAAGAACTGGTGCATATATGTGTGCAACACTCATTTTTTTAAGAATCCAAGAAGCACCGACAAAATTGGGCTAATTTGAAAACAGTTTGATTTCCCAGATTGAGGGTGCCTGGTGATGAGAGAGTTGTTCTCATTTTCGAACTTCGAAAAAGAGCTATGAGTGGTTGGTGAATAGCACAAAAATTATTTGGGTTATGAGCCTCATAAACTTAAGAGCCGTTTATAAGTTCTTGCTTTGTATATAAAGTTTATATACAAAGGTTCTTGATGAATATCGCTCTAAGTGTGTGTGCATGCAACACTCATTTTTGGAAGAATCCAAGAAGGACCGACAAAATTGGTTAATTAATTTGTTTGAGGGTTACGTCGAAGGTTTTCGAATAAGTTTTCGGAGAGAGCGCTCATAACTTTATGAGTGGTCGGGACCACTCATAACTTGTATGAGCGCTCATAAATATTTAGCCAGTTTATATTTCTGAGATCTCAGAGGACTCAGAGCGCTCAGAAATATAAACAGGATTCCTCTCAAAAATTCCTCATATTTCCCCTTAAAAACTGAGACTGAAATTTTTTGGATTTGCTTGCTCAATTATTTTTTGTCGCAGTAAATCACCTAAGAAGAAAAGAAAAAGGGAGTTGTTTTGACTTCTATGTGAGGAATGTTGTTTATATTTTACTCTCCTGCTCTGTCAAAAAATTGAGGAAAAATACTAAGCGCTTAAGAAATATAAACTGGCCAATTCACTATTATTGCTTGGTGAATAGGTTTGTGAAGCAAATAAAATATGAGCGGTTCGTAAATACCGCCCTTAATGCCGTTTTCGAAAACTATGTTGTGATTATTCCCTGCAAAAGTCTTCTATTCAAAAAGGCAAGCTTTTTTCGATAGTGCAGTGTGATGCCTGTTTGGTAACGTGAAATTTTCACCAAGTTTCCCAAACTTGGTTGTTTTCTATGGTTTCTGACAGACAATTGAGAAAATTTGTGAAAATTTGCAAGAAATTTCACGTTAACAAACACACCTGTAGTCACATCTTCAAAAACATCATCTGCGGTGCAATCCCGCACTAAGAAAATCCCTTTGATGACACAAATATTTAAAAGCCAGAGAATGTGTTCCATCAAATGTGTTTCAAAGCCAAATTGATTGGCGCTGATCAAAAAGATTTTATAAAACAGAACGATTGGATAGATTTGTTTGACGATACCAATATTCGCGTCAGCAAATGAAGATCATTTGACCATCAAAATTACCTTTTCGAAAATTGCTAAAAATAACTATTTTTAATTGCAGGAATTCTATCCAACTTTTCTTTGGCAGTGACTGTAGTTCTAGTCGCTTCCAGCGGCGTATACAGCTTCAAGGGGGGTGGGGGCTTAAAAAAACATTTTGGTTTTATTTCATTTCATTTTTACATTTTTTGACGTTTTTAGCGACAGTTTGGATTACATGATTTTCTTATCTGATGTTTCAAAATAGAACTAATTAAGAGGAGGTAATTTTTGTTCTTAATCGATCAAAAATTGTGGTAGTTAGAGTTGGCGTAGCTCTAATATAAGCACAAAATTTATAGCTTTCACAAATTTTTATTTAAACACGAAACGTTAACAGAATTGACCGCAGATGCAGAAAATTGAATGCAGGCCAAAAACGGTCTTGGAAACTTCAAACTTTTGTAAATTTTAAATAAATAATAAATACTTTTGAAAAGGGAAAAAATAACGGTTTTACCGTCAACAGTTTAAAATTGGTCAAAAAATATGATGTCTTTATTTCTTAAAACTTTTTTTTTTATCTATTACTAGGAAAACCGACGTTATAAGCTTTTAAATAGCTCGATTTGAAGGCTATTTTTGCATTGCGGATTTTTTTCTCTACTCGACAGTTGAAATAGGTGAGATGCATCGGTTGTTTCAGTTAAGATAATTTCGGGAAAATAAAAACATGTAGTCTTATTTTGGCTGCGAAGAAAAATTTTACTAAGGTAGTACGAAAATGCATTTTTTAATAACAATTTATTAAGTTCTAAAATATGCTTGGATCATTCCTGCTCAGGGGGGTCGGTCAGTTGCATTCATTGCTCCCCCTGTATCCGCAACTGTTTTGGCACCAATAGTGCAGAAAATTACGGCAGAAGAAAATCGATGGAATTGATCCATTTGCTGTCGTCGAAGTCAACAACGTAAAGTAAATTTAAAAAAAAAAGTACACTGAGCAAAAAATACACCAGTTCTAAGTACTATTTCCCTTGAGATAGCCCATGTTTACCGGACACCCTGTATACAAAAGTGTTTAAAATATAAACAGTATTTTTTCAGTTATTGCTTTACATATTACTATTTATTTCTTAAACGCTATAAGTACTACTTTATTCTTTGGGTTTTTTCACCTTTCGATACTGGAAATATTAACAAGTCACAGTCATCATTTAGCGTGGTGTAAAGTTTTTAGTGAACAAAATATTAATAAAGCCTAACACACTACTTAAGACAACAAATACCTAATATACAAAACTATAAAAAAAACTATATTGCAAGTCGAACATTACACAATGAATTAAAAGTATTTTAATACAGAAAAAACATAAATTAATTAGGTGAGTGGTAACACCATATAATTATGAACTTTCATACAACTTGTCTTTCAGTATAAGTTTAGAGTAACTCAAGTCAAAAACATTATGTTATTATTCGCCCCATGTTTGATGCGAGCCAGTGGCTCAATGAGACCCATGGTATAGGCATAACAATGTATAAGAAAAACAAGGTATGCTTGACAGTTCAGAAAAAAGATTCGTGACGTCATTGCGGTATGTCTGACAGTTCAGAAAGACGATTCGTGACGTCATTGCAAGTGAATAATCTCAATTTTATTCCAGATGGGACAACAAGTAAACACTAAATTATTTATGTTTTGAAGCTTTTTTTAGTAAGAATTCAAAGTAAAACAAAAATTATTTATATTTTGAAGTTATGTGTTGTGGAATACTCGCTATGACGACGTCACATGAAAACAAAAAATGCCAACCCTTTATCTCATATACAACATACATTGTATTTTTATACAATGATTGCAACAATAATTAGTACTAAGGCGCCAGTTATAGCTATCATTGCTGTGCCAATAAGACAGAGTAGCTTATGTCGACATAAGCAATTTCTCTGTATTTCAATGGATATTCATAAGCACTTTGAAATCCATATTTCTGTCTTACCCCCATTTAAAAATATTTTGTCCGTTAAACAGAAATCGTACAATTCGTAACCACTTATGTTTGAACGGTTATACAATGCATTTGACAGAAAAGCTTATGTTATTAAATTTTCTTATGTCCTCCAAAATCAAATTTTATGATTCAACAAACACGCTTATGTCGTATTAATTCTCGTGATTTTTTTTTATCCGGTTCCATTTTAGTTTTTTGTGAAAACTTATGGGGACTTAAGATTCTTTGCAAAATTTGATTTGTATTTTAGTCACATTTATCTCGACATAAGTTCTTTTGTAAAAATTAAAAAAATCACTAATTAGAAAAATTAAGTTCGTCAGAAACACTTATGTCTACATAAGATTTTCTATTGAATTTAATTTTTCAAATAACCATTGCTTATATCAAAATAAGATAGTTTTGTTTGCTGCATTTCAGTTGGTTTAGATGACTTAAGTGGAAACGTTTCGCCTAGTGTTCTTAACTGTTGAAGTGACCAGACGTCGTGTATACATTTTTTTTTATTAATAATACTTTTAAAAATTGTGTGCTTTACTGTTTATCCAAATAAGTTTTTTTTCATATGAAACACAATAAAATGGAACGCGCGAGAAAAATGTTATATTTGGCATTAAAAAAACAATATCAGTTAAGTTATAGAAATTCCACACCATTTACAGAATACGAAGAAAATACAAGTTTCTTAACTGGTAAGTTCTTTTCAGCAAGTTTATCTTAGTTAAGGAACAGTTCATTACCTTCATAAAATTAACTTTTAAGATGTAAATAAAGTGCCAGAAATTTCAAAGGACCAAGACTTTCGGGACATATCAGAGCAAGAAAATGAAGATTTTGCCTGTGAAGAAAATGCTATTTTCTCAACTGAAACGGAAGAAGACAAATCAGCTGATTTCGATGACGAAGATTCAACTTGTGATCCTAGTTTTGTTCCTGCTGTTTCTGACAACGTAAGTAGTGAATCTGATATTTCTTTTGAAACAAAAAACGCTGGTCATCAGCTGGAGCAAAACTTATTGTTTGGAGATTGTGAAACTGTTTCGGAAAATGAAGACCAAAATAACGAAATGTCTAACGCAAAACAATCAAAAAAGATGCGCAAAGAAAGAAGGAACTCTGGCAAAAGCTACATATCTACAGCTGGAAAAATCGTACAAGAACGAACTCTACGCAAGTTAGATAACTGTCGTAACAAATGTAGAGACAAAATTTCTTATGAAAAACAACAGCTTATTTTTGAGAAATATTGGGAACTTGGTTCTTATGAGCTGAGACAAGCGTTTGCCTCTGGCTTCATTGCGGTTGAGGAAACTAAATCTGAAAGAAAGGACAAGTCTTACTAGTCCTAGGAAAAGAAAGCACTCCAATAAATACTTTTTGGAAGTTAGTGGTGAAAGGATTTCAGTATGTCAAAAATGTTTCAGATACACCCTTTGTGAATCAGAGCAATTTATTAAAACTATTGTTAAAAAAAAGCTAGAAGGCCATGGATCATTTACAAATGGTGATATGCGTGGAAGACATCCTGGTCCCAAAAAAATCTCTGCTGAAAAAGAAAATGAAATCATTACATTTATAAACAGTTTCCCATCTTATGAGTCCCACTACACTAGGCGAGACACCTCTAAAAGATATTTGTCAACAGATTTATCAATTGCTGAATTATTTCGCCTCTATTCGGAAAAATATGATCCAGTTTCACTTTCAAAGTTCTCAAAAATTTTCAACACCCTTAACTTAAAATTTAAAAAACCTAAATTAGACACTTGCCACAAGTGTGAAGTCCTCAAAATGAAAATTGATGTTGCTTCTGATGAAGACCGTGCGAATCTCATAAAAGAACAAAAAAATCACCACTTAGAAGCAGAGACCGCTTATAAGTAAAAAGAATTGGACAAAACAAACGCTGAAAACAACAAATCTATAAAAGTTCTAACATTCGACCTGCAACAATGCCTCCCAACACCTTTTTTAAGGTCCTCAGTTTCATTCTATAAACGTCCATTATGGACATATAATTTAATTGTTCATGACTGTATAACCGGGCAGCCAGTATGTTATATGTGGCATGAGGCAGAAGGAAATCGTGGTGGAAACGAAATTTCTTCATGTGTTTTCAAACACCTTCAAGACCTTCCATCAGACACCAAACACGTTATCCTGTATAGTGACTGTTGTCCAGGACCGAATAAAAATTCTTTCATTGCTTCAATGTTTGACACTTTCTTGCAACTTGACACCAACTTGGAGATCATTGATCATAAATTTCTTCTTCCTGGACACACTCACATGGAATACGACGTTGACCATGCCTTTATTGAAAAAAAGAAAAAGCGCACAACATTTAAAATACATCATCCTCGTGATTGGTACCAATTCGTGAGAACTGTGGGTGTTAAACACAAATTTCACGTTCAAGAAATGAAGCAAGACCAAATTTTCAATTTCTCAGCAGTATCTTAAGAAAAATTCATGTGGCGGAAGGTTGACAATAATGGTCAGAAGTTCTGTTGGCAAAATATAAAGTGGATGAGGTTCACGAAGGAGTTCGGAACTGTATATTTTAAGACTTCGCTCAAAGATACAGAAGAATTCAGGACGCTGAACATAAGACGCCGTGGATTTAATTCCATAAAATTTAAGGATTTGAATAAATGTTATCATACGCCTCTCGAAATCAACGAAAAGAAAAAGCAAGATTTACTGGACATGCTTCCACTAATTGACAGTATTTACCATCCTTTTTATCAAAATTTAAATGCTAGTAACATACTTGGAGAACTTCATCCAGACCTAACCGAAGCTGACGAAGATGAAGGCTCAGCTCATATCTAAGTTAATAATGTATTATTGTAAACTTTCATTTGGTATTATTTTTAGTTCCTTTATTTCTTATATTTCGCAAATCTAATGAATTTTGATAATAAGAAAAAAGTTGTTTAACTTAATTATAATTAAAAATAATGAATTTAAAATAAACAAAGTTTTGCCTTATGTCTCTTTATTTTAAGATCTCGAATTTGACATAAAATCTAAAGTCAACTTAAGGGACGTTTTTTCTTTTTCATAGATTTAAAAGAACAACTTATGTTACTTAAGACATTCTTTTTTTTCAGTTGGTTTTTACATAATATCTTAAGTAGAAAACTGCATTTTTTTCTACTTTCCTGTCATCCGATTTCCACGAAATAGGTAAAAAATTTTAAAATAATCTCTTCATTTTACAATTTTGCACAAAAAAGTCTTAAATTATAATTAATAGAAATTTAAGATAAAAATCAATCTTTCTCAAAATGACTTTTTTCAACATAAGCTACTCTGTCTTATTGCCACAGATGAAACTCATCATGGAAAACTTTAATGATTGATTTTAAGACATTTAACTAGCAAGCGAAATCATTTATTATTTTTATGAAAAATAAAAGCTTAACACTTAATTAATATTTCTAGTAAGAACAAATTTTAAACAGACCCAGCTTTCCACAGATTAAAATGCCTTCGTGTAAATTAATGTTACTAATGATTTGATTTCACCATTATTTTGCAACTTTAATGAAGTGAGTTAGTGGCAATTTGTCACTTGTGTAAATCTGGCATAAGGGCAGAATAACTTTGGTTGGAAAGCTAAAAAGTCAATTAATGTTTTAAACATAGAAGAAAAAGCGAGCAGTTTTGCTTTCACTAAGACTTATCCTGGCACTCATTTCAACTATGGTGTTTTATGCTTCAAAGCCTTGTAGGATATTACTGGATTTTGTTTAGCTTTCCTAACTGGTTTCAAGAACTTCTCTGGCTTTGTAGAGGCAGGCAAAGACTTACAACTAACTAAGGAATTCTCAAAGACAAAAACAGATATTGGAAAGATTTAGACTGAATTCTGAAGAAGAAAAAGGCCGTTTTCAAAAACGTCATCTGCGTCAAAAATGCAATTGCAGAATATTCTTAAACGCAAAAGTCTTCCGTTCGAAAACACCAATACATATTTTGGTGCATTCGCAGTGTTTTCGATAATGCAGCTTGCTGAAGTCACATGTTCGAAAACCTCATCTGCAGTGCAGGAAAACAAACGGGTTGACGAAAAAATATTTAATAGTAAGAGAGAAACGTCAAATGCGTTTGCAAGTTAATTAATTGACGTTGGTTAAATCGGTTTTGTGCTAGCAGGACGATTGCATATTTGACAATCGCAGTATCTGTGTCAAAAAATGAGGATCACATTGACTTTAATTTGATGTTTTCGAAAACGGCCAAAGTCTAGTATCTGCAGGAGTTATTGTAGATTTTGTTGACAAAATGGATAGCTCAGTGGATATGTAGGTAACCTCAAAAATAACGCACAGCCGCGTTTTTTAAGTTTTACAACGGATAATCTCAAAAACGAAAGCTGATGGTGGCAAATGGATGACGGATTTGGATTTAGCTCAAAAAATTACGAGAAGAACGAGTCTCGCCTGTGTTATTATTAGGTGTGTTTAATGAATCTGTTTCGAACAGAAAAGTACAGGATCGTGTGTTCGTTCCATGAGTTAAAACCTTGCCCCAAACTGTTCTACATTCTGTCACTTAGTATTCCATGACGTTTTTCAGAACAGTTTAGAACAACATTTCCTGCACCTACATTTGAGGTGGAACAAGTGAGTGAAAAATGTCAAAGTAGCAGCTGATTTGTTTTCTTTTTGATAATGATAAGGAAAAAATTATCACAGAAGTGCTTTTCTCATATCTTTGGACCTAACATGAAGAAAAAGTCATAAAAGAATATAAAATGTGTGAATTGATACTAAATTTTCACAGCTGAAATTGCGCAGCTGATAAGCAACGGTCAATCCCTTCAAAACAAAGCGGCACTTTTCTGTTCTTTTTTGTTCTGACAGCTTTCACACACTTGTTCTGTTCTGCTCTGTTTTGATCTATTTTTTCTTCATTAAACACAGCTATTGATTCCGCCAAAACAAGGGTAAGGGACGTCATTACGTCAGTTAAGCCATCTCTTAAAGTGTTCAATTCTGACTGAACACAACCAGACCAGTTATAACAGTGGTATTAATGAACGTGTAAAATGTAAATACTAAAATTGTATTTGTGGTTTCAGTTATGACTTTTTTATGAAATAATTTTGTCTTTGTTAATTCGTGGGGCGACAAATCTTGTTAGGCCGAGGTGCCAAATATTTAAATACGTCATTGACTGTACAACTTTTTTATATACTATTTATACTTTCACGTTGAAAAATAGGAATTTAATTTGTTTTCTTTCCCCTATTAAAACTAGTTTGGGTCACTGTATGTCTGTTTAGTCATTTGACAGCAAATTATCAAAATTTACCAAACATACCTTGTTTTTGTGTGTCGATTTGTATAATGGTCCCAATTTGGGGTTTGTTTCCTTTTTTGCTGTTAAGCGAGGATTTGAAATCGATTTCAGTTATTTCCTGTGCGCCTAGTGCCAAATTTTGAACTTTGCTAAGATGTCGAATTTGCTTAAACTTGACCTTCAAGACCATTTAAGTTTAAAAACCAAACTGCTTTCCAAATGTTGTATGTCAGTATCAATATTAGCTAAGAACAGATATGTAGGTATAAATATTATAAACAATGTGATCTATTAAACGTGTTTTCCTGCTGATTGCTGAATATTGCCCCTAGGCGATGCCCGGCCGGCGTGACAAGTCTATGAGGAGCACGCTTTTTCTAATCTATCCGGTTTTTATAGTAGAATTATTGTAACCAGTTTTTTGTTCATATCTTATTTGACATAAGTTGTTATCAAAACCGGCAGCCGGTTAAATTTAAATAATTACGCTCAAAGCATACATTAATTATGTGGTGCATAGCTTACTATAAGTTTCAAAGGGATTTAAATAGAAGCTTATGTAAGGCTAATACTAAACGCTCTGAAAAGCGTACGCGTCCAACACTTATTTGCTAATTAACATCCACGCGGCAACGATGATTTTGGTAATAAATAGCAGCTCTTTATAACGTCATGGAGCAGGTCTTCGGTCCCATGAATTCAAAAGTACACTTTTATCAATAATGAATTGTTTAACGTCACATTGAAACTGGTTTGCTGTATTCTGGATTTCAGGTTTGGTGCAAACACACAAACATCTTTTGGTTGATGCTCATTTATGCCTACTTAATTTGATTGCTCATTTAAATAAATTATGGATGGAGTTGGTTGAATTGAAGAATTGTGTGTTTTGTCATGGTTTTATTTTGTTTATCTTTGATTAGCATCGTTGGTGTGTAAGAAGTTGTGATTAATATTTTAAATTACGACTTAAGAATGTAGGAAATTTACCGGTTAAATACTTAAAAATAATATGGTTGCATTCAAGGTCGTTGTGTAGGATGTTAACTTGAATACAAAAAGAAAAAAAACAGCACTATCAACTGCGGGTGAATGTTCCCTTTATCAGTGTGTTTATAAATTATATTATAGCCCACCTCTGAGGGAAAAACAAGAAAACACTCTAAACATGTTCCATTTCATACCTATAAGGATTAAGTGTTTTTTAACAGTCGTTTATAAACTTCCGTATATCAGCTGCTTGTAGACAAGATCATTTTTGTTTGGATGCGATATATTTTTAGCTCTTTGCTTTCTCAATCGTTTTGGCGAAATCATCTCATTCGTCTTCTCTAGTGATGTGTTTTTTTTTTATAATTACGCAGTTCATAGAGTGTTGTGTTATTAAAAGATTTACAAAAATTTAAGAACAATCTGCAACTTTAAAGGACCAAGGAAAAGTGAAAACGACAATTAGGCCGTTTTTTTAAAACGTCATCTGCGTCAAAAATGCAAATGCAGAATGTTCTTGAACACAAACAACAAAAGTCTTCTGTTCGAATGTGTCAATACAAATTTAGCTGCATTAGCAATGTGTTCGATAATGCAGTTTGCTCAGGTCACATGTTCGAAAACATCATCTGCAGATGTCCAGATGTGCAGAAAAGAAATCGGGTTGACGAACAAAATATTGAAAAGTTACAAAGCGTCTTCGTAAGCATCAAATTCGTTAGCAAGTAAATTGATTGATACATTTTGAGCTAGCAGGATGATTGCGCATTTGACGATCGCGAGCAGTTTCTGCATCAATTGGTGACGATCATTTGCCGATCAAATTGACTTTGACTTGACGTTTTCGAAAACGGCCGATCTCCGTGTTCGCTAATATGACATTCCAATCTAAAATATTAGAAAACTAGCTCCTAAGAAGAGATATTCCCGCCTGGAAACATTGAAAGTTTTTGTCAGGTTCAATAAAGGCCCTGGAGAGTTTTCCACGGGGGAAATCTAGTTTTAAGGTAATTTCATCAAACTCATATGACTCACATCGTGTATCTCAGGAGCCAAGCCAAGGAGCTATTAACTAGTATCGGGTTGTTCAAAAAGAGCGCTACAAAAGTTTTTTTTAAATAAAAGAAAAACGGTTTTAGATATCAATGAAATTCTTTATTCCTGTGAAAGTACGTTCGATGCCATTATGTATGGAACTCGATTTCTTTTGCATGTTAGACCATATCATCCGATTGGGGCCAAAAATATTCGGTTATCATTGAACGGTAGCGATCCCCATTCACAGTAACGTGCCGGTCTTGATTGACGGAAGAAGTACGGCCCAATGACGCCACCGGCCCATAAAGCACACCAAACCGTAATTTTTTCGGGATGCAATGATGACTCATGGAGTACGTGTGGATTGCTGCCTGACTTTATTGACGAAGCCATTCAGCCAGAAACTAGCCTCATCGCTGAAGATGAGATGATTTTCGATGAAAATCCGAATCATTTTCAAGTTGTTGCTCAGCCCAATTCACGAACATACGACGGTTCTGGTGGTCAAGCGGCTTCAGTTCTGGAGTCAATTTAATCTTGTAAGGATGTAGGCGAAGACCTTTTCGCAAAATTTGCCACAACGACGTCACAGAGATGCCCAACGCTTGAGAACAACGTGTGAGAGACACATTTGGGCTTTCTGCAACTGATGCCTCAGCGGCAGCAATATTCTTAACACTACGGGCACTTCTTTGTCTCACTGGCACGGGAACATTTTGTATTGTGCCTGTGGATTCAAATTTTTCCACTAGACGCTCAATTGTTGATGATCTGCTAGGATGATTATGACGACCATAAATTGGACGTAGCGCTCTTAACGTTGAGGCCACTGACTCCGAATTTCAGTAGTAAATTTTAATAATTTCGACTCGTTGTTGGCTCGTATATCTTTCCATCATGAAATTGCAAACCTTACTGAAGAGAAATGTCAAAAGAGCGGCAAGAAATATGGCGTCGTTTGCTGTCCCTGTCGCTCTACTTTTGTAGCGTCCCTGTTGAGAAACCCTTTACAATGGCAAAGGCACATACGCACCCATTTAAATTTGATTAGAAAAAATATAATAATAATAAAAAAATTCCTGTCGCGGGAAATAATCTCAAAATGTGATTGTCACAAGTAACTATCACCCGTTGATATTAATATTTTTATTTTTCAGACAAATATTTTTAGAAGTGATTTTGAAGACTATGTATTTGAATTTTGTTTTTTAAATGCAGTAACTTGAGCACCAAACCGGAGAAGGACCTGGTCATGCTGCTCCAAACGAAAAAGTAGGTAAAGAAGACTAGCTATACTTCAAAATTTTCCATACATATTTATGCATCTTTCAAAGACAACTATCAACCACCGTTTCTTATAGAAAGTTCATTGGGTAAATACTCAATGGCATCGCCTCGCAACTCCCATAGAAGAGTTAATATCGGCTCTCATCAACATCATACAGATTATCCACTTCCATTCTATCTGCAACACATTTCGCTTCACCGATCTCATTGGAGTCCTCCAGTACTTCATCAAGTTGTGCGTTCGTCAGTCCGTTTACTCTATTAGCAACAGTTAATTCTGCAAATTTTCCATCCATTTAAGGTGTCCGTGTCCGTCCATCCATATCTCCTTCAGCACGACCATTGTCAACAGCTTCGGAACATGTACCAAATTCCTGTGTGAAGAGAGACAAAAAACTCAACAAGCAGGTAGGTGCAATAATGTCGATTTTTGCACAGATGATTGCTTAGGAATACTCCAACATAGATGCTAGCCCCAGCAACATTGCAATAGTCATGATGAAATGCATTCCGTTAATACCTTCGATGACGGATGGCGTACCTACTGAAATATGTTGCTTCTGAAAAATTTCTGCAAAGTTTTGAACTCATTTCTTCGTAATCACTGCGCCAGCCTTATGCCTTATAATATGCCGCAAATTTCCGCAAAAGAAGCTTTATGTACCTTCTATTCTTTTCACACTAGTCTATGACTAACCAGGCGCCATTCAATAAAGGAATAGGTAATACTAAAAGCTCGTATTAATTCGTCCATCCACTCCGTTATTCTGGCATGAGATGCACAATCTCACAATTGAAATCTTAAAAGTCATTTTATGTGGAAAGTTGGGCGATTTTGCAAGCCAAATTGTGAAAATACAATGGCGTGGTTCAATTCTACAAAACAATTTTCAATTCTCAGAATTTTCAAATCCTCTGATTGACCAGCTGTCAGGTATCATCTTACTTTTAATAATTTTAACAAAAGTCTTCTGATTTTTCAGTAAAATATAAACTGGCTAAATGCAGTTTATGTTTGTCAGATCTCAGAGGACTCAGAAATGACTAAAAATTGATACTGAATTTGTTTAGATTTGCTTGCTCAGTTGTTTTTTGTCGCAGTAGATTATATAAACAAAAAAACAAAAATGGAGTTGTTTTGACTTCTATGTGAGGAATGCTGTTTATCATTGGAAAATTGCAGAAGTCATTATTATACCTAAACAAGGTAAGCCACCAACAGAAGTAACATCTTACAGACCTATATCGCTTATACTAATCATGTCAAAAGTTTTCGAAAAACTACTCCTGAAAAGACTTAGCAAAACAAAAGAAGAAAGAAGACTAATTCCGAGCTATCAGTTTGGATTTAGAAATAAACATTCCACGATAGACCAAGTGCATCGGATTACGGATGTTGTGGAAAAGGCACTTGAAGAAAAACAAGTATGCTTGGCTATATTCTTAGATGTTGATCAAGCCTTTGACAAGGTTTGGCACTTGGGACTTGAGAACAAACTGCAAAGGGATCCTCCCAGGCAGTACTACGAAATACTGAAATCCTACGTTACGAACCGACTCTTTAGAGTACGGTACGACCAAAATTACTCGGAACTTAAGAAAATTGAAGCCAGTGTACTACAAGGAAGTGTCCTAGGACCAACCCTGTATCTGTTATATACAAGAGATATTCCAGTGGAAATCAACGCTATCATGGCCACCTTTGCTGATGATACTGCAATATTGGTGCTAGATAAATCCGTTACAAAGGCTACACAAAAACAACAAAATGCAGTCGATAAAGTTAATCAAACTAAATGAAACTAAATCGACGCATATAAACTTTACAAACAAAAAAATAAACAATGTTCCAATTCTTATAAACAGCACAGCGGTACCTTACTCCAATACTGCCAAATACCTTGGAATGACTTTGGATGCAAAGCTTAAATGGGAAGAGCACATCAAAAAGAAAAGAGAAGAACCAAACGTGAAGTACAGAAAAATGGACTGGTTACTAGGAAATAACTCTGACCTATGTTTCCAGAACAAACTAATGTTATATAAGCAAGTACTGAAACCCGTTTGGACATACGGCATCCAACTATGGGGCTGTACAAAGAAAACAAATGCTGAACCCATTCAAAAATTCCAAAGCAAGGTCCTTCGTGGAATAATAAATGCCCCTTGGTATATAAGAAAAAGCGATCTACTACGTGAACTTCAAATTAAAATGGTTACAGAAGTGGTTAACTAACACGCTGTATCACACAATCAGCGACTGCAAAGTTATACCAACTCCGAAATGGACACCATCTTAAATGTACGAGACAATGTTCGGAGATTAAGAAGAACCAAGCTTCATGAGCTGATGGTCTAAATAAATTGGTCCTGATTCACCGATGGTTTTAGTGCGGTAAGAGTCCCACACTACTCAGTATTGATTATTACCGAGTTTTTTTTGAAGATTACCATCGGATAAAAGAACCTAAATAAAAATGGATGAAATTTAACTGAGATCCGAATTCAACCAAAGTTTTAACGCAATTGACACACGGCCGGACTTAAAAATATTATTTTATTTTGTAAGATCACTCCATATCAGTTTTTCCTTCCTTTCTCTGTGCTTCTCTATTTCAACTAATCAAATCTTTATAATAGTAATATAATATTGAGTAATTGGTCAAAAAAAATCTGCACATTTTTGCATCTTATCCTCGTTCGTTAGACCAATTATTTTGCGTTTGGGCTTGTACAAAAACAAATACAAAAAACAAAAATAAAAAAAGAAAGAAACCAACTGCACATGCAAAGTTTGTGTGTGTTTACATAAATTCTAGTCGCTACTTAGGTACCTGAAAACTTGACAAAAGTCAACATAACTTCGGGAAAGAAATAGAATGGAAAAGAATTTTATTTGCATTTCGGAAAACGCATCAAATCATAAACCTCTCATAATTATAAATTCAATTTTTTTCGAATTTGACTTTTTTTTATAATTATTGATTTTTTTAATTTTTTTTTTTTTTTTAATTTATATACTTACTTAATTAAAACAAGTTTAGTTTCTTTTTATTGATGAAAATTATACATGATGTTTACAAACTTGCGTAGATATAAAATTGCCATAATAGCTTGTTAAGATTCTGCTATTAATCAGTGTTGTCGCAGAGGAATTTAAAAGGTCGCAGAAAAAAACTTCAAACTTGTAAGGAAAGTGAAATCTGCGATATGTTTGCAACTCACTTTCAAGCTAACTTTGTGTCAATACCTACTGATTTGTCATCAATCAATTTTAACATCGAACCAATATGCGATATTGGTAACTTATTATTGACCCAACAAGAGGTGGAGTTGGAACTAGAGGCTCTTGATGCAAATCCTAAAGTTTCTCCTGATAACATTGCTCCAATTTTTTTAAAGATGTGCAAAAATTCGTTAGCCCATCCGTTACTTTTGATATTCAACAAATCTCTTTCTTGTGGTGATTTTATTGATATCTGGAAATTCTCTTTAATAAATCCAATTTATAAGTCAGGCTCAAAACAAGACATTAAAAACTATAGGCCAATATCGAAACTTCAATTCATTCCAAAAATATTTGAAGCTGTTGTAAAAAAGCGTATGTATAACGATGTCAAGCAAGGCATTAGTGAACAGCAACATGGATTTTTAACGGGTCGATCCACGGTAACAAATCTTGCCGTTTTCTCAAATTTTTGTTTAAATAGTATGGAACATGGGGGTCAACTGGATGCCATCTACACAGACTTCTCAAAAGCTTTTGATAGAGTTCATCATAATGTTTTACTAAAGAAACTTGAATTATTAGGGATTCACTCTTACTTTCTTAAATGGCTACAATTTTTACTCTTATGATATAAGTAGTATTCCACTTCAAAGAGTCAAAGAACAGAAAGATTTAGGTGTTATCTTTGATACCAAGCTAAGTTTTAACTATCACTGTAATTACATCATCTCTAAAAGTAATAGGTTATTAGGTTTTATCAAGAGGAATTCTAAGGATTTTCGTGATCCATACACTTTAAAATCCTTATACATATCTTTAGTAAGATCAGTGTTAGAATATGCTTGTGTTATTTGGTGCCCAATCTACCAAAATAGTATAGCCCGAATTGAACAGGTACAAAAAAAATTTACAAGGTATGCTCTTCGAAAGTTTAACTGGAACAATAATGTTTTACCTTCTTATCAGGAAAGATGTAGTTTAATTTACTTAAAAACTCTTCAATCACGCAGAAAGTATTATCTTATTATGCTCGCTAGAGATGTTATGGAAAATCATATAGATTGCTCATATTTGCTTGCACTTTATCCTATATACGCTCCCTCAAGACACTTAAAAGAACGCCAACTATTTAGTCTACCTCGGCATTTTACAAACTATGGGAAAAATGATCCTATAACTAATTCTTGTCAATGCTTTAACTCTGTCAGTGATGTAGTCGACTTATATGTTAGCAGAGAAAGATTTAAAAACACTTTAAAGAATGTATTATAAATAATTTTGTAACTTTGTTTGTGTATTTTATTGTATAACTTATATTCTATTGTCTATTTATCACTCTAATTAATTTCCATTATGTATTTATTTATAGTAATTAACTTGTAGTAAATTATTAAAATGTTAAAGATATCATAATCTAAGAGAATTAAGTTTCGATAGATGAATTAAATAAATAAATAAATAAATAAAAAAGGGTCACGAGGAAAAAAAGTCGCACTAGGAATTTTCATTTTGAAAAATAGCAACATCAATTAGAATACGTTTAAATTGCAAAAACAAAATAAATAAATTTTGTAGAATTTTTTTTACTAAACAAGTGAGCATTGTAAACCAAAATCTATTAAAAATAAAATTTCTAAAAGTATTATGTTAGCTGAAAGAAAGAATGCTATCTGAATTCTCATAAAAAAAGAAGTTTTGGAAAGAATACTTTGGAAATAATTGGAGCGGTTTTAAAAAAAATATAAAGCAAAAATTAAATTTTCAACACAAAAACTGCGATAGAATCGAATTCTAAAAAAAAATGTTTTGAAATTTTTACTAAGAATTAACAAAATATTTTTTGGAAAATTTTGATATATACTTAAACATATGTACATACATAAATTATACATATAATATTAACAACAGCTTTGGAAAGTTTTTGTATTCAAAAATTATTTAAATTCGATCAGTCAATAATGAAAAACTTCAAAATAAAAAAATGTTCTAGGGGAGGTATTTCTTCTCTGCCGTCATACGGAAAAAGGGCACGTATTCATTTTAGCAGTTTTGAGATATGTAAATGCACTTTTATTATTTAAATAATTAAACAAAATATTAAGAAAGATTTCTTTTATAAAAATTATGTTATTTTACCAAGCGCACGCATAAGTTATAGTAGTTTTGGTATTACTTAGAAAAATGAACTTGCGACTTTCAAACTTAGGTACATAAGCAACTTGCTTAAAAACCTGTTTGGCAATTTAAGTTCGTGATTTTTAGCAGTTTATAGTTGTTGAAAGTATGAGTTTTAAGCCTAAAGCCTAGTACGCAGATCGACCTAAAATTTCGCTCCCACTTTTCTCTCCAAACACCAGCTAAACTCCTAGCTAAATTTTGACATAAGCTTTTTGTGGAGATTACATTACAAAAAACAGCTGTTCGCTAAAAGAAATATTCAGCAAATTTCAAAGAATTTTATTTCAATATTTCAAGAGAATGTAACCAAATAAAATAGATTTTTTCCTTTGGCATTAATATATCGTTTGTCTTTGAATATTTCTCGTTCTCAATTTTCATTTCACAGTGTAAAGCTCACAAAAATCTATCAAATAAAAAATACTGCCACAATTTAGCTCAGGAATTAATGTACCTAACAATTATTTCACGCGCTAAATTCTGACAGATGGCACCGTACAGTAAGAAAAGAAAATTTGATTTTTTAGCTGCAGCTGCGTACCTCTCGGCTAAAATGCTTGGCTGAATTTTAGCTCGGCTTAATTTTGGAGAGAATTTTGTATGGGAGCGAAATTTTAGCTCGATCTGCGTACTAGGCTTAACACAAAAATATTTATACATATATATTTTCTTCATAAAAATAATTATCAAAACAGTCACGCCGATTCCAAGGAAATCAAAAATAAAGAAAGGTCTTTGAGAAATACCGTCAGTAACATTTTTTTGAAAGGGGGTTTTCGCCTTCGCACTAAAAGTAATTTATTGTTTTTTTTTTAGAAAAGTAATCTAAAAGTATTTTAGAAAATTTTTGTTTTTAAATTTAAAAAAAAAATGTAAGGTAGGTACCGTTATTTTTGGTTCGTTCTAAAAAGAATGCAAAAAGAGTGGAGGAATGCCCATATATCACTATGCACCTATACTAAGGAAAATCGGTCGAACGGCTTAGGCTCTAGTCGAACAGACAGACAGATGGCAAGATAGAATTGTAAACACTCTTTTTTAATCTTTGCTTTTATCCTTACAACAAGTCTGATCAAAATCTCGAGTTCAATTTTGTTCACGAATGCATTACTTGAAAAATTGGACCAATTTTTATATTGCAAATAAAAATTGGTTTATAATATAAGGGTTTTTCAAAAGGGTCGCTATAAAAGTAGAGCAACAGGGACAGCAACGACGCCATATTTCTTGCCGCTCTTTTCACATTTCTCTTCAGTAAGGTTTGCCATTTCATCATGGAAAGATATACGAGCCAACAACGAGTCGAAATTTAAAATTTACTACCGAAATGTGGAGTCAGTGGTCTCAACGTTAGGAGCGCTACGTCCAATTTATGGTCATCATAATCATCCTAGCAGATCAACAATTGAGCGTCTAGTGGAAAAATTTGAATCCACAGGCACAGTAAAAAATGTTCCCGTGCCAGTGCGACAAAGAAGTTCCCGTAGTGTCGAGAATACTGCCGCCGCCGAGGCTTCAGTTGCAGAAAGCCCAAATGTGTCTCTCACACGTCGTTCTCAATCGTTGGGCATCTCTTACCGTCGTTGTTGCGAATTTTGCGAAAAGATCTTGGCCTACATCCTTACAAGATTAAATTGACGCAAGAACTGAAGCTGCTTGACCACCAGAAGCGTCGTATGTTCGTGAAAACAACTTGAAAATGATTCGGATTTTCATCGAAAAATCATCTTCATGTCATTGGGCCGTACTTGTTCCCTGATGATCAAGCACATTACTGTGAATGGGGATCGCTACCGTTCAATGATAACCGAATATTTTTGGCCCCAATTGGATGATATGGACTTGGAGGACATGTAGTTCCAACAGGATGGCGCCACAAGCCACACAGCGAATGTCAAAATCAATTTATTGGAAATCAAGTTTGGAGAACGTGTTATCTCACGAAACGGACCAGTCCCTTGGCTACCTCGGTTGTGGGTTTTAACGCCGTTAGACTATTTCCTGTGGGGCTACGTCAAGTCTATGGTCTATGCCAACAAGCCAGCGACGATTGATGAGCTTCGTACGAATATCTAACGTGAAATTGCAGCAGTATCGGCCGATTTATGCTTAAAAACCATCGAAAATTGGGTTCAGCGTCTGGACTACTGCAAGTGTGCCCGTGGTGGCTATGCAAAAGAAATCGAGTTCAATACATAATGGCATCGAACGTACTTTTACATTAATAAAGAATTTCATTGATATCCAAACCCGTTTTTGTTTTATTTAAAAAAACTTTTGTAGCGCTCTTATTGAAAAACCCATAGTATGAAACAAGGGTGGGAATATTTTTCAAACACACAAAAAATTGGACAGTTACTACGTTTATATGCGGAATCAAAAAATCGAATTGGATTTTAAAGGAAGTTAGCAAGATTTTTACTCAATTCTACTGAGCGTGTGCGATCGACATAAACCAAGTCTATTTCAAATCGATATGTGTTTCTACTTTATATAAATGGAAAATTGGGAAGTTTATTTCTCCTAAAAATAAGACCTTAATCTTGTCCATGTAATTTTCTAGAGATGGGGTCAGAAAAGTCACAAAATTTTTTAAAAAGGGTAAAAAGAGGCAGTTTTAAAAAAAGTCGTCGCATGCGGCAAAAAAAGGGTCAAAATGCGACTAAAGTCGCACAGCGGCAACCGTGCTATTAATAATTAGGACAATAATGTTATCATCTCAATGAGATTTGAATAAAAATTATAGAGAACTAGTTACAAGAAATATAGTCGGCTTAGAGTTAAGAACAGCTGACTATTTTCTTGTTTTTTGTTTTTACAAAAAACGTTCGTACTTGAACAAATCCTAAAACACATAAATATTTTTATAAACTCATTATTCCTAACTTTAGTGAAATTAAAGTATTTTTGCAATTTTTAAAGTAGGTTAAAGGTACCTTATTATAATTATCAAACAAAAAACCTGAATTTAGCTGGTTTTTTATTGTAAGCTGACGATATGAAAACGTTTCTAATATTTATTATAAATTAAATTTTAATTAAATTTAAATTTTCATAATAAGAAAGCTTTTAATAAATATTTCTGGACATTTATAAATATTACTACGATCCCTTATTAGAATATTAATCAGTGTAAAAATCGTCATAAACAATAACCTTTAAGACTTCATCTAATAATAATTTGATGATATCGGAGTATCCTTCTTGAATTCCGCTCTCCAACTCTGTCCAAACATCTCTCCAATTGTCGTTGATCACTTTATTGAGTTCCTTCCCTAACTCTTGATTACCATTGAATAAATTATCTAATTGTATGCTCATTCTAAAAAAAAAGTTAGAAATTGTTTCAATTCAAATATAGACATACTAACAACAAGTTTATGTTTATCACTATCTACAACAACTTACGATTCGGGATCAGTTTGTAATTTGATTTTCTTGATTGATATTCTATCCTTTCCATTTTCATCAACAATAGTAAACTTTATTTTGACACCAGTTTTGAAATTTTTTAACGTTATATCAGCCGTTCCATTGCCTACAATTGGTAGAAGTAAAATTCTTCCGTTTGCTTCATAATGACCGGTTATTCTCAGCTCAGGAACTAACACATACATTTCAAATTTAGATTTTCTGGCATCCTTTTCGAAACCAACTACTCTGGTGACATTTGCTCTTGACAGTCCATGGACATCGAGATCAATGAACTTAAAGTTTAAATTCAAAGGATTATTGCCATGGGTTTTAGCAACTACCATCTCTTTCAAGTGAACAGGTTCAATTTTTCGCAAGCCAAGTTCTTTGTTGCCGTTAGGATAATTGTGCAAAACCTGAGTTGTGGCTTTTGCTATGCAAACTACATCGCCTGAATGACATTTTTGAATATCTAAAGCTGCAACATTGAAAAGTTTTAAATTAAGAAAACAAAAAATTTTGAGTATTTATGATTGAAGACTTACGTATTCCAGCGGAACATTCTTGAAGAATGAACAATCCTACGATGAAAGTTAAAAGGTATAAAAAATCCATATCTCTTAACAAATATTTTCAGCGGCTTCGTTTGTATGAAATATCTTCAATACTAATTGTTCTATTCGAATTGACTCTTGTTTTATATTCAGGAAATTATGTTTAAAGCAGAATTAAGATTGAACTCTGATCTCAACGAAAATAAACCTAAATTTGATTGTTAACCTCTGTTTATGGGGGAAAAGAACCATTATTAAAAAAAAATAATCTAATACAATTAAAAACACGATAACATTTCTTGTTTTTAATTTTGTTAATTGTTTTATGTAATGGAGACTTGTTGTTTAAGTGCCAAATTGTGATGATACACAAAAGAAAAGATTCATCTATAAAGTTTTGCGTCAGAAAAATTAAATGAGTTTTTCGACCTGTGATTATAATATTGGGTATCTAGATAGGTTTAATGGATAAAGGGGACTTCAAGGTGAGGAAAGTTTCTAGCCTCTGACTAACCACCATTAGAAGAAATCGCCGTATATTTAGAGTTTCTGACGATGACTACTATCATATGTGGTTTTGAAGTCGCTGAATAGATGTCTGGATGGGATCTTGTATCTTGCATGATAAGGGATCGCCTATTTCAGAGATGGAACATATGGAGCTGATAGACCAGTCATCGGCAATACTGCCTTTCACCCAAACTTCGTTGTTGAGTTAGTGCATGCACGAGCTCCGCTGGTAAACGATCAGATACGGTGGCATAATTATAAATAAGCTTCTTTATATACTGGTTGGTGGAACTAGGTCTTCATCGACTGGTGGTGGGTTCTCTTTTTGTCCTATTTCTCGCTCTTTCTAATGGTCATTTAGCAGCTGCTGGAAATGCAGCTTCAGTGACTGGGAAACCTGGTTTTAAAGAGCCTACGTTGGGTTTGAAACCAGCAACCGATTCCTTGGCATTTCCGGGTGTTGTTTCGATCACGAGACTCTTCGATCTCCTTGAGCTGGGAGGCTGTGTTTTGTGCGTCATCTTCGTTTTACGAAGGGTCTTTTTTTCCTCTCTTCTTCTTGCTTGATACTCCTCTCTTTCTGCTCTTGTTTTGCGCTGCAGTTTATTTGTGCATCTCACCTTTTTCAGTTGTAAATGTAAATTCATTATCATACCCCAGGTTCTTCTTCGAGGATGGTTGGTAGCCTATTGTTATTTTGGCTGCTTCTTTGAGGAAATGTTACACTGAGACCATTCGTTATTGGCTTCACTGGAAAGCTTCTAGTTTTGGTGCTCTCTCAAGGCTCTGGTAACAAAAGTAACAAACGTTGAATTTGTATCTAAGGGGGGTTCGTAATTTCTTTTCATTTGACAGTCAAGCTTCAAACTTGACCCAAAAAGGAAATGGTCAGAGTCAAAGCTTGCTCCTTGAAAAGTACAAACGTTTAAAATGTTAAAGGTGTCTTGTCTTCCGTAGATTAGCACATTGTCAATTTGGTTTGCATATCGAAGATTTGGGGAGAGTCAGCTTGCTTTAATGATTTTCTTAGCCATGGAAACCCAGTGTTTTAAAAGGTCTATTAGTTGGAGGCCATTGTTATTATCAAGGGTATCATTACAAACGCCTCTTGAGCTTGAAGATGCAGTAGATACTTTTGCTGATATAATACAAAAAGCAGGTTGGGATAACACCCCTTATCACAGGCTAATGCCTCGCTATAAAGGCATAAAATATTCGCAGGAAAAAAAGTTTTATTGAAAGAGAAACAAAAAGCACGAAAGAAATGGTAGCGAACCCGTGCTCCTCAACACAAAGCTTATTCAAATCGCTTGAGTAATATCCTAAAAGCGGCGATATCGGATTTCAAAAATCTTGAAGTTGAAAATTACCTTGAAGGCTTGACAGCGGGAAAAGAATCCAACTACACGCTTTGGAAAGCTATAAAAACAACGGGAAAACCAAAGCTTCCAATGCCTCCGATTAAGAAAAGCCAAAATAAATGGGCTAAAAGTGACAAAGAAAAAGCGACGGTATTCGCCGATAACTTAGAGGAAACATTTAAGCCGTTTGATGGGCAAGAACTCAACGAAAAAATTAATATGAATTTTACCTCTAATGAAAGCTACATAACGAAAAATGCTACACTTGTCGAATTAAAAAGAGAAATAAAGAAGCTTAAGCCCAACAAAGCTCCAGGATATGACTTAATAACGGCAGAGATTTTAAAAATGCTCCCTCGTAAAGGGTTTATTAACCTCTTTTACATAATAAATGCCGCTCTAAGGTTAGAATATGTTCCGAGCCAATGGAAAGTTGCGCAAGTCATAATGATTTTAAAACCTGCCTAACCATTTCACGAAAAGAAGTCTTACAGGCCGATTTCGCTTCTTCCAATAATATCAAAAGTTTTTGAAAAAATACTTCTGCTGCGCCTGCAGCCGATAATAGAAGAGAAGCAATTAATACCTGAACATCAGTTCGGATTTAGAAGCAAGCATTCGACAATTGATTAAGTGCATAGAATTACTGACGTAATTGAGAGAGCTCTTGAAGAAAAGAAAATCAGTTCGACTGTCTTTTTGGACGTGTCGCAGGCGTTTGACAAGGTGTGGCACGAAGGCCTCAACTTCAAATTAAGACAAGTTCTGCCTGAAGGACTTTACAACATTCTAAACGGATATCTAAATGAAAGACTTTTTCGTGTAAGACACGGAAATGACTATTCTGATTTCAAAGAAATAGTGGCTGGGGTACCACAAGGAAGTGTATTAGGTCAAGTTCTGTACCTTTTATTTACACGCGATATACCTCAAACAGAAGACACTATTGTAGCCACGTTTGCTGATGATGCTGCAATACTAGCAGTAGGCAAAACGATTAGCGAAGCTACAATTATATAACAAAATGCTCTTAATAATGTTAATGAGTGGACGAAAACATGGCGAATAGCGCTCAATGAACAAAAGTCAGTCCATGTGGACTTTACGTATACAAAAATAAATAGATTACCCGTCATTCTTAATACCGCTCGTGTTCCATTTGCAAATGAGGCAAGGTATCTGGGAATTACTATGCGAAATTAAAATGGAAGCCGCACGTAAAAAAGAAATGCGAAGAATTAAAAAGTAAATTATGAGACATGAACTGGTGAAAGTACTTCTTAAACCTGTTTGGACTTATGGTATATAACTTTGGGGTTGTACCTGCGATACAAACTTAAATATAACTTGCACACGTTTGAAAATAAATTGCTTGGGAAATTTGTAAATGCTCCGTGGTATATAAGAAACGAAGATCTTCACAGGGATCTCGAGATTCCTCGCTTTAAAATCGCGGATTTAGTAGGAACTTTCACCGGAAAGTAATCTGCAACACGTTACTACTTCGTTAAAAATAAATTGCTAGGTAAGTTTCAACTTAATTGCAATCGAGAAGTGGAGGTGGTTTTAGTGTAGTAAGACTCTCACACACCTATGAGCACGCGTTTTTTGGTCCTTATAGAGCCTGATATGCAGGTTTTGCACCTACCCACGGGGAACAAAAATGTGTCCCTTTTTGTATGCTGTGCTTACCAACTAATTTACTAAAGATGTTTTCCTTTTCATTGAGGCACCTGAGCAAAATTTGTGCATCGAACTCCGGTAAATCGTTAGTTTTTTCCATCAGGAGGTCATAAAACTCATCCTTTAAAGAACTTTCAACTGCATTGTGAGCTGTAAGGGTCGTATTCCTTTATTTGGCTTATATTTTGGAAAAAGGTTTAAAAGTTAATAACTTTATTTCTTAACCGATTTCCCATGATGAATTCGCATCCTAACACTATGTGGTCTTTCATCATACCTGATCTTATCTATTCATTGTATCTCCTGGATTATAGTTATATGTCTACTCAAGACTCAAGTTTTACCTAAGGCGTAAAGGGTTCTCACGGTCCAAGTATATACTCTCAAGTCGTTATCCATCTATGTTACGAGTCTTGTTGGCGTTTGCGGATGATCATTATCCGGAGCTCCTCGTATCTCTCTCATAACCCCCAAACCCGGAGATCCAGGTTCTTGCTAAGCCTTAGGACAGAAGGCCGGGAATTCGATGCCAGTAGTCCACCACAGGGAAACCATAGCAGCCTTGTTCAGATTGATGGCAAACATCGGAGGACCAGCAGCTAGCAAAAGAAGACTCCTGATGTCTACAACTCATGTGATCCCTCTATACAGAGGTGAAATATGGCCAGTAATACAAGAAGGCAGTGCCGTCTCTCGTACTTAAGAGGCCCTAGGCTAAAAACGTTGAGGGACCCATTATCCGGTAGCTAAAAAACTGCGAAAAATTCAAACTTTATAGCCCAAATACCACGTAAACTAAAAAAGCCTAGTATACCACCAACATCTTAATAATCCCAATAACTCGGAAATCAAGCTCTCCTTAAAGCTATTTACCCAAAAAAACTCAGAGCTCCGAGAGGCCAAGTTCTCGTAGACGATTTAGAAAAATAAAACAGAATAGCTCTCTCCAAAGCTATCCCCAAGCCCCCAATAACCCAAGGCGCAGAGAGACCGAAATCTCGTAAAATATTTCTAATTGCTATCCCCATAGCTATTAACCCAAAACACCCTGGGTGCCGCAAGCTTGAAGGCAAAGTTCTAGTAGATATTAAAAAAAAAAAACCCGAATTCTCTCCTAAAATTGAAAAGAAAAAATGAAAGAAAAATTCATTTAATTTAACTCAGCTTGATGTTCTCTTATTGGCTTTTGCACAATCAAAAAACGTTAAGTAAATAAATTTAAATTTATAAGACTAAAAATATTTAACAAAAAGTATTTGAAAGTTTGGAAAAAAATTTTAATTTACATATCCGATTGAAAAAAAAATGTATCTATCGTCTACGGGGGCCCGACCTCCTGCGTTTTGGGTATTGGGTTTGTGGGGTTGATAGCTTTGCGGAGAGCTGTTTAGTTTTATTTTTTTTAAATCGTCCTGAGAGCTTGGCCTCTCTGACCATTGGGTTTATCGTTTATGGGGATAATAGCTTTGGGGAAATCAATTAAAATTTTTTAAATCTACGAGAACTTGGCCTCTCTGAGCTCCGAGTTTATTGGGTTAATAGCGGAATCGGGTTCCCTTACATGCCTGGGGCCCTAGGCTTGAGCCTGCCTATGCATAAAGACGGAACCGCAAGAAGGAGATGGCAGCAGTACAAAGAGTAGTTGCTCCGCATGTAGTTAGCTCCTACCACACGGAGTCGGAGTCAGCAGTTCTTGTAATGGCAGGAGTGATGCCAATAGATCTAGCAAGAATGCTGGTGAACGGAAGGCGCTGGGGTGCGAGGCTCATCGGAAATGTAGCTGAATGGAGTTACCGGAAACACGGTGAAATGATCTAATACGTCACCTAGTTCCTCACCAAACACGGCTACTTCGACGCTTCCTTACAATGGATCAGCAAAACAGGGAACACTTTTTGCCAGTTGAAGATGGGGACGTGAACGTTCGCAACTTGACGTATCCATTGCCGCCTCCCCCCCAGGGAACATAACGCAGAACATGCTGGCAAAGAAGCAGCGTGGTAGTAAATCAGCGCATTTTTGGTCCACATTTTGACAGCCAAACAAAAAATGATTAGAAGACGCAGTGTAGTATACTATTGAACACCCTTTATAAATACGGGCAGGCCCCTGTAGTAATGCGCAGGTGGTTCCGGGAAGAGGTTAGAGAAGTACAGGGCCCTTTTTGGAGTCTTAGCTGGTATCGAGGGCCGGAGCAAGTACGGCACACGGGGTTGGTCAATGGGTCAACGATATTCTATACCTCCTTATGGCATGCGAGGCAGAAGAGAAAGACTATGACTCCGATAGGAAGCCAACTTTTATCAACTCCATTGCAAAATTAGAAACTGCAATAAAGGGACCGAGATGGCTGAAAGAAACTTTTTGTTTCTATCACCGATTCACTCCGGCACATGATGTCAGTTTAATTAACTAACTTTTGAGACTATCAAAAAACTGCAAATTATTGATGCAATCGAAATTAACATAACCAATATCATCCATAAAAATATTTTTTCCCTCACTTTGTGAAAGTTACTTTTTTAAAATTGAGTAGGTATACTTCTGCATTAATTCAAAATGTGTAGACAACTTTAAAGGCATTTTCTTTTCAGCACTTCATCAAAATCCATGAAACAATCCTAATTGCTTAATTATTGCTAGTCATGCAACCGGAACCTACCATCAAAATTTACGACGCCCATTTAACGGTTGAAAACTTTTGTAATTGAATAACTTTGCCTTCTTTATCAATCAATAAATACCATCAGAGAGAAGAGCCTTTATTATAGGTATATGGCATGACAAGTTTTGGTTATGGCTCAACAATTTATTTGCATGAACGTTAGTTATTTTTAGCCACCGTTTTGACAGGCACGCTTTTTGAATAAACCAATGAACCCATATTCGCTCAAACATAATTTCAACGACCCTAGGTCACGATTTTATGCTAATAGCTCAACAGGTAAATGTCTGAGACGAATTAAATGTTAAGGGCATGGCCAATACCTGTTGGTATAACTATACCTTGGTAATGAACTCAATTTGAATGTCAAGTAAACAATTTGTTGATACAAAACAAAATAATAATGACACACGTGACAAACAGAAAGTCACCGGCATCAGTGCCGTCGCGTGGTGTCATCAAAATGTTTGTTTTTTATTTTGATTTGTTTTTCGTTTTTTCTTTGGAATTGGTTGCATAGCAAAATTATGTTGTTTGTTGTGATTAAATAAAATTGTCTCTGATGGTGATGATTTTGTCATCGATAAAATATTTATTCCGATTCTTGTCTTTCATTCGTTTGAAGTCCTTATCCGTGTATTATACCGTGTAGTGCTGTAAAACTGTAAGTAGAAGTTACATAACTCTTTGGTAAGTGAAAATTTTGAAAATTATCAAATATTTTTAAAGGAATAAGAGAAAAGCTTAAATTAAAATTAAAAACTAAGAATGGAACCCTCAACAAGTGCAGAGGGAGCCAGTGGACCAGGCCCTGATGCTCGCCTCGAATTCATGGGTTCTTATGTAATCAAGTCACTCAAGTTAAAACCAGAAAAATGGACAAGGGTCATCACTGTCGAAGAACACAAGGGTGTTATTAAAGAATTCCTCGATCGACCCATGCCAGTAGTCTTGGTTATCATTTTAACACAAGCTGCACAACTCGTTCCATCAACTACTTTTCCATTGTCCCAGTTAAAGAGCAAGGGCGTGTACTTTATTAAGAAACAACCATTGCCTGTACCGAAAGAACAATGTGAACATTTTATCATTGTTGGTGATCTAGCCACACGAACAATTGATCAATTATCAGCATTGGTAGAAGAAGTACTTGTGCCACTTTTGTCCAATGAAGATAATTACAAATCGTGGCCCGATATGGTTGCGCAGGATGTTCAAAAACATGTGCATAGTTTGAAGAGCACTGTGCATCAGGTCAAAGGTCAGGTTAGTGGTGAAACTATACTTGCAATGCCAGTTGGAGTCGAGAAGATCGTTAAGGCCGCTAAAGAACTATCCGAAACGAATAAGTGCAGCTTCGATTTGTATTTAAAGAGTGCTATTGAAGGAGTTGTTATAAAATGGGCTACACAAATTCATGATGTCATTAAAGAGAGTCCATCGAATGCTTTTCTTAATAATCAAAATCCAACACCACATGCTGGTTAGTATAACTTTTGAACATTTTTAAATTCTATATACATTTCTATAGTGGATTCAGGGATGTTATAAAAATATATTTTGCTATGTGGTTTTAAAAGAGAGGTGGTTTTTTGTAAGCCTTTGTAAAATTCAATTGGACAACTTACGAGAAAAATTAAAATTTAGATTAAATTATTGAACTGAAAACACAGATTAAATTAAATCACCAAAGGGAAGATCAATTTTCAAAAGGACTAATAACCAGTTGATGCATATCTCTTTCATATGTTCAGGACATACAGCAGAAATGCGTTTCAAATATGAAAACTTGGCTTTTTGGCCTTAATTTCGTGGGCTAGTTACATATCTACTAATTTTATAGTTTCGGGGGGCTTGAGCTCCCCTTTATATGACTCTAGTAGGTAACTTCATACAAATTTTCACATGTTTAAAAGACAACATGGGGTAATGGGTCAACCCCGTTGCACACTTGATTCCACGATATTGAAAAACCGCAGCCTACTGCTGGGAATTTCCACCACCAATCGACACTTGACATATTAAACGACAAATACCTAGTACGATAGAAAGGTGAACCAAGTAAAACCAAATTTATAATTAAAAGAAACTGGCTGGGGTGATATGACACAACCCTGTTGTCATCGAAAGGTAACACAATTGGGTACTTTTGCATTCTTTTCTCTTCATTTTTATCAAACTTTACCAGTCGCTGTGATAATTTTTTATTTCTTAAGGTAAACCCTATCGATTCATAGCCGGATGTAAATTTTGGGGGTGAACGAATAACCGTGAAATGATTATGTGGGTCTGCAGGTGCATACAATATTTTAGAACTTAATTTTGAAACCGATAGCTTACAGTAATTTTTGTTTAAAAAAGTGTATCATCCGTAATTTTTCCTTCTTTACCAGTGTATGAAATATTCGAAAGTTATTGCTGTTTGGAAATATATAAATACTTTACGTGTAGAGCTACTTCTGAAAAGCATTTCTAAATAGACTACATCTTTGCAGACAACAGTAAAGCTTTTGACAATTTAAGCCCCGCACTATTTGAGATATAAAATTAAAAAAATCAACATGATCGTTTTGTTTTATCGATAGACATTCATATTACACATTTACGATTTATAAACTATAGTGTCATGTTCAAGCATATGGGTTCAGGTTAATTTAAAATTAATTCCGTTGTACCTCAAGTATAACATCGAAGGCAAATTTTCCAAAAACCACTCAATTAAACACATGCAGTGGTATTTGTAAGCCCATTCCAATCAATGTCTAACTTTAGACACTTGTCGAACTCTAAAATGTTATTTATAAATATTTTGCACCCAGTAGCTTAGCCACTTAAATTTGTTGTCCAAATCGTTTTTTTAAAGAAGACTAGTTCAACAAACAAGGGAAGCAAATATTTCTAGTTTTCTTATTTTTCAGTTTTGAAATGGATGAAAAGCTAATTGAACGTGCCCAAAAGCTTACTGAAATTCATTAAGTTATTTCATTTAAAAATTAACGAAAACAGGTATGTCAATGAATAAATGAGGTCGTATTTGGACAACTATTAAATACCAAGATAGCTTGACCGCGTTCCGATGTTAATTCTCAGTTATCCGAATAGCTTTGTGTTGTTGTAATCCCTTGTTAAAAGACAGCTGATGACATATCATCTGTGACCAACAAACAAATCCAAAGTTATCCCAAAAATTCTAGGATACTCAGCAATCCAAAGATAAATTTCAAAACAGCTGTTATTTGACAAAAAAACCCGACACTGCAAAACTCAACATGAACAGAGTTTTGCAGTGTCGGGTTTCTTGAAAAAAAAAATAATTAGTTAGATGCAGCTAGAAAATAGTTATTTGCGACACCTTGGACTCTGCGCAGTATGTAGATATAAATGGAATAAAACTCCGTTAAAAAAGTTAAAATTTTTTTTGCAAATTAAAAAGAATTCTAATTTAATTTCTTTGTCAGCTTTTTTCAGCTAACCTCTCTGGTTCTGGTCGTTCACATAAGTATCGGCTACTCAGTTATCTTGGGTAACCTATCCGATAGCCGGCGGAACGCGGCCATTGACTAGCTGGGCAACTGCCTAAGCGTGTTTTAAGAAAATCTAATAAATACGACTGATGATTTATTTATTTAATCCGTTAAATAACTAACGATAGCAAAGCTTACAAAACTAGTTTACACTACAATGATGAATAGAAAAAGATTTGTTTGAATTTACAACTTTTTACATTGTCGTCTCTAGATGAAATTACAAAATAATATTTATTGAAGACTGAAATCAATTGGTTTAAAGGACTATTAACACCATAGTTTGTTCTGCTGAAAATCGGACACAAAGGCAGCTGTCTTCTTAAGCTTGCCTGACTGTAGCTGAAATTTAAACGACTAAGAGCTGATGGAGATGCTATTGACCCATTGATTAATTTTAAAATAAAGCAAAACTGGGTATACTGTCTATGTTTGGAGAGTAAAGGAAGATTAATCAACATGAGTCTTTGAGCAAAAGGAGGTAAGGTAGATCTTTGGGACCAATGAAGAAAACGAAGACAAAAACGCATAAAGCTTCTCTGAATACATTCAAGTCTGTTTATGTGAGTTGTATAGAAAGGGGCCCATACTACACATCCGTATTCAATTACTGGCCTAGCAAAAGATAAATAAGGAAGCCTTAGAACATAAGGAGATATTTTCAAAATTGTTTTTGCAGAACATTCCTGTTAAAAAATAATCCAGACCCAGATCCGGATCCCAATAGAAGATAATAAGTCTGTTCGCGTACTCCATAAAACTACCAAATTCTACCCAAATCTACCAAATTTAGCCCAAAGCTGTTTGCGTACTCAAACATTGAGTAGTTTTTGGCAGAAGAGAACGCTAGCGAGAGTAAAAATGTTCACATTCCTGACAATTTTTTTCCAAATTCTGCCCAAGAAATTTCTTTGGGCAGAAATTGTCAGTTTTGTGTTCTGAGTGGAGAACAACAACAAAAAAATAAAAAGGCTGTTGTTTACTTTTAGTTTAGTTTGTTTTGGTGGTAAAAGTGCTTTTCTTTTCTTATCTGTTCGTTTCTTTTGTATTTAATATATTTACTGATTAATTTTTGAAACAGAAAATGTGACTTAATTGTGAATTTCGAGTTTTTGTTTATTGATTTGATTAGAAAAAACTGATATTTGATAGCAAAAAACTATTTTTTAAGTAATTAAGAAATTTTGTTTTAAGTGTTTATAATTTTTTTTTATTTCTGGAATGCTAAGTTTGTGATTTGCAGATTAATATTCAAAAAATAAATTTTTTGAAAAGCCAAAAATGTCAGAAAGCTGCATTGCACATTCTGGGCGAGTAAAAAAAATTACGTGCAGCATTTTTTTGCAGCTATTTCAGCTGCAGCCCTCTATTCTGGTCAGGCAGTTAGTGCCCAAACCGTTCCCGACATTATTTTTTCTCTCTGAGAGGATTTCATTCCCACCTGTCACAATTTGACATTTACTACGAAATAGTGCGATGAATTTAAGGAACACACCTCCAATGAGTATGTTCAGTGACAAAAATGTGGTGCAAAATTGTGGAATGCTTTAAGGATATGTTAAGGGGGAGAAAGGTAATTTTGTATATTATTTATTAATATGAAAAAAATATCGCCTAAAATTAGATTTGGGTTATTTATAGCCCAATTATGATTGGTCTGTCATACTGAAATAGTTTTCGCCAATTTTGAAAAAAAGAGATAGCCCAATTTCCGATAAAAAGCCCAATCTGGCAAGCCTGAGTGAGGTAGGTTTGGGGAGGCATGCTGCCCCTCTGCAACCCCTTTGGGGTATATGCGAGGTTGGGTGTATCCAAATTCTCTTTTGCATTTAAAGAATCTGGATTTAAATAAACATTGAATTTATCCTATACATAAAGTTTTTCAGCAGGGACGCTACAAAAGTAGAGCGACAGGGACAGCAAACGACGCCATATTTCTTGCCGCTCTTTTGACATTTCTCTTCAGTAAGGTTTGCCATTTCATGATAGAAAGATATACGAGCCAACAACGAGACGAAATTATTAAAATTAACTACCGAAATGCGGAGTCAGTAGCCTCAACGTTAAGAGAGCTGCGTCCAATTTATGGTTGTCATAATCATCCTAGCAGATCAACAATTTAGCGTCTAGTGGACAAATTTGAATCCACAGGCACAGAACAAAATGTGCCCGTAGTGTCGATAATATTGCTGCCGCTGAGGCTTCAGTTACAGAAAGCCCAAATGTGTCTCTCACACGTCGTTCTCAAGCGTTGGGCATCTCTGTGACGTCGTTGTGGCGAATTTTGCGAAAAGATCTTGGCCTACATCCTTACAAAATTAAATTGACGCAAGAACTGAAGCCGCTTGACCACCAGAAGCGTCGTATGTTCGTGAATTGGGCTGAGCAACAACTTGAAAATGATTTTGATTTTTATCGAAAAATCATCTTCAGCGATGAGGCTCATTTCTGGCTGAATGGCTTCGTCAATAAACAAAATATGCGGTATTGGTCAGGCAGCAATCCACACGTACTCCATGAGTCATCATTGCATCCCGAAAAAATTACGGTTTAGTGTGGTTTATGGGCCGGCGGCGTCATTGGGCCGTACTTCTTGCGTGATGATCAAGACCGGCACGTTACTGTGAATGGGGATCGCTACCGTTCAATGATAACCGAATATTTTTGGCCCCAATTGGATGATATGGACTTGGAGGACATGTGATTCCAACAGGACGGCCGGCGCCACCAGCCACACAGCGAATGTCACAATCAATTTATTAGAAACCAAGTTTGGAGAACATGTTATCGCATGAAATGGTCCAGTCGCTTGGCCGCCTCGGTCGTGCGATTTGACGCCGTTAGACTATTTCCTGTGGGGCTACGTCAACTCTATGGTCTATGCCAACAAGCCAGCGACGATTGATGAACTTCGTGAAAGTGCAGCAGTATCGGCCGATTTATGCTTGAAAACCGTCGCAAATTGGGTTCAGCGTCTGGACTTCTGCAAGCGTGGTGGCCATGCAAGAGAAATCGAGTTTCGTATATAATGGCATCGAAACGTACTTTCGCAGGAATAAAGAATTTCATTGATATTCAAAACCGCTTTTGTTTTAACGGGTGATTTTTTAAGAGGTTTAGAACTTTAAAAAAAAAAAAACACAAAAAATTCGAAAAAATGAATGAAATATTTATTTGAATCGATAGTTTGAACTTTGCAATTTAAGGTTTAAAGATAATTTCATGCAAATGTTGACCGCGGCTGCGTCTCAGGTAGCCCATCCGCTGAGTCCAATTTTGGCATACTCTTTCACACATATCGGCCGGTATCTCACGAATGAATGCATGGATGTTGGCTTCCAGTGCGTCAATCGAAGCGGGCTTGTCCCTATAGACATTAGCCTTGACATACCCCCACAAAAAATAATCTAATGGTGTCAAATCGCACGATCTAGGCGGCCAATTGACCGACCCGAAACGTGAAATTAACTGTTCAAAAAACTCGCCTCGCAATTGCGCCATTGTTTCGCGTGCTGTGTGGCATGTGGCACCGTCTTGTTGAAACCACATATCATGCAAGTCAAGAACTTCCATTTCGGGCAAAAAAAAGTTTGTTATCATCGCTCGGTAGCGTTCACCATTGACAGTAACGCTGCGATTCGCATCATCTTTGAAGAAATATGGCCCAATAATGCCGCCGGCCCATAAACCGCACCAAACAGTGGTTTTTTTGGGATGCATTGGTAGCTGCTGCAATGCTTCTGGCTGATCTTCACTCCAAATGCGGCAATCATGCTTATTTACGTAAACATTCAACCAAAAATGAGCCTCATCGCTGAACACAATTTTTCGATAAAAAACATTTCGAACCGAGCACGAATTTTGATAGTAAAATTCATTAATTTGCAAGCGTTGTTCATTTGTAAGACGATCCATGGTTAAATTGCAAACCAAACTGAAGCTGTTTGACAGTGACACAAGGTACTAAACACACGTCAGCTGTCAAAACCAGTGTTGCCAAAACCAAACCAGCTAAAAAATCACCCTTTATTTAAAAAAAACTTTTGTAGCGCTCTTATTGAAAAACCCGATAATAATAACAATAATATCAACTGTGTGAATGTATAATTTAATATCTTTCACTACAAGGAAAAACATATCTTATAATAAAATCTCGTAATTGTTTCTGACATAAAAGTTATAAAGTCAATAAGGAAAAAACAATAACTTTAACAAAATCAATCTTTTCCAAAACCCATTTAACGAACAGAAATGTTCTTCTTAGTAAAATATTTGTTTATTCAATTTCAGTTTTGTTCGTTAATTGGACATTATCCTACGCGCCATGTATTTTTTTTATAATATCCACAATTCATACAAACAAAATTAATTCTCCTTCCTCATTATTATATTAACTGTTCTTTATCTTCAACAGAAATCTCATTTTGGAATAACCGTTTGAAGAACCTTTCGTTTATATTTGAACAGCTTAGAAATGAAAGAATTCGTTCAATGGCTCTTATATTGGAGCATTCACAAAGTGCATATTTCCCATGTTTTCAAACACTATTTAAAAATGTTGTCACAGGTAAGTTTAATTTAAGACACACATGTTTTCTTTACTTTTATCAAAATTTTACAAACATTTTTAGCTTTGGCTGAGGCAAAGGACATCACTCTATATTTGGTTCCACTTAAAAAGCAATTAGTCCAACTAGAAGAGATAGATTTTGCAGAAGCAAAACCACTTTTAATTCCACTTATGCATGTCGTTTGCAGTCTTTGGGGAAATTCTAGATATTATTGTCATTCCTCGAAAATCACAGTTTTATTAAAACAAATGTGCAATCTTATTATATATCAAGTAAGTTTACTCGTATATCTCCCAGTCATGTGGCCAATAAGCTTTCAAGTTAAGGCTTTGATATTTATTATTTCAGGCAAAACGTTTCTTAGATCCATCATCAATTTTTCACACAGATATTGAAGAAGCTATGCAACGTTTGACATTATCAATTCAAATTTTAAAATTCTTTCGCGATCTTTTCGATTATTATAGAGAGAACTTGGCAAGTTACTTCACCGAAGAAGATCGTGCTCCAATTCTTTGGACGTTTCATCCAAATTCAGTTTTTAAGCGATTTAATGCATTTGTGGAACGTTTGACAACTATTCAATGGCAAGTATAGAATTCTTTTTTTATTATTTTATCAAGAAATTTTGTAATTAGAAAGAAATATGAGGCTCGGTACAACTAGGCAAAATATACATGACTGCCCCTATTAAAAAATTTCCAAAACTTATGGTTTCAATCTCACTTAAACTTTTAAATGTCAGTGTGACACATGACAAGCTCTCAGAGTTTCATAGCTTGCTGATAACAATGTAAAATCTTAAACAAGGATTAGCTTACTCTGATTTAAATCTGCACTGAAAACTGGTCCTGACTCGTTCAATTTTTAAGATAAAACCAATCTTTTAACTAACTGACTTTTAATACCAAAATTGCAGGTTCTTCTTCACGGTCATGGAATTCCTCAAATTGGAAAAAGTTGAAATTGGAGGCCTGAGAGGTCGTCAACTAAGTGCACGTATTGTAGCCGTCTATGTAGAATTTAATCAATATTTCACAGCATTTGCTTCGAAAAGCTACGATGTCCTCGATCCCGACGATCATGAATTCGATGTGGATTTCGAAAATTTTCAAGCACGTATTTTGGAGCTTGACATGAAGCTAGCTGCTATTTTATGTCAGGCATTTGATGACTGCTACAATTTAGAAAGTATTTTTAAGGTAATATGCTTTGATACCAAAACCATTTTCATTTTAAGGCTTATCGACTTTATTTTATTTTTAAAGCTTATAAGTATTGTTGGAAGCGTATTGGATCGCCCAAAGATAAAAGAAGAATTCACACAAAGATATGCGGAAATTGTTCGCATGCTCGATGAAGAAATGACAGTCTGCGAAGGAATATTCAGCTCCCAAATGATTCTGAAAGAACAAAATATATTCCTCTATCCAGACTATAACTTTCCGCCCACTTCTGCATTTATTCGTTGGTGTGGTCAGCTGGAAAATAGAATTACTCCACCTGTTAACAGCTTTCAAGCACTGCAGCATCCGTAAGTTGAAAATCGCTTTATAAACTGTATCTGGTGTATGTTGACGATTTTGACTTTTTAGAGTAACCACCACTGAAGAAGCATTGGCAATAATCGAGCGCTATAAGAAGCTTATGGAACAACTGGCATCGTGTAAATCATCTGTCTTTAAGGAATGGAGTGAACAAATACCGGAGCAAATTGAAAGAAACTTAGAGAACTCACTAATTGCTCGCAACCCCACCAACAACATGCTTATCCTGAACTTTAGTCCAACTTTATTCTGCATCCTGCGGGAGGTGCACTATCTCAAGCAAATGGAGATAGATGGCATACCAGAAGTTGCCACCGAATTTGCTGAGAAAAACGAAGTCTACCGAACGTACACTCTGAATCTGGAAAAGACAATCGATTGGTATAATGCCATACAGATGAATAGTTCTCCAGTGGAATTGATATTGATTAAGAAAGAGGTGGAACAAATCGATGCACTTGTAGTCACTGGGGTTGATGAATTAGTTTGGAACTCCGAGAATATAACGGAATATCTACAAAAACTTCGAGAACCCGTTGCCGCATTGCAAAACCGAATGAATCATACTCAAGGCAATCTATCCCAAATCCACCAGATAATGTCGGCTTGGGCCAAGGTACCACTTTTCGAACGTAAGGACTCCAAGAAGGACACCGTACTCTGCTTAGACGAGCGTTCGGATCGAACAACAAAGCGTTATGCAGAAATTCGCGCTGCATCCCAGCAAATCCACGAGTTGCTCGAGGATAATATGATCCAGTTCAATATGAAAGATCGACAGGATGAAGAAATGTGGGTAGACTATGTGTCATTTGTGGATAACATCGTCTATGAGAATATTTTGAAAACCGTTGGTGTGAGTGTTGGTTATTTGGCTGAGAACATGGACATTGAGAATGGCTATGCTCCATTGTTTGAATCTCGGCTGGAACTGGTCGAACCCGATTTGAAGTTCGTCCCATCATTAGAACCTGACGATTCACATGGCTTCAATAGTATGCTGATTGAGCTTATGCGTGATATTCTCAAGATGGCGAATCTAATTCAGCGACTCAAAAAGACTGATAAGAAAACTTATGGGGAGCTGGTGAGCATGAATCAGGACATAATAGACATGCGGCGAGAGATCCTAAACGGAGTTGACAAGGTAATGGAAGAAGCTTCCGAGTTCTGCCATCGCTTTGAAAGGTATTCATATCTGTGGCTGGAAGACCGCGAGGAATGTATGTCATTGTTTTTGGAATACGGACGTATACTCGACCCAGATGAAGTTGATATGATCATGGGTAAAGATCCGTCTGCACCTCAAGCATGCGCTCCAACCATCGAAGCCTTCCGCGAACAAATTGACAACTATGAATCACTTTTCGCAGAAATAGAAGCTATCTCTCCGTTCCAGGTGTTCAATTCTTGGTTTCAGGTTGATGTGAGGCCATTCCGACAGGCTCTACTGAATACAGTATGTAAATGGGGTAATATGTTCAAGGAACATCTTGTAGACCGTGTCACCAATAATCTCATGGATTTGAGTAATTTCATTCGCAAAGCTGATGAAGGCCTGCTACAGTCTGTTAAGGAAGGAGACTATAATGGTTTAGTGGGAATTATGGCATACTTGATGCAAGTGAAAGAGAGAGCAGAGAATACGGATGAGATGTTTGAACCTATGCAGGAGACAATTCAATTGCTTAAATACTATGATATGGATATCCCGGAAGAAGTGAATGTTCTTCTCCAAGAACTGCCTGAACAATGGGCAAATACTAAGAAAATCGCCAGTACAGTAAAACAACAAGTTGCTCCACTTCAAGCTACGGAAGTTGTTTGTATACGCAATAAAATTGCATCATTTGAGACGCACATTGCATTCTTCAAGGAGGTATTCAAGCATTATGAATTCTTCAGGTTTGACTGTAAAGAACCGTATATATTGGCTAATCGAGTAAATGACGATATGTTTCGATTGGAGACTGTTATGCGTGGTATTCAGGAGTCTGGTGGTCTATTTGAAGTAAACATACCAGAGTTTAAGGTCCTTAAGCAGTGTCGCAAAGAGTTGAGAATGTTGAAGGTAAGGCCAAAATTGATAATTCACTCTTTAAGAATTTTATTTGCTTTAAAAGACAAGCACTGATTATATCAAGAATATTTACCCGAAGGTGACTGACAAGGACTACCCATTGTCACATACTGTTAAGAACTCTAAAACGTGGTTATGTGGCATAATATCCCGTTAAGATTAGTCTTCAAGACATTTTGAAGTAATTAGCAATAATTAACTGATTCGTAAGGAAAGTGTCACACCGATAGTAAGGGTATTTATGAAATGTATAATAGAACCATAAGAAATGTCGTTAACGTCGTCGGTTAGTTTGAAAATGTATAGTACCTCACTCGTGGCATAATGGTTGGTGCGTTGGACTGTCATATCGAAGGTCTGGGTTCGATTCCCAGCCGCTAACACCCAAAAACAGAAATGTTTTTGCCGACGTACTGACTCCTGCGAGGAACTGACAATTCCTTTAGAGTATACTTGTCATGAAATAGCGCTTCTCATCTAGCCGTACGGAATCGGTAAAAAATCCATCCATTCCTGCCAAAACCCGCACACAGGAATGGATGAGAGTTGTTATCAATAGGCCCTGGTTCTCTATAAACTGTTGCGTCACCTAATTTATTTTATTTTATGGGAAAGTAGAAGCTTCCGATTATGATTGTTTGTACCCTAAATATTTGTTGATCTTCTTCATACAAAATTATGCAATTGTTTTAATTTCTTAATTTTGTCTACACACGACTTTTTTCTGTTTTAGTTCAGAATAGACCTCAGAACAGAGTTCGAGTATATTCAGAACACTCAGAGCTTAAAAAGAAACACAATTTTCTTTTTGACAGCTCAGGATCTGTTGTGAACTTAAAAGGAAAAATGCCATTTAGTTTTGTATTGCTTAGAGGTTTTGCTAATTTATTTATTGAGGTAATTCGTTTAACAGCAAACGAATGAAAGATATCTAAACTAGTTGTATTAAATAACAGCATCACAGTAAATTAATCGACTCAACCTCATTCAAAGCTTTAATTCAAAATAAAATGAAACATTTTCGATCAAGAAGATAAAGCTGTTTGTAAAATATGTAACAAGACTATTCTAAATAATAAGGGAATTCATGCAACTTCGTTAAACCCTAGATAAGTTTACAAATTGGTTAAGTTTATCTTTTGGTTAATGAACTGTCAAATTTTGTATCGGAAATGATTTACACAATTTGGATAAACTTATCAAAGGATTTTGTTGCGTAAAATTAACCAAAGTGGTTAAATTTACCCAAACGTCATTGTAACTCTTACTCTGATTGAATTACGTAGCATTTTATCAAATTTTTAAAAAAAGGTCGTGCATGCAAACTTTGCATAAACTTGAATACCCTGAATATCATTCAATGTGAAGAGACACAAAAAATAAGTCCATCATACCTATTTCAGAGACAAATACCACTAAAAAAATTAGTGGCGTAAATACCAGTCGATGACAAATATAAAACAGCAGAATTTTAATTTCGAATGATTTTATTAAAAAAAAGAAACAATTTGACGTTCACGTTCATGACAAAAATCTTAGGTTTGACGGATGAAAATAGTTCACTCCCTTGCAAGGAAAGTGCAATGGAGATTCGAAATATTTTGCTATCTCAGTACTTTTCATTGATAAAAAGACGAAACTTGGAAACTTCTAAATGCACAGTTGTGTTTAACTGAATTAAGTTGCTTTTCGATAAGCTTTTGCTTTTCGATAGCTTTGATAACGCTAGAATTATAATGGGGAGAAATAAGTGGACTTCAAGCGCTGTTTTGAAATAGAAACCAATTTGTTTATGCTTCATAATGGCATGCCCCTCTATTCATTTATGTACATCTTGTGGAGGCAAAAAACTTCCATCAAAATATAAGAAGTTGTCAAGGAATATATCGTCGTAGATGTTGCAAGAAGTCGTACGTCACTTTTCTGATAAATTTCAGAAGAACAATAAAAACTGTTTTCGTTTTAACTTGTACTTTATTTTGTATGTTTAACAGGGTTAAAAACAACTAATAATTTTGTAGGTATAATTATTTTTTAATATATATTTATATTTAAGCCGAACCTACGTAGAACATACTGAACATGCTCCCACATTTTTCTTCAAACACCTACTAAAATGCTTGCTATATTTCAATATAAATAAAAAAATTAACTCAACCATTTCAAAGAATTTCTTTTTGATATATCAAGTGAAACTTTTAAAACAAAATGGGTTTTTCCCTTCGGCTTTCACTGTACTAAAGTAAAGTTCACCTAAAGCTCATGAAAAAACAACCTGATACAAATTCACTCCAGAATAATACCGCGAATAATTATTTTCGAAACGAAAATTAAATTTTTGTCTGGAGTTGCGTACCACTAAGCTTAAATACTTGACCTAATTTTGGAGAGAATTTAATTTTGGATCAAAATTTTAGAGCAATCCAAAACCAAAGAAGGAACTTAGATTAAAATTCGCCTTTTGAGGAAATTTTAAAATCGTCCAAATATCTTTGAGTTGCAAAATCAAACAGAAATAAAAGCTTTGAATTCTATTTAAAGGACACTGATTGCATAATAAACAAAAATTTTGTGATGCTGTTGCTCGAAAACATTTCATGCAAATTATCGATACCAAAGCTTTTTTTGGTACCGGAAACAGGTACAAAGGAAACTAGAAGGTCATACAGGTTTCTGGCCTCAGCTAAGCCTTAAAGATATCAACAGATGAACCAAAACTTCTCATTTTAATCCAAAAGTCTGACAGTTCCATTTTCTTTATATGGGCTTTGACAGACCTATTTACTCTTATGGTCAAATTTAATAGGTTCTTTTATAATGAATTCTATCGATATCCTTAGCTATCGACAGAATTCATTCTTTCACTAAGGATTAAAAACAATATCAAACTTTATTGAAAATTTTGCCTGAAAAGGAACTTTCAAGGCAAAAGGTAATATTATTCACTCAATACAGATCCTTGTACCTGAATTCTGGTTTTTCAATTACTGAAAAAAGTTTAAAATGAATAAATCTGATGCTATCATTTACCTCTTCATTTGCGTTCAACATGTTAATCTGCTAACATAACATCGTTTGTTTCACCCAGTTCTGGTTTTTTTTTATTTAACTCGCTAGAGCCAAGGATCTTGAATAGACACATTTTACATGTTACTGTAACTCCCTGACAGAATAGCCTACCGAGCTGGAATTGATGTTAAAAATGCTGTAGTAAAAGTTAAAAATTGTTCAACTCTTGCAGCCTTAGCTGCAGTATTTTTGACATCTATTCCAGCTCTGTCTGTTCAGGCAGTAAGTTTTTAATCCCGAACACCGTCTTGTTCTTCAGTTCTCTTGAAGCTTCGGAAAACATCAGGTTACATGCAATATTAATAAGCTCCAACCTTGTTGAATGTTCTTAGACCTAAGAAAAAAAGTAGCCAAACATATTAATTTGCTAGCCCCTTTCTCATTTCAACATTCAATTCCCTTGAGGCTTGTTGTTTTCGTAGGCATAATTTGCCAATTCACAATTTAAATTTTTAGCTTTTCGTTTAGGGCTTGGAATAAATAGAGCCTACGCACATTCGATTTGCTGTTTTTAAAATATTTTTTCGTCGAAACTCCTCGGGGTTTAGACAAAACATACTTTCATTAAAATTTTTCAGCCCCAACCTTGTATCGGGTTTTTCAATAAGAGAACGTTTTTTTAAATAAAACAAAAACGGTTTGGGATATCAATGAAATTATTATTCCTGTGAAAGTACGTTCGATGCCTTAATGCATGGAACTCGATTTCTTTTGCGCATGGCCACCACGACACGCTTGCAGAAGTCCAAACGCTGAATCCAATTTTCGACGGTTTTCAAGCATAAATCGGCCGATACTGCTGCAATTTCACGACCGATATTCGTACGCAGTTCATCAATCGTCGCTGGCTTGTTGGCAAAGACCAAAACTTGACGTTGCCCCTTAGGAAATAGTCTAACGGCGTAAAATCACACGACCGAGGCGGCCAAGCGACTGGAGCATTTCGTGAGATAACACTTTCTCCAGCCCCTATAGCCCCCCCTGGATCCGCCACTGGTATGAAACATATAAAACAAAATACAAATTAAAAATAAAACAGTTGTTTTGTTCTCCTGAAAATTATTAGAAATGTGACACACGTCTTCTTCCAGTACCGACGACGAAATATGACTTTTTGATTAACATTTCATGTGAATGTTCTCTCACGGGCAAATAAGTACCTACCTACCCTACATTCTATGCATTGATTTAACAATTAAAAATCACTTGAATTGTAGAAGCAAGTTATTTCTAACCCGTCAGCACCGTGTGCACGAGTATGTAGGTATTTTTTTGTTTGTTAATGCCGTTCCGATTGGCTTTCCTGTTTGAAATACACTCACTTTGACACGTCGTGGAAAAGTGAATCATGTACCTACAATTTAATCTGCCTCTTACTTAAACCATAAACAAATTATTTTTTATACTTAACAATTAAAAATGCATTAAAATTAATTGAAAGACTAAAAATTTACTAGTATGTATGTGGCTCCGAATAATTCACAGCAAATATAAATAATAAGCAATGTCGTAAGTTTACAAATTGTGTAAAATGATAAGTTTACGCAAAAGTTTGCATGAACGACTTTTTTATTCATTTTGTTAAATGCTAATTAATTGGATCAGTTAAACGCTAAGATGTCAGATTAGACGTGTTCAAAATTTCAACGTTATTTTAAATGGAGAACCTCATCCGAACCTACGCGAAATCAAAATCTTAGAATAATGAAAAATGTAAAGGTACAACTAGTAGGGTTTCTAAGGGGGGAGGAGAAATAGGGCATTTGCCCCTCCCTGAGCATACAAACAAATTGAATAAATACTGAAAACTGCACAACAGCTTCAGCCATGATCTGTTTAAGTTGTTGTTGTCTAGAAGCGAACCAGATGACGGCAAGGAATTTTTCAATTAATACGAGCATAACCAGACTAATGATACGAGCACACGGCATGTAAATTGCCACACATGCCATTTTTACGTCACATATTCAATTTGCTTCCCAATTGCCGCATACCATCTAATCGACATGTTTGTAACAGCCGCATGATGACAGTGCTGCATGTGCAAGCGGCAGGTTTTTGGCTAAATTAAAAACCTAATTTCGTGCAGATTTTGTTAAAATTATCTCATTTCGAAATGTGAATTTTTATGGAAAGTGAGATGATTTCGCATCGAATTCAAAAATTTTCAACGAAATTACCTCAAATATTCGCAACCAAATGGATTTCACTGATTTTCTGCCCCCAACAACCTACCTTAATGTCTTTAGATGGCGATATTTCAAAACCCAAGCATTATAGAAGGTAAAAAGAAAAAATCAATAGAACTTTGCAAGAGCTTTCCAGAACTGAAAACCAAAACCTTCTACGGCATCTAGTTCTCGAAATATACTCATCCAAAGTGATATTAAATTATTTGCGTTTAGCCTGAAAATGACTTTGGATAGATATATTTTCGCCGCCAAGCCTTGCAAATAGTTTTGATTTCCAAATTCTCAAATTTCTAAACGTCTGAGGACTCTGAGTTAAAAAGTATCCGAGGATGACGGTGACAACTCTCCCGTTTTTCGGTAACGGATCTAATTTGCAGACTTCCCTTACCTATATTTTTCTATTGATAAGAAAAATCCTTGAATTGAAGAGGGAAGGTAGGAAATCCAGAGCGTTAACGCCTTGTTCTCTTCTAAGAATACTACTATCTGCTTTTCCCCAACTAACCCTCCATTACGTATGCAAACTATTCTCATTTTTCTTCTAATTATAGTTCACCATACGAACACTGTCGTCCGTAAGAATTTTAAGGAAATATTTTATGTTAAAGCTATACCTACAGTCATTTTTTTAAGAAAACACAATCTGACATCAGTGCGGTGTTACCCAGTACCCCTTACCCTTATGAACATGATATCTATCCAAACATAATTTCTTAAAATATTAATTCTTGACTTTAACTTCTAACGGCTTTTCAAGGAATTTCAATACTCCTTCTCTCTTGCTTTGGTTAAAAATAGACTCGCCTTTATGAATTAAAATATCATATTCCACCTTATTTAAATTCCTTAGTCTGACAAACATACCAATACTCGTATCAAGTTCTTAAGGATTAAGACCTTTTAAATTTTACAACACAAATTCCTCTTTCCATTTCAGCAACTTTGGGACTACGTTTATATCGTTCAAACTTGCATTGAAGATTGGAAAACCACACCATGGCGCAAGGTCGATGTCGAGAATATGGATATAGAATGTAAGAAATTCGCAAAAGATATACGTCTACTGGATAAAGAAATGCGCACCTGGGATACCTTCCTCAAGCTCGAATCAACTGTAAAGAATATGCTTACGTCTTTGCGAGCTGTTGGTGAACTTCAGAATCCAGCGATTCGTGAACGACACTGGGACCAGTTAATGACATCCACAAAGGTCATACTTTCATTTTTATTTATTTTATATGGCTATTTTATTTGTCTGTATACTCGTATACTACCAACCTATGCAAATGCATATCGCTGTAAATGACATGCTGAATCCATCGCGTTTTGCACAACCAATAATAAGAATAGAGTGTCTCGTTGAAGGCGAATTTAATTCCTTTCCTTCATACGCTCGACACTCTATCATTGTGTACAGTCACAATCAGTTTCTTCTTTTTATTTTGGACCAGTTTTTCTTTTTTGGTTTTGGTTTTTAGTTTCATTTCCTGTTTATTTCGTTTTTTGTAAATACGTTTCATTACAGAACCTAGCAGCCTTACCGAAAGACATAACCGTAAGTAAACGTCCCTAAGTTAACCAGCAAGTATATTAATTTGTTGTAGCGGTTCATATGCATGAAGTAGATAGCACAGTATTTTCCTAGAATGGCTTACAGCTTAGCTTGAATCAATTCTCACTGACATTATGTTTCTGGCGGATTATAGGTTAAGTTCATCATGGACAAGGAAACAACTTTAGCAGAACTTCTGGGACTGAATCTTCATGAATGCGAAGAGGAAGTTAAGAATATTGTTGACAAGGCTGTAAAGGAGATGTCAATGGAGAAGGTTTTGCGTGATTTGAATACTACGTGGTCGGCGATGGAATTCGACCATGAACTTCATCCTCGAACAGGCTGCAATCTCTTGAAGGCATCAGAAGAGCTTATAGAAACTTTAGAAGACAACCAAGTTTGCCTACAAAATCTGATCACATCCAAGTATATTGCGCATTTCTTAGAGGAGGTATCTACTTGGCAGAACAAGCTTATGATTGCCGATCAAGTGATCACTGTATGGTTTGAGGTGCAACGAACTTGGACCCATCTAGAAAGTATATTCATGAGTTCAGAGGATATTCGTAAGCAATTGCCAGTGGACTCAGACCGTTTCGATCGCATTGACACCGAGTTTAGAATTTTGATGAGTGAAATGTCGCTAACTTCTAACGTTGTAATTTCAACCAATCGAACTGGGCTTATTGAACGCTTGGAGACTCTTCAGAAGGAGCTTATACTCTGTGAAAAAGCTTTAGCTGAGTATCTCGAGACAAAAAGATTGGCATTCCCGAGGTTTTACTTTGTCTCTTCGGCCGATCTTTTGGATATTCTTAGTAATGGAATCCAACCTGACATGGTGACCAAGCATCTGACGAAGCTCTTCGACTCCATTGCCAAGTTAAAATTCAATGCGAGTGAGTCGAATGAAATTGTTTCGGCTTCGGGCATGGTAGCAAAGGACGGAGAATACGTGGAATTTAGTGAAATAGCAAATGTGAGGGGCCCTGTGGAAGTCTGGCTGAACCGGATTCAAGATGCCATGCGAGCATCACTTCGTCATTACATCACCGAATCAGTTGTTGCTTATGAAGAAAAACAACGCGAGCAATGGCTCTTCGACTATCCAGCGCAGGTTTCGCTATGTGTGTCGCAAATTTGGTGGTCTACAGAGGTGAATATTGCTTTTGGTCGGTTAGAGGAAGGGTACGACAATGCAATCAAGGACTATTACAAAAAACAGATAACACAATTAAGCCTTTTGATTACTTTGCTCCTTGGTGAGCTGACCAAAGGTGATCGACAAAAAATCATGACCATCTGCACAATTGATGTGCACTCTCGGGATGTAGTCAGCAAGATGATTCAGGCGAAGGTAGATGCTGGATCAGCATTTATGTGGCAATCACAGCTTCGTCATCGCTACGACGACCAAGAAAAGTCATGCATGGCTAATATTTGTGATGCTGAATTCCAATATTGTCATGAATATCTGGGAAATACACCTCGACTGGTGATCACCCCGCTAACAGATCGCTGTTACATCACTTTGACACAAAGTCTTCACTTGGTGATGGGTGGAGGGCCAGCTGGCCCAGCAGGTACTGGAAAAACCGAGACTACAAAAGATCTGGGAAGAGCGCTTGGTATTATGGTCTATGTCTTCAATTGCTCCGAGCAGATGGATTATCAATCGTGTGGAAATATCTACAAAGGCTTAGCACAAACTGGGGCCTGGGGGTGCTTTGATGAGTTCAATCGAATCACGGTCGAGGTGTTATCAGTTGTTGCAGTACAGGTGAAGTCCGTTCAAGATGCCATCCGTGATCAAAAAGAGAAATTCAATTTCATGGGAGAAATAATATCCTGTGTGCCTACGGTGGGAATATTTATCACAATGAATCCAGGCTATGCTGGACGTACTGAGTTGCCAGAAAATCTTAAAGCTCTATTTCGCCCTTGTGCAATGGTGGTGCCAGATTTTGAGCTTATCTGTGAAATTATGTTGGTAGCTGAAGGATTTCAAGATGCAAGAGTCTTGGCAAGGAAATTCATCACACTCTACACACTTTGTAAGGAATTACTCTCAAAGCAAGACCACTACGATTGGGGCTTGAGAGCTATTAAATCGGTTTTAGTTGTTGCTGGTTCGCTTAAGGTGGGATTGGTCAAGCTTTTATGTCGAACTCTTTTAATTTTTTTTGTTTATTTTCTTTTTAGAGAGGAGATCCCGGTCGTCCTGAAGAAGAGGTTCTTATGCGAGCCCTTCGTGACTTCAATATCCCCAAAGTTATCACCGACGACATGCCGGTATTTATGGGTCTTATTGGTGATCTGTTTCCAGCTTTAGACGTTCCACGTAAGCGTGATCAAGATTTTGAGAAAACAGTCAAGCAAGCAGCCTCTGATCTGCTTCTTCAACCTGAGGATAATTTTATTCTTAAAGTTGTCCAGCTGGAGGAACTCCTTGAAGTTCGTCATTCAGTCTTTATTGTGGGCAACGCCGGAACCGGAAAAACCCAAGTTTGGAAAACACTCCTACGAACTTATCAAAACATTCAAAGAAAACCGATTTTCAACGACCTGAATCCAAAGGCTGTTACAAATGATGAGTTATTTGGCATTATTAATCCAGCAACTCGAGAGTGGAAAGACGGACTTCTTTCGGTTATTATGCGAGATCAAGCGAATATAACAACTGATCAACCCAAATGGATTGTTTTGGACGGTGATATCGACCCAATGTGGATAGAGAGCTTAAACACTGTGATGGACGACAATAAGGTTCTTACGTTGGCTAGTAATGAACGTATAGCATTGACCCCTTCTATGAGACTTCTATTCGAAATCTCAAACTTAAGGACTGCAACACCGGCTACAGTATCGAGAGCTGGCATTTTGTATATAAACCCTCAGGATCTAGGATGGAATCCGTAGGTTTTTTTCATTGCAAACCCAAAGAATCTCAATCCAAAATCTATGCATGTTTCTTTTAGATACGTGACAAGTTGGGTAGAAACCCGCAAGGTTCCCGTTGAGAAATCAAATCTTGTAATGCTATTCGACAAGTACATTCCAGCGGCACTTGAAACCATTCGAACTCGCTTCAAAAAGATCACCCCAATCGCCGAAATGGCACACATACAGATGCTTTGTCATCTGTTAGATTGCTTTTTGACACCCTCGAACACACCGGCCGACTGTCCAAAAGAATGGCACGAACTGTATTTTGTTTTTGCTTGTATCTGGGCATTCGGTTCGGCTATGTTCCAGGATCAAGCGATCGACTATCGTATTGAATTCAGCAAATGGTGGGTGAATGAGTTCAAAACGGTAAAGTTTCCTCAAGGTAAGTTTGCAAAGAAGTCACGGAACTTGTCGGTCCCGTGAAGATCATATTTCTAACAATATTATCGTTTGAGCGTACTTCTAGGTGGCACTGTGTTTGATTATTTCTTAGATGGTGAAACAAAACAATTTCTACCGTGGACCGAAAAGGTTCCCAGATTTGAACTTGACTCCGATCTTCCGCTTCAAGCGGTTCTTGTCCATACATCTGAGTCGATACGAGTGCGATTCTTTCTAGAGCTGCTAATGGAGAAAAAACATCCAGTGATGTTGGTCGGTACGGCTGGCTGTGGAAAAACGGTTTTGCTAAATGAAAAACTTCAGAACTTATCGGAAAACTATGCCGTGGCCAATATACCATTCAATTTCTATACAACATCAGAAATGTTGCAAAAAATCCTAGAAAAACCACTTGAAAAAAAGGCAGGACGGAACTTTGGTCCACCAGGAAATAAGACACTCATATACTTTATTGACGATATGAACATGCCGGAAGTCGACTGCTATGGCACGGTTCAACCCCACACAATCATAAGACAGCATCTAGACTATGGACATTGGTATGATCGAAATAAACTGTCCTTGAAAGACATACACAGCTGCCAGTATGTGGCTTGTATGAATCCTACTTCGGGCAGTTTCACTATCAACCCGAGACTGCAAAGGCATTTCTGTGTGTTTGCCATGAGTTTTCCAAATGTGGATTCTATCAGTGTAATGTATTCGTCAATATTATCACAGCATTTTATCAATGCGGAGCAGAAATTCAGCCCAACTGTAATGCGGCTGACACCGAATATTGTTGCTGCTACGATCGCACTGCATAATAAATCATCACAGATATTTCTACCGACAGCGATTAAATCGCATTATATTTTCAATCTACGTGATATAAGCAATGTGTTTCAGGTAGGTTAGGAGGACTCAAGAGGGTTTTGAATACGTTTTTTGCATGATGTGTCTTATTATTCTTGCATGATTAATGTGTAGTAATCCCGATTGATGCCTGAGTGTACCTATCAAATTTATATTTCCTGTGTTCTGATTGAATTTTTAAAGAAAAGAACTCTACAGCTGACATTTGTGATGCTAATGGTGGTATTTTCTTATAATGTTACTTTTTGGTGTTGCAAAGAGCTGACATCGTGTTTTGTTCCTTGAATTCGCTTGGGCTTGTAATAAAAGACGTCTATGCATTTGATTTATCGATTTCCATTGAAACGATTAGTATACCAGCGTCACCAAGTGCTTGATCGACGTAATTAGTTTGGACAAATAAATATGCTGGCTGGGTTATGTTATATGTGGTAGAGGTAGGGGTGACCCCCAGGTATAGGGAACATACTCAAAGTACCCAGCCTAGGACTTTGAGCTTTAAATAGGAGGGGGAGAAGTAAAGGTCCTCTATTGTAATTTTTCGTAATTTTTGACACTCAGGCGGATAAGGAGAAAATTTTGTACCAAATAATTTAACCAAATAAAATACACACAAACTCAAAAGTTGCATTGAATCCACAAATTTTGTTATGTTAAGAATTGTTGTTGTTTTAAAATGTACGAATCATAATTTCCCGTAAGGAATTATTTTTTTCAAAATGGCGGATAACGCATATACTTTTTTCGGAGTATTTATTCTTCTTTTCAGAACAAGAAATGTCATTCCACCCAAATCGTCCTTTAAGACGAAAAAACGTCGGGTCAAGGATCTTGTCTGATTGCGAAGTTTTGGTGAGTTAATGACTGCTGCAGCGGTAGTTTGATGTTCAGCAGGAAATAGAGCCAAAGCTTAAGTTATAAAGACATTAGTACAAATCCAAATTTTCAAAATAAATCAATTTCTTCCTAGAATACACTAGTTATCCAATAAGTTCTAGGCAATTAAGTGGTAACGAAGCTTTAGCCTATTGTATTGACTCTAAATTAACAACGCCCTCTTATAAGCAAACTAGGAAGTAGATAATGCAAACTGGACACCATGCTTTTCCGTCATATCGTTGTTTGAGCAAGTTAAAAAAAGGCCTGCTATCCTTCTAATCAGTACATGGGTGTTCCTGAAACTCGGCCTGAAATAAATGTACAAGCTATCTCAGATAAAGCATGTAAGCGTATAGTAAAATCACAAAAAGAGCTCATAAGAAGTGCACTCCCTAGTCCATAAATGATTCTCATAACTAAATGGGGCTGCGACGGGAGCTCTTGCCACATTACCTACAAGCAGAAATTTGAGAACCAAAGAGGCTACTGATGAGTTTTTTTTTTTTGTATTTTTATCTGTCCCTCTTTAATTGCTCCATATCAAAAACATTATTTGGAAAAATCCCTAACCTTCCTCCTCCATGCTTTGCCGTCAAAAATGAAGAAAATAAAAGAAAATAAAAAGGTCCTAGAAGAAATAAATAATTTACTTCCTTCTGTTTGTAGCCTGGGCGATTCTCTAATTTCTTTTAAACATGAACTTCTTCTGACCATGACAGATAAAAAGATATGTAAAGCCTTTTTCGTCATAGAAATGTTTCATTTGTGTTGCTTAACTCAAAATCTTACTAAGGACTTTGTCTTCTGGTTTTGAAATAATTTTGGTTGAATTCAACGATCTTTGTGCAAACACCTGAAAACTTAATCTAAGCCTATGTTCGTAGCATTACATGCCTACCACAATTGAGGTCATTATTTCATTTTGAATTCTTTATTTTGCTTAATTAGTTAGAGAATAAAATAATAATTTCGACTTCTTTTCCTGCCTGTATGCGATTAAAGTCCTTTCTACATTCAAATTCTCTATTTTGTATAATTTCTAAATAAAATATTTTTTCGACTTATTGGGTCATAAGCAAAAAGATGAGTTCAAGCTGTTTTCTCACTTTTTTGAGATCTTTCGTAGCATTGTATGCAAAAAAGAAATTAATTGGCTGAGTAAGATCTCACATGATGAGTTCGATCTCACAGTGATGAGATTGATCTCAAGTTAAAAGCTCCTAGGAGATTGAACTTGTTTTGATATGCAAAAAGATGAGAAAACGATTGATTGCATGAGACCGATCTCAAAAATTATCAAGCACGGGTTTTCTCTTACTCAGTTCAGGTAAATTGTGTTATTATTCGAGTTTGTAAAAATAGAATCAGTGGGTGAATATTTTCGTCAGTTGTATCGATAAGGGTATGAAAGCTTTAGAGGGAAGAATTTAGTTTCCGGTTTTGTTGATAGTCAAACAAATTAAGGGAACAAGCTGTATCTCTGTGATAGATGTTTTTGATTCATCTCAATACGACCATCATTTCCCAAAGTTCCCAAAGCAACCCAAATCTACCCAAAACGTGTTTCTTTACTATTTTCTGACACAAAAATGCCAGAGCTTTTGACTTTTTTTCATTTACCTGTAGCAAGAATCTACCCGAACATTTTAGTTCCTGCAGTTTCTTGCTTGTCAAACAAGAAATCAGCTGATCAAAAAATTTGAAATTAAATTTGTCAAGTGCCAAGTTGTTTAATTAAATTAAATGAAACAATGGAGACAAAAATAGATCAAAATAATTCTTCTGGTACCTTTTCATAGAGCCCAAAATGATAAGTGCAAATGTTAATAGAATTAAAATTGCATAATTTTGTATGCGTTGAGTCTACAAGTAATGAAGTCGAATGGATAATTTACACCGCAACAAACCAGAAACATCCCAAATGCGTTTTTTTTTTTCATTTCTGGTTAAACATTACAACAATAACATCAAAAAGCTCATCCCCAAACTTTTTCCCGAACTTTTTTCCAAACTTTATCCCAAAAGTAAGGAAACAGACCTATTGTTGTATGACATATACAGCAAATCTAAGGAAAAGAAATCTTACAGCAGAACTGTCAAAATCATACAATGTATGAGCTTGATTACACGATTCGTGTTTTCGCTCGTTTCGTTGTTCGTATTTTTGACAGGGTACGTACTTTCGTGATTGTACACAACTAAAAAACTCCATTTGTTTTTCTGACGTTCAAAAAATATGAGGTTCATTTATTGGAAAATAGACAGTAAGAATAATTAAAAATATTTTTAAATGACTTCTTCTTCAAATTTATATCTATTTAATCACGAAAAACTATTTTAAAGCTCATTATTTAAAGTTTGTAAACATCCCTCGCCTCTACTCGTTTGCCAAATCATAAACGTAAAAGTTCAACCAGAAAAATCATACAATTTTCATAGGTTTTTTCGTTTTTTCCCCATACATTTCTACACCCCTCACCTAATGTGTCAAAAAGACGAAACGTCCGAAAAAACGAATCGTGTAATCAGGCTCTATGTGATGTATGATTTTTTGACATTTAAAAGACCCAATTTTTCCAGTGACGATCCTTTTAATATTATTGTAAAACATTAGTTTTGCCCTCTTTTGTATTTCCCTCCTTTGCACTCCACCAACAAAAAACAAAAATCGCAGTGGAACAATCGGGTCATGTAAATACCGACTTCAAGAAATAGGCCCCCCGATCGTCTTTTGGACTCAACGTGATTTGGATTTCCACTGCTTCAATCGAGAAGCGAAAATTTCAGACTGTCTTTGGGACAGTTCTATATCCTGGAATTCCACGCCAGGCACTACATATGTCGTTCAGTTAAATTTAATTAAGAGAGAGGGGAAAAATTCTATTTCATTATTCAGTTCAGTAAACCAGCATTCATTCATTACACAGTACAATAGCTGTTTTTTTTTTTTTGCCAAGTGAGTAAAACCTCATTTAAGATTTGTTCAAGTTGACTCGATTTAAATAGTTATGGCCTTTTGTTGTTTCGGTGCAATTTCCCTTGAAAATTGATAACAAGTCCATATTTTGGCATTAAAAATGTTTATATTGCTTTGGTTTAGTTGTTTACGAATCTGACATCATTGGAAAAATTCCATTTTTTAAAATTCATAGGTATTTTGATGTCAAAAAAATTCCCAAATTAGCATAAATTGGCTTTACAATGTAAAGTCTAGTATAATTAGCTTTTTATGTCTACAAAAAATACTGTGTTCATTTTTTTCAGTTTTGTAAGAGTTGCGTCTTGTTGAATCTAAATCCAAAAAGTTTCGCCAAAAAACTTAATGAGCTGGCCGCCATTTTGAAAGAGGCATCGAAATGAGTTAAATGTGATTTTCTCGTGACATATTGGACGTTTAGTTATATTTATTTTTTAGTCCTGTAGGTTTAAATATTAAACTTTTTCTACAAAATTTTTTGATACTCCTTTCCAATGACAAGTTACTGTGGAACAACTGTCAAAATTTGAGATAAAAAAATGGTTTATTATGGTTTATCACACCTCTTGTTTATCTGAACTAAAAAACTAAAATACTTTTTTAGAACACTATATTTCCCAAATATTTGTTTATAAAGATTATACGTGCTATACGAAATGTCTTCTTAAATAAAGTGTGACATAGTTTCAGCATTCAGCGACTAATTCGTAAGGGGATGCTACGATTTGTACGGCGCTGCAAAATAACGGATTTCTGTTGAGAGACTCAGCATAAACATTTTTTACTTAATGGAAGGACCTTCCTCCTCCCGTCTTGGGACGAGTAGTGTTTTACAAAATGATTTCAGTATTTCTTAGTTCAGATGAATAAGAAGTGTGATAAACAATTTTTTACCTTAAATTTTGACAGTTTTTTGACAATAACTTTTCATAGGAAATGTGTAAAAAAAAAGTTTGATAAAAGTTTTATAACATCACGAGAAAATCAAATTTAAATCTTTTCAATGCCTTTTTCAAAATGGCGGGCAGTGCATGAAGTTTTTTGGCCAAACTTTTTGGATGACACTTTACAAGACACAATTCTTACAAAACTGACAAAAAATCAACCCCTTTTCCTTTTTCAGACATAAAAAGCTAATTTTACTGGACTATACATTGTAAAGCCAATTTATGCTACTTTGGGAATTTTGTTGGTATCAAAAAACCTATGAATTATTGAAAATGGAATTTTTCTAACTTTGTCAGATGTGTAGACAACCGGTCCAAACCATAACTATTTTAATCGAGTCAACTTGAACAATCCTTAAATGAGGTTTTACTCAGCTTACTTAGGTCTTTCAAAAACTGCTGTCGTACTGTGGATCTTTTATCGATAGCTGATTTGTAGTATGTCTGATGTTATACCATCGCATCGAGTGCGATAAAGCTATTTGATCTCAATTACCATTCTTAGACTTTATCATTCAACGCAAACGAGGTCTTGACCACAGGTTTGTTATTTTGAAGTTTTACTTGATGCACGATGATCGATGATATTGGTCCAAAAACTGGCCCCAGATGAAGCTAAACTTATTTCGGTTTTAACTAACTATCTTCTCATTTAAACCTTTAAAAATATGTTTAGATCGAATGTTTGGCCCCAATTCACGTTGGTTGACTGTAAAATGGTGGGTGGCAATTCTGCAGTAGATGTCGACTGTTAACTAAGATGTATAGGCTTAAGCCTCATTCTAGGGAACCTTTTTTTTCTATATCGCCCTTACTTAACTGGACGATACCCAAGGGATTTAAGTGGATAACAAACACCTTGATCTCAATCTTTCTAATTGACCTATAATTTCTACCAGGTATTGGTTATCATGTTTTCCTGTGACTCAGTATGATAGGTAGAATTGGCTGCATTTGAACCCCAACCCAGACTGCCAGAAATTGGTGCTATAGTTCAACGAATTAATCAGAGGAGACTATCCAACATAGAAAAAAATCGTAATGCCCAGGATGCCTTGTTTTTGTCTGTAGCTTCTCTTCACACTAAATTATCCTGTATTTAGCATTTGTAATATTTTAAGTCAACAATATTCCATTATTTCCCCTCATAATACCCCAGGATCATTAAGTACAAACTCTTTCGAAGACTTAACGTAACAAATAAAATTTTAACTTTACAAACACCTGCATGCTGCATGAAGTGTCACAAAGAAAGGTTTTGTCGAATCCTTAACGTTTTAACAACTTTATCTAATTAATAAAATTTAAATATCCTTTTGGCAGGGTCTTCTTTTTAGTACCTCTGAATGTCTGACATGCCCAACGGACCTTATTAGACTCTGGCAGCATGAGACACAACGTGTCTACGGGGATAAACTCATAGATGACAAAGACATCGATAGTTTCTCGAAAATGCAACATGATATTATTAAGAAGTCTTTTGAAGAACTGGATGAAACTGTAATATTCGAGAAACCAAATATTTATTGCCACTTCGCTGGAGGAATTGGTGAACCTAAGTACATGCCCATAACGGGATGGACTGAGCTTCATAAACTCCTTCAGGAAGCTATGTCTTCATATAACGATCTAGTGGCTGCAATGAATTTGGTCCTCTTTGAGGATGCTATGATGCATGTTTGCAGGTACACAAAATGGATTTGATTAGAGATTCTAAAACAAGCTCTTATAATTTTTGTTTTCATTGGCAGAATTAATCGAATTCTAGAATCACCGAGAGGAAGTGCACTTCTTGTTGGTGTTGGAGGAAGTGGTAAACAGTCTCTTGCAAGGCTAGCTGCATTCATATCTACACTCGAAGTCACTCAAATTCAATTGAAGAAAGGTTACGGAGTAAACGATCTCAGGGTTTGTGAAATTTTATTTTCGAAGTTCTATAACAATGTTAACAATTTATTTGTTTTTTTTTAGAGTGAATTTGCAGGTCTTTATCTCAAGGCGGGCTTAAAAAACGTTGGAATAATGTTTCTCATGACAGACGCTCAAATTCCAAATGAAAACTTTTTAGTTCTAATAAACGACATGTTGGCAACTGGAGAAATCCCCGAGCTATTCCCTGATGATGAGATAGAGAATATTATAGCTGGAGTACGCAACGAAGTGAAAGGAGCTGGCATGGTGGATAATCGTGACAATTGCTGGAAGTTCTTTATAGATCGCGTTCGAAAGCAGCTGAAGGTTGTCTTATGCTTTTCTCCAGTTGGATCAACTCTACGTGTGAGAGCTAGAAAATTCCCCGCCATAATCAATTCCACATCGATAAATTGGTTCCATGAATGGCCACAGGAGGCTCTTATATCGGTAGCCATGAATTTCCTTCAACAGACCGAAGTTTTACCTGAACATCATAGAGATTCAGTTGCTAAGTTTATGGCATATGTCCATACTTCCGTAAATAGCATGTCCAAGTTGTATCTTCAAAATGAAAGACGATTCAATTACACAACACCTAAAAGCTATTTGGAACAGATAAGTCTCTATACAAAACTTCTCAACAACAAACACCAGGATCTGCGAAGCAAAATTTTGCGTTTGGAAAATGGTCTTGATAAGTTACGCAGTACTGCTGATCAAGTTGCTGATTTAAAAGTCAAACTAGCCATTCAAGAAGTTGAACTCAAGGAAAAAAATGACGCCGCAGATGCTCTAATCCAGATAGTAGGAATAGAAACAGAAAAGGTTCAAACTGAAAAAGCCGTGGCTGACGAAGAAGAGATGAAGGTAGCTTTGATAGCTGATGAAGTGACAAAAAAACAAAAAGATTGCGAAGAGGACTTACTTAAAGCGGAACCAGCTCTTTTGGCAGCCCAAGAAGCTTTGAATACTCTAAACAAGGCTAATCTAACTGAATTGAAGTCTTTCGGATCACCACCAGGAGCTGTGACCAATGTAACAGCTGCCGTAATGGTTTTGTTAGCACCAAATGGCAAAATTCCAAAAGATCGAACATGGAAAGCGGCAAAAATAGCTATGGCTAAAGTTGATGCATTCCTTGATGGACTTATTACATATGATAAAGAAAATATTCATCCAGAAATCATTAAGGCCATACAACCGTACTTAAAGGATGCTGAATTCGAACCAGAGTTTGTGCGATCGAAATCGGGTGCTGCTGCAGGATTGTGTGCCTGGGTTATTAATATAATAAGGTTCTACGAAGTTTATTGTGATGTGGAACCAAAGAGAAAAGCACTCGCAGCAGCGAATGCGGAACTTGCTGCAGCTCAAGAAAAACTTGCCGGAATTAAGCGGAAAGTTACGGTGAGTATGAGGTTTTTTTTTTGGAAGAGTTTTAACATTTCTAGCTATTATTTAGAGCAAAGGTTATTGTTATTGCCGTTAAGAAGATTCACTTTTCTACCTGCCAAATCAGGCTTATTTTTCCCACCTGTACCTCTCTGTTTCTATCCCTCCTGGATCAGAGTTCAATTCTGTGTCATGTTGTCAATTATTATTTTAGTCCACATTCATTTTGAGGTCTAAATCTTCTCTTTTGACAATTCGAGCCTTAGATCGGCCGAATAAAATTTCCATTTATTAAATGGAGTTCTATACGAAATATTATTTTTAATATTCGAAAAATCTTATGAATGCATAGCATATGCATGAAGGGAGGAGTGATTGATAGTCCAAACTGCAATTTTCTAGGGTTTACTAATTTTGTTCAACATTGTTGTATGCCATTAAAGTTGCAGAGATAACCATCAACCATAGCGTAATTGTATTTAGTTCGTGGTTATCAACGACAACTAAGGACGGATGAAAGTGCACATTTTGCTCTTTAAATAAGCTTATTCTTGCTTAAAAGATTTCTTTGTTTATTTTGTAAATGGATAGCGAATTGGTCTGCTAAACCTACTGGAAGAAGTGTGGGGATTTTTCTAGGCAACCTTTTCGGTGTGAAGAGAGTTTAATCTATAAATTAGATGAAGCGGAGCATAATTTTGTGACAAACAAATTTCCATCAGAAATTGTTGGATTTGAAAATATTTGTTTATAACTTATTCACTATCCCCTGTACTCCCATCGAAAGCCTTTTTTCCTATTAAAACTAAATCGCTGCTCGAATTGCAACATTATCTTAAATAGGTTTTTGGTTCTCTATGATTCAAGCTTGAAAGTGTGGTCTAACAAAGATTGTAAATTGAATTCTGCTCAAAGATTCCGTTACAAAAATATCTGATGGATAGCATTGTTACTTGACTTTCAGTATCTTCTGATGGGAAGGCAAAACATTAATGTAGTTTTGAACCTCCGACACGTTTCGATCCACTGCCTCAGTTTTCGAACTCCTTTCTGTGCCACCACCTCATACAAATATGTTTGACATACATTTGTGCCTGCTTACTAAGAATCCATATTTGAGTTTCGCTTAGCAAAGTCATTGTGTTTTGCCCACAGTCTTGCTTTCGACCTAACAAACAGTTCCAAACGAGCAAATTTCAGATAACAGAAATATAGGTCACGGTTAAGTTAATATGATTAAGTACAAATTGACCTCGATACCTATGTTAACTTAGCTATAGTGAATGCCTTCTCGTCTTATACAGAATCTGTGAAATCGAATGTTTTCGAATGCATAAAGCAATCCACTTAGAACAACTTTATTGGTTTCCCCGCTTATATTAATTCTTCAACTCAGAAATTCTTCAACGTCTTGTCTGAGATTATGAAACAATTTAATTGTACTTTCTCAGGAGACTTAATTAGACCAGGTGCTAACCAGATTGGCAAAGGTTGCGTGAAGCCTTATTGCCTCATTTCCAAAACACAAAATCGGATTACGAGAAGATTTCATCTGAATCTTGAGATACTTACTTCTCGGCCTTGTTCAAAAACCAATCACTCAAATCTTTCATGACGGAGTTTGTTCGAGCTCATTAAAATACTAACAGCCCTATTATTGAGAATTTGTAAAACTAGAAATGAAACTAGTTTTAGGTAAAACTAGTTTTGTTTCAAGTTCTATAAAAATTAACCAAAACTAGTTTCAAAAAAGAATCGGCATTATTCATTTTTGGAGATAAAACTAGTTTAGGTTTTGAAAAGAGTTTCTCGTTTTGACTATATATAAAACTAGTTTTATCGAATTTTCTGTTTTTATTTTGAAAACAAATTTGTAAGTTTTTCCGTTGCATAGTAAAAAAATAAAAATGCAGTTTGAGTGTTTAGTTCTTCATTAATAAATTTGTTTATTAGAATCAAACTACTAATGCGATTATTATTAACGTTTATTTAGCGTTTATTTAGAGCCGCTTCAATACGGAAGTGCTGCAGCACTTCATCTCTTGCTAATTTATTGCTTCTGTGCGACCGTTCTTCCGTTTCACTGCACTCCTCAGATTCCAGGTTTCCTTCCTTTGTATTGATAGGAAGTTCCAACTCTGCGTTAACATCAATCTCTCCTTCTTTTAAACAAATGTGCAAAATGCAAGCAACTGAGCAGTGGGCAGTGCCACATTCAATACGTGTCGCAGTGCCGGAAAGCGACGTTTCAGTACACCATACTGCCGTTCCACAACATTGCGTGTGCGTATAAGCGAAGCTTGATACCGACGCTTGATAGGGTCCGTAGCCAATCCGGGATGATTCACTGTTTATGGGGTAGCCAAATACGGTGTATTTGAATAACCTGAATCTCCCACCATTATGTACTGGCCAAAATGGCCGGTGTCAAAACCTAATTTCAAATTGGATGCAGAAAATTTCGTCGAATCATGATTTGCACCGGGCCATCTTTCGACAACATCCAAAACTTTTAAAGTGGCAGAAGAGACTGTTTGCACATTTAACGAAAAATATCCTTTCCGGTTGTAAAACGGTGCGTCCCATTAAGAAAAAAAAATGATTGCCATATAATCAAAAGCTCATCAATTCACTTTTAGAAGTGAAAAAGAATTGGGTACCTGTGAACCTCCTGATGACAATATTTTGACGTGCGTGCAGTCTATAGCACCAGTAGTGCGCGGAAAACCAGCCAGTTTATGAAATGCTAATGCGGCTGCTTGTCGTTCCACTTCAGTCTGCGGCATTCGAATAAATGTTGAAACATACTTCAACAACGCATCGCAAACTTTAGGCAAACAATTGCTTACAGTTGGTTGTGATTCTCGCACTTCATCACCAACATTTTGTTCAAAGCTTCCCGAAGCTAGGAACCGAATCAAAATCATTACAATCTGCGCAGATTAGCCAGATCTGTAATTGGGAGGCAGTTTTTCCAATTAAATACCAATATGCTAATTTGTTTCTTAACGTCTTTGTTTGGTTGACATATTTGGTTCCACCAAATTAACAACACGTTGAAAAGTTCGCTTTGTCATTCTAGGCGCTGATAAAACACCAAATCGTCCCACTCATCGACCTCTGCATAATTTCGCAATGTGTATGGGCGCCTGCTTTTTGTCTCTTCATTATCACTATAAGTAAAATCGTCGAAAATCCAATCACCTTCATCTTCTACATAGCTCTTATTCTTTTACGCGCTATCGTTAATCTTATTTAATAAGCTGAATTATTTGTTGACGTTTCGTAATTAATTTATTTTTGTTGACTTTTCCAATTAAATTTTCTGATGAATAATAGAAAAAGGCTTCAAAACGAGTTTTGAAGTCCTTAAAACTAGATATTTCTGGTTTTACGAATTTCTAAATAGTTTTATCCAAAACTAGTTCTATGATTTCGAGTTTTATAGTCAATTTTTGTTTGAATAATACCGATTTTTTCAAAACTTGAGACTCAAAACCCCTATAGAACTAGTTTTACGTTAAAACTAGTTTTGAATCGTGTCAATAATAGGGCTGTAAAATAAATAAATAAAATAAATGATAGAATCTGGAACTTGTTTAACCAATATAAGAAAATAAATAAAATGCTACTTACTGTCAGCAATTATAGATGTTTCTGGGGACTCTAGGCGTCTAGGCAATATGTCTCAGTAAAAACAGCTGACGGAGAAATTTTAGACTTGTGAGGCAGTCGTGCAAGTCTCTGTAGTAAAAGATATCCCGACTAGGGATTTATGGAAGGAAAATCGGGTCCTAAACGCAAATCATGTATGCAGTGTTTTCCAAACCGAAGTACATGCAGTGTGCGAGGCTGCAAAATACCTTTTAGCATGTGAACTGACGAACAAAAATATTGATATCTTTATAGATAGCCAGGCGTCAATCGGAGCCATTTCTACAATTGTCACGAAGTCAAAACTGGTTGATCGCTGCCGTAGTCAATTAAGATTGCTTGGCGAAACAAATTCAATCAACCTTCGATGGGTCCCGGGTCACCGTGGTAATGAAATGACTGATAAACTTGCCAAAAACGGTTCATTAATTTCTTGAACCCAGCCAGATTGTACCTTGGGTACTCGTGCCACTGAAGCAAGAAAAAATAGGATCCACCACAGTTTCCTCAGGGCCGCAAATGACAGATAGTCTACAATTAACACCTGTCGGGTTTCAAGGAATCTTTGGCTAGATTTTTCAAGGAACAAAACAGAGTATTTACTTAAGCTTAGTACTTACTGGAATCCTTACGGGTCACAACACAATGGGAAAGGGAACCCACATGTGCAGAATGAGCATAAGCACATCTGATCTTTGTAAAGGGTGTTAGGATGAAGAGGTGGAGGAGGTCTCATCTGACTTCCTCTGTGAATGCTTCAGCCTAGCCAAAACAAGCAAAGCAGCCCTCGGAGACTATTTCTTGGATGAACTGGGCGACATCTCTCTTTTGCCTCTAAGAAACATACTGACCTTTATTCAAAGCACAGGATAGTTCAGGGAGGCACCCTATTTCCAAAACTCTGACTAAATCACTCTTCTTACCCTTCCTATCTCAACATTACTCACATCCTGGAGAGCACAATGGATCCATTGAAGTGTAAGTGAGGTGGTATGGCTTGCCCTACACACACCTTAAAACCTAAGCGCCAGCATACTAAGCAATGGGTGTAGAAGTCTTTACATCTACATCCATTTAATGTTAAAACGGCTGATAGCAAATGTCAATCCACGACTATAAAAATAAGTGACACAACCATAAATAAACAATATAAAGATGGGAATCCTTGGCTGACAAACTGATTTGCCTACAAGCTCCGACCGTGGTGAATGTCATAAAGTTGCACTAGTAACCTTTACCACACTAACACTAATGCAACTTAATGATTTCACCACGAATCGTCGGTTTTTTTAAAATTTTTCAGTTATTTTAAAAACCCAATGGACATGTTCATAAAGTATAAAAGCAGGTGAAGTGAATTTTTAAGTGCTCACTTCCCTTTATATAATTTTATTTTAAATTTGCTTTGGCTACCTAAATTCAAAGCGTTCTAAGAGAATAAAAGACATATTGGTAGTAATAAATAATTGAATAAATAAATGTATGTTAATTGAATCATAGTGGGAGGAAATTTGTTTGTGAAATATGAAATTTCATAGTAAATATGTTAGCCTTTTTACACCGAACTCAAAACGCGGTTTTCGCGAAAATATTGGCTTTGAAGAAAAACCTAATCGAAAACAGAAGGTTTCACATACATTTTTTTGAGCTTCAGGTTTTCGTAAAACACAAGTTTAATATAATACCAGTCGAAAACTTTTTGGAATTCAGAGATGAACAAAACAAACCTACCTTTTAAAAAGTTCAGCGCCTAGTAAAATGTCAAAAAAGAAACTGATTGGATGCTTTTGTATGGATCATATTTATATAAATAATCACCATTTTACATCCATAAAAGTGAAGAAAACAGCAAAATGAAAAGATAATTGTAAGTGGTTGGTGAAAGAAAAACTTTAATGTCAAACGAAAACGTATAGTGTAATGTTTTGTGTGAATGGTTTTTGAAAAGTTTTTGCCGAAAACTGGTTTTGGGGTTTGTTGTGAAAATCCTATTATTCCTTAAATTTTTATTTCTTACTGGAATACTTCCACAGATTTATGATCTCCACAGAAACGAACTATCAAAATTAGTCTGGATATTAATAGCTACGTTTTTTGCATGTCCATATGGACTTTGGGGAAAAAAACGCCATCGGGACATTTTAACATTTGCCTTGGTCTGCCATTTTATATAACCAGCAAACATTTAACATTTAATTATTATTTGTTCAATGTAATTTGTTTTTGCTTATCTACAGCACCGTGATTTAAGATTTTGTTTCACTCATACATTGAACAAAAAAAAAAGACTGGAAAACTATGCACCAAGCATCAAATTCTTTTTGTTCGCTTCCACCATGGTCAGCACTCTCCCGTCTGACAGGAGAAGTTAACGAAAACTAAACGAAGAGTACCACTTCGCAATTATGTGCGCGTCATATGGACTACTTGTTTTCGCCCGGTTTCCTACGACCACTACGTTGGCTATTCTAGTTCTACCTTAATTCTGAATTAATATTGTTGTTGTTGTATTTGACTAGTAAATTGCTTTGTTTTGCTGTCGTTTTTTTAGACAGAATTATTTTGAGTTACAAAAAACACAACTAATACAATCATAATGAATTTTGTTTTTACTTAATTATGTAACTCGTTTAGAAAAATTGCACACTTTATCAAAATATGTTCAAATTTTACCAAATCAAATTTACCAATTCACCAAATCGGCGAATTAAAATTGGATTAACTTAGGTTAAATGATGGTAAAGTTCAAGTAAGTGATAGTGGAGAATCAGGGCCAGTTTGTTCACATTAGATTAAATTTGAAGTAAGTAAGTCACAGAATCTGGTTAAATGCATCTAACTTACCAATATTGGCCAATTAGCGATTTCTATAATTAACAACTCAATTTAATTGAAACGGCAAACCATTTGGCTGCAATTCGTTTTAAAAAATTATATTTAGGTAAACATATTGATGGTGCAGTCGTACCTTTCCATTAAAAAAAGTGTGTTTGCACCCTCAAAACAAGAATTTTTAGAACACATCCCCTGAGGTGAATTCAGAAATGTCACGAAGTTTATGAATTCTTGAATTCAATTTAAAGTCGGTTGCCGGAAATTTTTGATACAATTAAAAATATTAGCTACTTAAAATTTCTGGCACAACTAAATATTTGTTGTTATTATTTAACAAAAAACGAAAAAATTTAATAACAAATATAAAAAGATAAATAAAACAACGATGCAGAATGGCAGACGCACTAAAATTTAAAAAAAACGATGTCAAGTTTGGAAAAAAATTGGTCTGTCAAAACAAATCAAATTCACCGCGTTAAGTTGTTGTTGCAATTCACATCTATTCATCGACACGGAGTCGGATTACAAAAACAACAATGTAAACAAATGGGTTTTGGAGGGTGAAACGTACGAAAGTTTCCCATCTTTACATTGTTTATTTATGCACACAACATCACCTTTTTTTTGTTCCGCGCGTTTTTTGCAGTATAAATCTGTGCGAATGAACAGTGGCGTGTACATTCTACATAGAACCTTTCACACGATGTTTGAACGTTTTCCGTTTGGTTTTATACTGCCGTTAGGATCTATACTGCAAAAAAACGTGAGGTACACTGCCAGGGGCTTACTCGGTATTGATTTCTGGAGAGCATTCAACGTCAACCTCGGTGAAATTTCAGTGAAGGATTTTAGGGATATTCCGGATAATCACCAACTCTAGTGCAGCAAACGAAGATTGGACGCAGTCAGACAAAAGTTCCCGTTGTATACCAAGTACGGTTCGGAAAAACGAACCTTGTCAAGCATGTTATTGACACCAGAGAGACGATTCAAGTTAAGCAGCGTCATATACATAATGTTGAGCTTTGGTGTAATTGAAGAGAGTGAAAGCCCATTATCTGTGGTCAGAGGTCCTGGTGCTGAAAATCAGGAACCTGGTACAAATTTTCTGTGTCTGGCTGTAAGATGAGCTCTCTCACAACAAAAATTCTTATCATCCTCTCCCAAATTTTGAAGGCATCTTCATTCGTCTTCGTGATATTATTTTTAAAAGTAGTATCGATCTCAAAGACGCATTTTGGCAAATACTACTGAAAGAGATAATTTACAATACCAGAACGGACCTTTACGATTTTACCGTCATGCCTTTTTTTTCTGTGTAAAGTAAAAAGTGTAAAATTTATGTCAGCTAATGAACAAAGTCATTCCCTCAAAGTTAAGCAATCGTGTTTTCACTGGTCTGGATTTGGAAAAACATATCAGTCTGCCAGATGAAGTTGCTGCTTACCTTAATAAAATGGGCCTCTTCCTCAATGTAACGAAGTCTTAAATCTGCTTCAAACAAATTGAAGTACTGGGGCTTCATCGTTAATGTTGCAAACATAAAGACGGTCCATTTTAAGCTGAGGCGATCAAAAATTGTCCGGTGTCAAAAATGGCAAAACACGTTCTCAGGCTGCTTGGTCTAGCAGGGTGGTACCGTAGGTTTACAAGGGACAGCTGACAGCTCCAATAGCGGACATCAAATTTCAGCAAGAGGACGAAAAATATCGATTTTTCAGCGTGCGGCAAGGACATCTTCTAGGCCTTATAAATGTTTCGAATCCTCTTAGCTCCTTTTTCAATACTGTTGAAAGACAGCCAGATGCCCAAAACACCCAAACGTATAAAAAAACACTTGAAATAGGGATCTGAAAAAGAAGAAGAAATGATTGCCTATAGCAGCCCGTTGCGGGGCGGTTGTAGATGTTATTGTTTTTGGTGTTTTGTTCGATGTTAACCATAGAGAAGAGAGCATAGGAGTTGATGTAAACAGGGGCCCAGTTACGGCGACAGTGATCGAGTGAGTGAGTGCCATCAGTGATCGAATTTCAAATTTTGGTATACTAGATTGCTCGAAATGTAGGCGGTAATGCCAAACTCACATAATTCAGTCACATATTGCTCGATGACTGATGCGGCAATTCGGACCCAGGTTTATGTGAAATTAGATTTCATTTTGAACACATCTTCCCTATGTTTTTGTGTGAAGGTTAATAATATTTGAGAATTAAGAATAGAGTCCGAAAGTAACTCTACCTCTACTCTTATAATAACATACAACTTACCAAAAATGGCAAACTTAAACATATTTTTTCGTTAACAATTTTAGTCTCTTGAGGAACAATTAGCTAAACTAACAGCAGACTTCGAGCAAGCCACAGCTGATAAACTACGCTGTCAACAAGAAGCAGATGCCACTCAGGCAACTATTCAGTTAGCTAATCGCTTAGTTGGAGGACTTGCAAGTGAAAATGTTCGCTGGGCAGAGGCAGTAAATAAGTAAACAATATCAGAAGATTATTTTCTGGAAAAAAAATAATTTTATATATATTTGCAGCTTTGTGAAACAGGGCATTACTTTGCCGGGCGATATTTTACTCATAACTGCATTCATTTCTTACGTTGGTTGCTTCACTAAACAATTTCGAATTGATTTGCTCACAAAAATGTGGCAACCCTATTTGAAAAACATTGATCCACCAATTCCGACAACAGAAAATCTTGATCCATTGAGTCTTCTCACTGATGATACAACTATCGCAATTTGGACAAATGAAGGCCTGCCAAGTGATCGAATGTCAATGGAGAATGCAACGATACTTTCAAATTCTGACCGTTGGCCTTTGATGATTGATCCTCAATTGCAAGGTGTGAAATGGATCAAACAAAAATATGGAGATTTGTTAAAAGTCATTCGTATGGGACATCGTGGATATTTGGATATTATCGAAAAAGGAATTGTTAAGGGAAGTACAGTTCTAATAGAGAATATTGATGAACAACTTGATCCGGTCTTGGACCCGTTACTGGGGAGAGCCTTGATAAAAAAGGGAAAGTAAGATCTTGTTTGGATGAATGATGTGAGCTTGGGGTATACTTGTTCTTTTTTTCAGAGCTATTAAGATTGGTGACAAAGAAATGGAATATAGTTCCAACTTTCGACTGATTCTTCACACTAAGCTTGCCAATCCACATTACAAGCCAGAAATGCAAGCCCAATCAACACTTATTAACTTTACCGTGACTCGAGATGGTCTGGAAGATCAGTTATTGGCTGAAGTTGTCAAAGCTGAAAGACCTGATCTTGAAGAACTCAAAGCTGAACTCACAAAGCAACAGAATGATTTTAAAATTATGCTTAAAGAGCTTGAGGATGACCTTTTATCGAGACTTTCATCAGCTGGTGCGAATATTTTGGGAGACACTGCTTTGGTTGAAAATTTAGAAACAACAAAGAGTACTGCTTCGGAAATTGAAAGAAAGGTAAACATTTTCGACGAGAACATTTGATGACTTATTTATTTCTTGTTTCAAGGTGGCTGAAGCAAAAATAACATCTCAAGAAATAGACAAAGCTAGAGAATACTATAGACCAGCAGCAGCTAGAGCTAGTCTTTTATATTTTATCTTGAATGAACTCAATACTATAAATCCAATTTATCAGTTCTCATTGAAAGTAAGACCGTCCAGAGTTTATCCAGTTGTAGTTGAATGGAAATGAATAAAATTTAAATTTCCCTAGGCTTTCAGTGTGGTATTTCAAAAGGCTATTGCCAAAGCTGAGCCAGCTGAAACAGTTGCTGGCAGGGTAACCAATCTTATTGATTGCATTTCATATTCGGTCTTCCAGTATACTTCACGAGGATTATTTGAATGCGATAAACTAATTTTTGCATCTCAAATGACTTTTCAGGTGAGTTAAACTTTTTCGTTGCACCCATGGCACGACACAATTTTTGCTATTCTTATTTTTAGATCTTACTGATGAGTGAGGAAATCACCTCTACCGAACTGGATTTCCTTTTGAGATTTCCAATTAAACCTCATGTTACAAGTCCTGTAGATTTCTTGTCAAATCAGTCTTGGGGTGGCATTTGTAGTCTTGCGTCAAAGGATGAGTTTCGTAACCTTGACCGAGATATTGAGACATCATCTAAGCGATGGAAGAAACTTGTCGAATCTGAAATTCCAGAGAAAGAAAAATTCCCCCAGGAATGGAAGAATAAAACAGCACTTCAAAGGCTTTGTATGATCAGAGCTCTGCGGCCAGACCGAATGACATACGCTTTAGCGTAAGTATTTAAATAACTTTGTTTTCAATATTTGCAAATGGAAATTATTTTCTTTCAGAGATTTTATCGAAGAAAAGCTTGGTTCAAAGTACGTCGAGAACCGAACAGTTGAATTTTCGAAATCTTACGAAGAAGCAAGTCCATCGACGCCAATCTTCTTTATTCTATCACCAGGTGTTAATCCTTTGAAGGATGTTGAGGCACTTGGAAAGCAATTGGGATTCACAATGGACGATGGTAATTTTCATAATGTATCTCTTGGTCAAGGACAAGAGGTTATTGCCGAAGCTGCAATGGATGAAGCAGCTAAAAATGGGCATTGGGTTGTTCTGCAGAATATACATTTAGTTCGAAAATGGCTGCCATCACTTGAAAAGAAATTAGAACACTATGCTGAAGGATCCCATCCAAATTATCGAGTATTTCTAAGTGCTGAGCCTGCAAGTTCAGCCGCTGCACATATTATACCACAGGTAAGTAACAATAATTGCTCTCTATATGTCTCTATTGATAATGCTTGACAGTTCAGAGAAACTGTGATCGTGAAAAAGAAGAAAAAGTTAACTGTAACAATCGAATCTGGCCTAAATAGCAAATCCTTTTCGATTTTGCTGTTTATTCAGAATTCGGTGAAGCACCTGTCAGACGCACAGAATTCTGCGATATTTACCTCGTCTATGAAAGTTTATTTCACTTTCTTCGTCTTCACCTAGTTGTTTGTTCTAGTCGTTTTTTGCCTTGGCATTTCGGCAATGAAGACGCTTAAGGATCGTCAGTTAATAAGTCATTAAAATAAGTTTGACAGATTGTCTGACGCGCTCTTAGCAGATTTGTTATTTCATTTAATATTTTTTCTTCATCGGTTTGAAGATTTCCTCAGCACGTTTGAAGCCAAAGTATAATACCGTATCCAGAATCTCTAAGAATTATAGTAAGTACTTTCCAGGAAATTGATCATTTTTTAACCACCAGTTAGAATTGAACTGAAACCGACAACTGGGCCTCCGCATACTACTTTGGAATTCTTCAGCTGTATTGCAAATCGTACATTAAGTCTGTTGAAGCCCTTCCGATTCCAATTAATATATTTATCAGGAAATCTTTGAGGTTTGGTGTTTGGATGTACCAATATAGGTGTAGTCGGTAACTCCAAAAGCTCCAGAAAACTTATAAAAGGTTTTTCAACAGGGACGCTACAAAAGAGCGACAGGGACAGCAAACGACGCCATATTTCTTGTCGCTCTTTTGACATTTCTCTTCAGTAAGGTTTGCCATTTCATGATGGAAAGATATTCGAGCCAACAACGAGTCGAAATTATTAAAATTTACTACCGAAATTCGGAGTCAGTGACCTCAACGTCAAGAGCGCTACGTCCAATTTATGGCCGTCATAATCGTCCTAGCAGATCATCAACAATTGAGCGTCTAGTGGAAAAATTTTAATCCACAGGCACAGTACAAAATGTTCCCGTGCCAGTGAGATAAAGTAGTGCCCGTAGTGTCGGGAATATTGCTGCCGCTGAGGCTTCAGTTGCAGAAAGCCCAAATTTATCTCTCACACGTCGTTCTCAAGCATTGGGCATCTCTATGACGTCGTTGTGGTGAATTTTGCGAAAAGATCTTGGCCTACATCCTTACAAGATTAAATTGACACAAGAACTGAAGCCGCTTGACCACCAGAAGCGTCGTATGTTCGTGAATTGGGCTGAGCAAAACAACTTGAAAATGATTCGGATTTCATCGAAAAATCATCTTCAGCGATGAGACTCATTTCTGGCTGAATGGCTTCGTCAATAAACAAAATATGCGGTAGGCAGCAATCCACACGTACTACATGAGTCATCATTGCATCCCGAAAAAATTACGGTTTGGTGTGTGGTTTATGGGCCGGCGGCGTCATTTGGTCGTACTTCTTCCGTGATGGTCAAGACCGGCACCTTACTGTGAATGGGGATCGCTACCGTTCAATGATAACCGAATATTTTTGGCCCCAATTTGATGATATGGACTTGGAGGACATGTGGTTCCAGCAGGACGGCGCCACAAGCCACACAGCGAATGTCACAATCAATTTATTGGAAACCAAGTTTGGAGAATGTGTTATCTCACGAAATGGTCCAGTCGCTTGGCCGCATCGGTTGTGCGATTTGACGCCGTTAGACTATTTCCTGTGGGGCTACGTTAAGTCTATGGTCTGGACTTCTGCAAGCGTACCCGTGGTGGCCATGCAAAAGAAATCGAGTTCTATACATAATGACATCAAACGTCCTTTCATAGAAATACAAAATTTCATTGATATCCAAAACCGTTTTTGTTTTATTTAAGAAAACTTTTGTAGCGCTCTTATTGAAAAATCCGATATATAGTTTTCCACCCATTTTGCATTTTTGGTTTTGATTTCCCTACGACTCAACTGAAATCTTTTATGAACGTGAGCCATTTCCATAATCTTGTTGGCCATGTGCCTAAGAGTTTCCAGTTTATGAAAAACTTTAAAGAAGTCTCTATTTCTTGATTCCAAAGTAAAACGTTTTCATTCTTCATTCTGTACGATGAAAGAAAACGTTGACGATGAAAAAAACCATGGTATCTCTCGTTCAAAAATTTGTCCACAGCAGAAAAAAAAAGTTCGTAAAACGGTTAAGGTTCTTGTTAAGTAAATAATCTATTTTATGAAATTTTGTATTTCATATTTGATTTATCATAAACAAAACAATAAAACATTTGCTTACAATTGAATGGCCAATTTTGAAAAGGGCATTTCTCTGAAAATTTAAAATGTTCAGGAAATAAGAAAGACTAAAGAAAAATGATTTTAGGAAAGATTTCCAAACAAATATAAAAAACAGAAATAACGGTTTTAAAAATCTAGAATGTTCGGGAATAGATAAAAAAAAAATGAACGCTCCCTTGGCCCTAACTCCTAAAGTCGCTCCGTTCAAAGAATATTTTTAACTTTTCTCAACAATGACTGTGGAATTTTCCTTAGGGGAAATTCCATATTACTTTTCGTTAAAATCTCACAAATTTGTAATTAGTAAATTTAAATTTCTAATTTAATTTCACAATTTGAATTTTTTTAAACTTTTCTAAAAACGATTTGCCTTGAGCAGAATCAAAAATTCAAAAATTCAAATCCAAAAAGTGCTACAATTGCGGCTTTTTGCGCTCACCATTACACTATCCAATACTATAATCAATAATGCCAGACTTTTAAAATTTCTGTGCCCACGACTGCGATCAAAAATGCCCTTTTTGCCCTCTAGGTTGAAAACAAATGTTACACATAGAAAATAACTAAAATGACAAAATTTTACGAAAAATCACTTCACATTTCAGCATTTTCAAATATGGTTTTTAAAATTTTTCATCCTCCTCCCTAATCCTAAAATCAACAAAAACCTAGGAAAATGTTTGACTTTCTTCACGTGGTAAAAGGGACATTTATTTATTTTTATTTATAACGGGTGATTTCTTAGCTGGTTTGGTTTTGGCAACACTGGTTTTGACAGCTGACGTGTGTTTAGTACCTTGTGTCACTGTCAAACAGCTTCAGTTTGGTTTGCAATTTAACCATGGATCGTCTTACAAATGAACAACGCTTGCAAATTATTGAATTTTACTATCAAAATTCGTGCTCGGTTCGAAATGTTCATCGCGCGCTGCTTCCATTTTATGGTCGGCATTCTCGACCTTCTGAGCAGTCTATTCGGAAGATTGTGACCAAATTTCGCACCAAATTTACTTTGTTGGACATTAAACCACCAACACGTTTACGTACTGTGCGTATTGAAGAAAATATTGCGGCCGTATCAGCTAGTGTGACAGAAGACCGCGAAATGTCGATTCGGCGCCGTTCCCAGCAGTTAGGCCTTTGTTACAGCACTACGTGGAAAATTTTGCGGAAGGATTTGGGCGTAAAGCCTTTTAAGATACAGCTGGTGCAAGAACTAAAGCCAGCCGACCTACCACAACGCCGAATTTTTGGTGAATGGGCTCTTGGAAAGCTGGTCGAGGATCCGCTTTTTTATCGAAAAATTGTGTTCAGCGATGAGGCTCATTTTTGGTTGAATGGGTACGTAAATAAGCATAATTGCCGCATTTGGAGTGAAGATCAGCCAGAAGCATTGCAACAGCTACCAATGCATCCCGAAAAAGCCACTGTTTGGTGCGGTTTATGGGCCGGCGGCATTATTGGGCCATATTTCTTCAAAGATGATGCGAATCGCAGCGTTACTGTCAATGGTGAACGCTACCGAGCGATGATAACAAACTTTTTTTTGCCCGAAATGGAAGTTCTTGACTTGCATGATATGTGGTTTCAACAAGACGGTGCCACATGCCACACAGCACGCGAAACAATGGCGCAATTGCGAGGCGAGTTTGGTGAACAGTTAATTTCACGTTTCGGGCCGGTCAATTGGCCGCCTAGATCGTGCGATTTGACACCATTAGATTATTTTTTGTGGGGGTATGTCAAGGCTAATGTCCAGAGAATATCAAGTACCAAGAAGCCAATCTTTCGTACGTTTCACCCTCCAAAACCCATTTGTTTACATTGTTGTATTTGTAATTTCACTTCGTGTCGATGAATAGATGTGAATTGCAACAACAATGTAACGCGGTGAGATTTATTTGCTTTGACAGCTCAGTTTTTTTTCTTTTGAAAATTGGAAAATATTTTTGAGAATTTTTCAGCTAAAAACAAAAATATCGATGTGAAATTGTTTAATGTATACAAACAATTGTAATTAATAGTTAATATTCATCCACAATTATAATAAAATACAAAAAAATAATCCATAAATTGTTTTCAATCACTCAGATTTCCGTTCATCTTCAATGCATCTTGCATATTATACAGGGTGGCCCTTTCTTCATCCAGAATAATTTTAAAGGTATTGTTTGATATATTCTAAAGAAAAAAATAGTTAAGAAAATACGAAATAAAAAAATAGTTTTTCTGCAATTTGACACCCGGAACTTCAATTTGTTGTTTAAACTCTCAATTTCCACTTTATAAGTATTAAAGTAGATATTAGGTGGGTTTTATTATCTTCTGTCGGGATTCGGGTATTGATCTGGATTTACGTTTTTGCACGTGTTAAAAAGTAATCCTGATACAGATCTCTATCGAATATAATGAAACAACAATAGCTATTTTTGATTTTTTAAACTTCACGACATCTAAGTATATGGTTTTGAGTGTTTAATAGGAGTATTGAATACTTATTACTTAAAAAAAATAAATAGTTTTAACAAAAACACTAACTTTTTTTACTTTAAAGTTAGAAAATTATTTTTTTACAAATCATTACGAAACAACTTAATTTGAAAAATGGATTTGAGAATGGATTTTAAGAAATTATAGCATGACCTCGTAGCCGTTGTCGTATTTTTAAGTTATTTTCATTTTAAATAAAATTTGTCGTAAAATTCAAAAAAGTTAATTTAATTTTGATAGATTTTTATTTTTTTTTATCTTAAATCTAACAGGGGAGAAATAATCGCCCCTCTTAAACAATTTGTTTTTATTATTTCATAAATTATCCTGCATGAAATAGGGGACACCCCGTATTTGGTTTTGTTTTGACATCTAATTGACAGACCGAGGTGAATAATTCTGACCACGGGGCGTGTTCAATAAATAGAAACCAAACTAGGGCCCGGTTCACATTGGTACGTATTTGGCGTAAATTAATGTGTAGCAGTGTAAAACAAAGTGACGAAAATTTAAATCTATTTTCACATACCCTACTCGTAGCTAAATTTTTGCGTAGTAGACTTTTCAATTATTACTTCAATAGTGCACAATAGTAGGTAGTAGGTATATTAATCGAATATGAAATAAATTTTAATTTGCAAAATGGAAGAGATTTGGCGGAATTTTGCTATGATTTTGTGTTGGTTTGGAGGAGCTTTCAATTCAATTGCACTCATTTATCCTGATTTAAAAAAGCAAAACGGATTTAAGTGTGGATTTAACTTATAAATAAAGGAAACCTTAAACCAACATGAAATCATAGTGAATATATAGATCGTAAAGATACAAAATATGGCAAGCACACAACCTTAAAAAGATTTCACAAACCAATGCGAATTTGCAACGAATCATTCACAATAGTTCAAAATATGACAAATACACAATGCTAAACAACAACAAAAAATTGTCGTCGCCCCGCATTCGCTTTGGTTTGGGAGAGCCCTTAATATGTAACTGGAGATTTCGATCCGAATCTTCACATTACCCCATATAGTTTTAAAATTTCGAAATGTTAGATTTTAGTGAATTTAAATGAATACGAACGAGATAAATATCTAATCTCACACTTTGCACTAATTTAATTTCAAAAAAAGTTATCACTCAAATAACAGAAATAATCCTGTGTAAACACCCAACAACAATGAATATATAGACAAAAACAGTTCGTCGCTATATGTTCCCACCAAAATGAAATTCGAGATTTTATTTAAAAACTTTTGTTATTTCAAGTTTATAAAACAAGATTTCATGAATATTTCGAAGAAATCTCAATAAAAACTCTAGATTACAACAATTATACAATTATTAATTACAATTATTATTACAATTATTATATCAGTAACCTACACACCTTGTTTTATTTAAAGTTGCTCCAAATCTTCCACATAGTTTTAATTTGGATGATATATAAGGTTAAGTTAACACTTTAAATTTCGTTCTTCCTGTGTTTATACTTTTTGAACATGTCCACGATTTTCAAAAATAACCGACAAATTAATTCACCATTACTATACAGACTGTGGTCAGTGACTAGTTGCTTCTATGTGTGCGGCTTTTGCTAGTGGTGAGTGACTAGTTGATTCTATGTGTGCGGCTTGCACTGCTTTTCACTAATACTTTGCAAATATAATCATTACAGCTGTTCGCTTCAGCTTGTAGGCAAATCAAACTGACAGCTGAGGATTGCCATCTTTATTAGTTTATCTATGCTAATGTCTATAGGGACAAGCCCGCTTCGATTGACGCACTGGAAGCCAACATCCATGCATTCATTCGTGAGATACCGGCCGATATGTGTGAAAAAGTATGCCAAAATTGGACTCATGCAGATTCGAGGAATTGGGGAGTAACCTAAAAAAATCATCTTTCTTCTTTAACAACGACACAGAACGTGGGACCCTCGGAAGTTATTGGATTGGTGACTGGCGTTGCCAGTATTTACATATCTGTCAATTCAAAGTTGTAGGTGGACCGTCTGTCACACATTTTGTTGGACAATGGACTATCTGTCACATTTCATCGTTGGCATGTTACACAAATATCGTTGGGCAAGGACCATTTGTCACATGTCTTAAGGAAAAGTGAGCCTTCTGTCTCACTTTGTGTTTTTGTGATTTTCGTGGACCATCTGTCACACGATTATTCTTCAAAAAGGGGCAGGCCCCTGGTTGATGGAAAAGTTTCGTACTGTACTGTACGCTGCCTGCAATTTGGAGCCGCAGCAAGAAAAGTGGGGAAGTTAGTGTAAAAAGAGAAAGGAATGATTTAGTAAAACATTTTGTGGTAAAAATAACCGCAACAAGTTCCAAACACATATCGAGCTGATGGAGCTGAAAACCAGCCCAATTTGCTTCCAAACCCTGCATCCGCATCAGAACCTACATCACATAAACATACTCAAGCTGCTGACACTCCTCTTCACTATTAAGAAGCAACTATTTTCAATTCAGAAGATGGTTTCACCAAAGTCGAAGGTGAAGTTTGGAACAAAAACAGCAAAAACGGGAACCGCAACATATAACTGTAGAGCCTGCAGGAAAGATCTGAGCTTCTAAGAGAAGAAGTCCTTTCTACAGGAAATTACTCTGCCACCAAAACATACTTCTTTTTCTTGTTTGATTTCTAAGTTTGTACGAGTATGTAGGTAGATAAGTTTGTTATGAAATTCATTAATTTTGTTTTAAATAGAAAAAAAACTATGAAGTTATGATGGCGTTCATTATTTGGTTCCTAATTGTAGCTCTTCTTCATTTTTCAAAACAAAATTTTGTTCTTTTAATTATCTTTTAAGTTGATGGTGGCTTTGAGTTTAAAGTTAGTATCTTGGGTGGCTCTAAATTTAAAAAGTTATAAAAAATGGCTCAAGGAGATATCCGGCATTACCTGTTTTTGATAAATTACGATACGATGGGATGCGATTGTGACTTAACACGAGACAAAGTCATAAATGACAATCATTAGTCGTTTGAATGACTAATATCTTAAGAATTCTAAGTAGTTATGAGTTGAATACTTAAAGTTGCCCAACTCAATTTCTTAATCGTCGACTAGTGGTCTGTGGTCTTCCTGCCTATCAAATAAGACGCAGCTGATTAGAATTGTAAAATGTATTTAATATAAATTTTTCTTATTTCCAGGGCATCCTTGAGTCATCTATTAAAATCACAAACGAACCACCAACGGGCATGATGGCAAATCTTCACAAAGCTTTGGATAACTTTACTCAAGAAACACTTGAAATGTCCTCTAAGGAAGCAGAATTCAAAGCAATCCTCTTCTCCCTCTGTTATTTCCATGCCGTAGTAGCAGAACGTCGTAAATTCGGACCACAGGGATGGAATAAAATTTACCCATTCAATGTTGGTGATCTTAACATAAGCGTTTCAGTTCTCTATAATTATTTAGAAGGTAATGCTAAGGTACCATGGGAAGATCTGAGATATCTCTTTGGAGAAATTATGTATGGAGGTCATATTACCGATGACTGGGATCGTCGCCTTTGCATAAATTATCTTGAAGAATACATGCAGCCTGATTTGGTTGATGGTGAATTATTTTTAGCACCGAGTTTTCCAGCTCCACCAAATACTGACTATGCCGGCTATCATGGCTACATAGATGAGAATATGCCAGCTGAATCACCATACCTCTATGGTTTACATCCAAATGCCGAAATTGGCTTTTTAACAATGCGTGCCGAGACTGTCTTTAGAACTGTATTCGAAATGCAACCACGTGACGCAGGATCAAGTGGTGGGGCTACTGTGACTCGTGAAGATAAAGTCAAACAGATTGTTGATGAGATTCTTGAAAAACTTCCAGAAGAATTCAATATGATGGAAATAATGAATAAAGTCGAGGAGAGGACACCTTATGTTATTGTTGCCTTTCAGGAATGCGAACGTATGAACTATCTAACGAGCGAAATGAAACGAAGTCTAAAAGAACTTGATTTGGGTCTAAAGGTGAGAATTCGAAATAATTGTAAGTTGTCAGTGTTTTATTTTAGTATAATTACTTTTTTAAAGGGGGAACTGACAATAACATCTGACATGGAAGAACTAGAGAACGCTCTATTCTTAGACCAGGTACCACCAATTTGGACACAACGTGCTTATCCTTCTTTGCTTGGATTGACTTCATGGTTTGTGGATTTATTACTTAGGTTGAGGGAATTGGAAACATGGTCAACTGATTTTGTGGTAAGAAAGCTAAAATGAAAATTTATTCTGATTTAAAATCAAATTAAACTTTTTTATTATCTTAGCTCCCTTCGTGCGTCTGGTTAGCTGGTTTTTTCAATCCTCAATCCTTGCTTACGGCAATAATGCAAAGTACAGCAAGGCGAAATGAATTACCATTAGATAAAATGTGTCTACAATGTGATGTTACAAAGAAACAGAAAGAGGATTTCACGTAAGTTTGTTTCATTCAAAAATAAATTGGTTAGTCATCGGGCTAAAGTATTCATAGCTAGATCCAAAACAGCAAGGAGTAATTTGTGTAGCTATGGTTATTTTACAATCAATCATATTGAAGCGGCATCCATATATGTAACATAGATTAATTTATAAAAAGAATTCTTAAAATGACTTGGCAACAGTATATTTTAAGCAACCATGAACATAAGTCCCGATGAAAGATTTAAGATTGAACAAGAGATTATTGTCTCGTATACACACTTATGTAGCTTTCATCGGACAATGCGCATTTAATTCAAATTTATTTTCTAAGACTCATTATTAATTCAGCCTTGAGTCTATTTTATTTTATTGTTATTTATTTATTCCTTTTTTTTATTGATTTGTGTTATATAGAACGGCACCTCGAGAAGGCGCCTACGTTCATGGTTTATTTATGGAAGGCGCCAGATGGGATATTCAATCGGGCATCATTATGGAATCACGACTCAAGGAGCTTTATCCTCCTATGCCTGTCATAAATATTCGGGTAAGATTGAGAGACAAATAAATAAAAATTGGTTCTGTTTGATATTCAATTCATGCATGCAATATACAAAATTTTGACTTTCAAAGTTGGGAATTCTAGCTTCAAAGACAAATATATCTAATATAAATGAAATGATTATTTTTTGTTCTTTCTTGTTTCAGGCCATTACTCAAGATAAGCAGGATCTGAGAAATATGTATGAGTGTCCTTTATACAAGACGCGAACAAGAGGACCAACTTACGTTTGGACATTTAATTTGAAGACCAAGGATAAACCGGGCAAATGGACCCTTGCTGGTGTTGGTTTACTTTTGCAAACCTAAAGTGTGAATTTTTATTAACTTCGTATATTTATATTTACTTTGTGTCAGTCATAAAAAACATACTTAATATTAGGTTCCTAACCTAATATATAGGTACCTACACTACACAATTTATACATACATAATTTATATGTGTCTGTACCTACATTATGTAAATATTATTTATGTAAAATGTACATATATCATATTTTTCATTGATTTGAAACTTAGTTCAGTTAGGGCGAATTAATTATGTCTCCATTATAAAAAAAAGTGTACTATGTTAGTTAATTTTTATTGACACAGGGACAACATCCTCTAAACATAAGTCCCTAAATTCCAAACCTTATAGCTGGCGATACTCGACAGAGCCGTAGTACCTGCCGAAGGTCTGGGTTCGATTCCTAGCCACTGCCACCTAAAAACAGAAATGTTTATCCCGGTGTACTGCTTCTTGCAAAGAACTGACAAATCCTCCAAGAGTATACTTACGAATAAGTGTTTCTCATCTAGCCGTTCAGACTCGACAAAAATTGTAGGTCCCCTCCATTCCTGTCAACAACATGCACACAGGAGCGGTTGAGACTTGAGAGTTGTAAGCCACTAGGCCTTGACGGTTCTCCACGAGCTGTTGCGCCACCAAATTTATTTATTTATTTTATAGTTTTTAGCCAACGAGTCTGATGAGACCGCGCTGAATTATAGTCAACTTAACTTAACTTAAGTAAAGTTCGATTAAAAACATTGTTGCGCACCAGTGCTCCACTCTCGTGAATTTTTAACTTTGTTTTCTTAAATGTTTTATATTATGTTTCTAATATTGTATGTTTTTTTAATTGTTTAATTTTGTTAATGTTTATTTATTTATTTATTTATGTGCTTGTGTTAGCTTACTTAATCTACTAACTACTAACACTTGCACTCATGATGAGCCTCTGATTGTAGAATGCAGCTTGCTTTAAGCTCACTACAACTAAGAATTCTGAAGTTTAAAAAAGATCCCGAAAAACCACAGTCCCAAATACCAAGAATCCCACCCAGAATCCCCTAAAACCCAAAATCTCAAAAACCCAGAATCCTGAAAACCTTTAATCCCAAAAACCCAGAATCCCGAAAACACAGAATCCCGAAAACCCAAAATCCCAAAATTGAAATCCTGAAACAAAAATTAGCGCAAATTTTTCATTTAATATAATTTTTAGGGACTTCGTATGTACAGTTAATGATTATACTTGTATTCCATATAAACCCATGCTTTCACGCTTTGTCTTACTTTATTTACTTATTTCTTTGAAATGGCAGATCCACACCATTTTGCCGATACATAACCCAGGATCCAGGGTTTTTGGGATTCTGGGCTTTCGGGACTCTGGGTTTTTTGGGATACTGGGATTTTGGGTTTTCGGGATTCAGAATTTCGGGATTGTGTCCATCCGTGGGGTGGATCCATATTAAGACTTTCAGCCAATCTGAAATCCAACCGAGCCAAATGAATCGGATGGCCCGGACTCATATGGCCAGCTCAATATTTCCATAGATATTCTTTAAAAACTCAGAAATCAAGAAGTTCTTTCTACTAAAAACTGGTTTATGCGAAAATTAAAAAAACTTAATAGGTAGGTACGGGAAGGTACAAAATCCCGAATGCCAAAATCAAATGAAAAGAATCTCGAATTCAAAAATTTCAAAAGTAAAAAAATCTAGAATGTACAAAATTTACGAATTGTACAATGTACATTACAAAAAACAATTCTAATAAGCACACAAAAGTTTAATTTTAAGGCTAGAACCTCGAATGGCTTAGTTCTGTACAGTACTAAGCCATTCGGCATTTTGGCGGCCGGGATTTTCGCATTTAGGATTTTGGCGTTCGGGATTTTGGCATTCGGGATTTTGTCGTTCGGGACTTTGTCAATTCGGGATTTTGTCTTTCAGAATTTGTTTCCATCTTGGGATCTTGGCATTCGGGATTTCGTACCCAACCTTCCCTGATAAGAAATACAAATCATGCAATTTCGATAAAAATAATTTTGACCATAAAAAAAAAAAACCTCAAGATGAATTCCTCTGTAAAGCCTAGTACGCAGATCGAGCTAAGATTTCGTTCACACTTTTTTCTCCAAACACCAGCTAAAACTCCTAGCTAAATTTTGACATAAGATTTGTGTGGAGATTACATCACAAGAAACAGCTGTTCTCTGAAAAGAAATTATATTCAACAATTTCAAAGAATTTTATTTCAATGTTTTAAGTGAATATAACCAAATAAAATAGATTTTTCCCTCTGGCATTAATAAATCGTTTGTCTTACACAAAAATCACATCTCACAAATAAAAAAACCTGCCACAATTTAGCTCAAAAATTATTGTACCAAACAATTATTTCACGCGCTAAATTTTGACAGGTGGCCCCGTACAGTAAGAAACGAAAATTTGATTTTTTTAGCTGGAGCTGCGTACCTCTCGGCGAAAATGCTAGGCTTAATTTTAGCTTGGCTAAATTTTGGAGAAATTTTTGTATGGGAGCGGAATTTTAGCTCGATCTGCGTACTAGACTTAATAATAAAAAAAAAAAAAAAATTGGAACCAATTTGTTGGCATTTTTTTCCCAAATTTTACTGAACTTTTTGCTACATTCGTTTCAATAACAATTCAAACCCTTTTTACGATTGTCAATTGTCAAACTGATTTTGATTAATTGATTGTTGATAAACTTTGGAGTCAAAAGTATGTCAAAAAACCGATCAACTATTCTTCAATAAAATTTAATATTTCATTTCTATTTGCAACGGTCTGCATCATTCGCAATGATCAAAACTTTTGCCAGTAGGGTTTTTAAAATGTATCAATATATCAATTTGATAGTTGACAATCCAAATAGGGCCAATAACCATTAGATATTAATAACTTTACGTTTTGTTAAATTTACCCCCAAAATTATAATATGTGTGTTTTGCACTTAACGCTTTGTTTTTTGTTCTGAGCACACATATCGAATTGTATTTTTATTAACTGTACGAATGTATACCATGTTTTTTATTTCCTAAAGTTATGCAACTGTTTTTTGACAAGATTACGACCTAGTAAAACGTTTTAGGTGTTTGATTCAATAATTTGTTTTCATTCAAATAAATTATTAGTTATTAGTCAATCATTATTCGGATATTAAAAAGTTCATTTATTTTGTCAGCATAGCTTGTAAAGCGGCTACTTTTACATTATGTTTGATTCATTTAAAAGATCCTAAACAATTCAAATATCTACCAAGTGTATGTATTCAATTTAGCTGAAATTGGTAACGACACGAGTGTAGAAAATTATTTAATATACAGTTTGGTGAGGAAATCAACTAACGTACGATTTTGGGGGTACCTTTTTTTAATGATTTGAATTCATTTCTTGCATACTAAGGATGGAACTCAGCTTGGCAGTTAAAATAAAATAAATACAATTAAAATAACGGTTTATATCCTTAAATATAGGTTTTGAGTAGAAGTACCATTGGGTTAAATATCAGTATTGCAGGATTTCGGGAACATAGTTTTTACTCGCGATAAAAATTTGACTTGTCATTACGAATACTAAAATAAGTGGCTCTCACATGTTTTTTTAGCAATCTTTCAAAAACTTATTTTTCTAAAAAATGGGCGAAAGGTTCAAAGGTAAAACACACTAAGTGCAGAATATACTCGTAAGTTCAAGAAAATGAGAATGAAATGCATTTTTTAAATCCAAAAGGTCTTATTTTGAACGTTTTTATAAGGACATAGAGAGGGAATTTAAATTAAAACTTTGCGGAAATTGAATTTTCAGCTTCAAAAAGTATGTTTAAGTCTAACTTTCTTCAAACCTGTAAAATACGAAATTTTTAATAAATGGTTATAAATGGTACTTTCCTACGAAACATTTTATTTTTGGGAAATATATCGCTACCTTCCATTATTTTTATTTTACTTAGAAACGACTCCTACGAGTTTCGTAAAATATTTTCTCTATGCTAAAATAGGAGCGATCTACTTCCATTAAATAGAAAAATTTACACCTAGCAACTAAATTAGTATTTTCAATTTCGTCACTCGACTGAATGGATTAAGATTAATTTTCTTAAAACCAAATTTCAAACAAGCTTAGATAAAATATTTACCAAAATTTGTCCTTAAAATGTTTTAAGAACGCTCCAACGATTTAAATTTTTCTTTTTTTTTCCATCAAATTACATTTGATCGAGAATTCAAATCGCGTTATTTTTTTTTTTTATTTAAAACTGTCAAAGGAATTGTTTTAGCTAATTTCAATATCGTATTTCATGCTTTTAAACCCCTAGCCTTCTTGGACAAAAAAAAGTACGTGAGACTTGAAACGATACAATTGGATAAAATTCTTTACAACTACCAAAGAACAATGGCAAGAAAAATCCCTTTTTTATGCAGCAATAGGTGCACTTCATGGAACTTAGTATACATCAATATAGCCTGTCTTTTCATGTAGATGAGAACATCAGAGGAGAAAGAATCGAATATTAAAGCATTAATATTCAGGCGAAATGCAATTCAAGAGAAGAATTAACTCAATTGGCCTTTCTTGGCCAGGATCGGTGCATGATTCACGAATCTGCAGAAATTATCATCTGAAGTTTTTGGGAGAAACATGATAACTGCATTTTAAAATTTGCTTCTTTACTTTCAATCGAGCTAGAGCCTAAACGAGTTAACCTATTTTCTTCAAATTTGAAACACTTATTTAAAAAGTCTTTAAAAAATTGTTTTCTAAATTTGAAGAAAATAGGTTTACCGTTTAGGCTCTAGCTCGATTTAAAGTGGACGTAAAGAAGCAAATTTTAAAATGCAGTTATCATGTTTCTACCAAACACCACAGACATATTTATGATTAAAATCATGTGCCTAATGGAATCAAACACAACATAAATGCACATCAATATATGCATGTACATATGTACATACATATGTATGTATGTTGTGCCGTTACACTTACTCCTAATCAAAATTCAGATACTTACATACATACATAATGGAAAAATGCATTCAAAAGCTTTAACTCGAGAGGACGAGAACGTGTTATTATTGAACGATGTTTTGGACTAGGTCAAACAACATTTTCCATATTTCACAGGCAAATACAGGGTTAAACAGAATATTCATTTTTAAATTATTATTATTTCTTTTAAATCATGGAAATTAATTCTAAATGTCAAAAATAATATAATTTTGTTTGAGGTTTGAGAGCAGCTGCTACGTTCGAACGAGGAGGTGCTCTCGATTTTGTTTATAATTTTATTCATACGAAACGGGAGCAGGTACTTTTTTATTGAGCACCTCCTCTGATTCTCATGGAGCACCTGCTCTAAGTACGTGCTCCGTTTTATTCATTTAGTCGTGCATTTAATTTTTTACGTGAAAGCATGGAACCTCCACTTATATCTTACACATGGGTTCGGTTTCGGCATCTGGAGGCATTTCCGAAATTTTTTTCATGTTCAAAACATAAAAAGCTACCAAAAAAATGACGGTACCACATTCTGCCATACAAAAATGTGTCCCCGAAAAGTGACAACACTGATATTTTACCCAAAGGTGCGTCTACTCAACACCTTTCTTTTTAGACATGAACTATTATTTTAATTATGAAAGTTCTCAATTAACTGACGAGTTTTGTTTTATTTTACCACTCTGTCCAGATTGGGCGCCATTTTTGAAAATGGCATCTAAGCGATAGGATTACAATAATGATTCCTAAGCTGATTTTGTTCAAATAAATTACAAATATATCAAATAAGGTCACTCCGCACAAAAAGCGCAGGGATTTCGGTTTCCTGACCGGACTACATTTTTTTCAAAATGGCATCCTAGCGACAGGGCTCACAAAAATGACTCGCAAGTGCCAAGCTAAGTTTCATCCATAATAAGAAATGAATTCCAATCATAAATTAATGTCCTCCTCAAAATACGCACAGAGTTCGGTTCCTAGACCGGATATAATAACGGTATTGATGCAATGATCTAAAACACTGGATAAGTTTAACGTTTGGCAAAGGAAATGTCAAATTATGTATGAGAAATGATTTAGATACAAAACAAAAAACTAATTGACTAGCAAATCGAAAAACTTTCTGTCTCACTTTATTTTAACAGCAAATGTGAAGAGTGAGGAATCGTGTTTATATTTTTGAGAGATAGCTCCTCTCTGAGATCTCGGAAACATGAACTGGCTAAAAAGATCAGATATCATCACCAACCAAAATCCATATTCCTTTTATTTTTAGTTTGAGATTTGAATAGTTTACCTCCAAGCTACGTAGATGACTGACACAAAACAAAAATATATGTAGTTATCGTTTTTTCTTCAAATTGTTATTTATCTATGTATGTATATGTATTTAATATTGTTATTATAAAAACTGTTAAGAAAACATAAACACACTGTTATTTCAATTTCACAGGAAACCCCTTTTAAATCGTTTCAATAGATATTTTTGCAGATAAGCCAAAGGCGGCGCGCCTTGCATCTCCATGTATCTTTATCGCATTCCATTCCAAATAAATTTCTTAGGAATGCCTGCCTACCTTCATCATCATCGGTATGGGCAAATCTTCGTCGCGCCATTTTTCGTTCAAAAAATAAAGCAGCATCTTACTTAAAGAGTGTGGTGCGTGGCGCGGCTGGCGGTGCGGCAATCGATTGTGAACGTGATTTCAAATGAATGTCTTAATGATCGAAACCAATGAGATCATAAAAAAGAAACATTTAAAAATTTAACGCACCCCATTAAACATCATTAAAGCATCTCTCGATGACGTACAATACAACGTACATTATGGAAAGGACGGACGAATGACAGTGATGGCGTATTTGATCATTCGATGAGAGAAAGTCGCCTCTTACTAATTTCATTCAAAGAAAAACAAAGATGTAAGTAACAAAAAAAATAAAAAAAATAATAAGCATAAACTAACAACAACAACAAAAATGCAACAAATACATCAACGTCATAAAGTGTTTAATTTGTCATAAATCATTTTTTATCACCAAAGAATCTCTAACTGGCAAAAGATACATTATTTTCTCCTCTTCTCTGTTTATAAATAATTCATCGAGATACAATTAACTTCACATCTCATCCGATCTCATGAATACGTGGAATCGAACTTGTTGTTTTCTTGTTATACACTCCACATCACTTAAGTTAGTTCATATTGTTTTTTTTTTTTTTTTTAATAATGTTCGTTTCGGTTAGTAAGTTGTTAGATCAACAGGCATTCCCATCAATTTTATAAAGATGGTCCCTTTTCATTTTTTCAGGCACGAAATAAGGCATCTGAACAAAATCTCCCTAATCATCGATTTGAAGAGATTTTTTGGTTTTCCTTCTCACGCTTCATAAATTCATAAAGGGTGGTTAAATTTTAAGGGCCGATATTGATTTTGAATAAAACACAAATTATTTAGGAAATTACTCTCATTTCTTGGTATGGTTCAATTATGTATGGCACAAAATATCGACCAAATGGCCGCTGCGACCTCGGCGGCACACCTCCATCCGATGGTCCAAATTTTCGATGACGCTGAGGCATAATTGAGATTCTATGCCGTTAATATGCCGAATTATCTCATCCTTTAGCTCTTAAATTGTTGCTGGCTTATCAACGTACACCTTTTCTTTCAAATAACCCCAAAGAAAGATCCAATCAAATCACATGATCTTGGCAGCCAACTGACATCGCCACCACGTGAGATAACACGGCCATTGAATTTGTCGCACAAAAGAGCAATTGTTTCGTTAGCTGTGTGGCAAGTGGCACCATGCGTCGTCCTGTTGAAACCACATATCATCCACATCCAAATCATTTTATTCGGGCCATTAAAAGTTCGTTATCATCTCCCGATAGCGAACACCATTCACAATAACTACCTGACCGGCCTCATTTTGGAAAAAATACGGCCCGATGATGCCGCCAGCCCATTAACCGCACCAAACAGTCACTATTTGTGGGTGCATTGGTTTTTCGCCCAAATTGTGGCAATTCTGCTTATTGACGAATCCACTGAGGTAGAATGTGCCTCATTAACTGAAGGTGATTTTCCTCGAAAATTGATCATCCACTGTTGCCATTTCTTGCCACCATTCTGACCATTGACATGGTTCAAATCTTGAATTAGTCAGAAATTGAGAAATGTCAAATGAAATGCAGAAAAAAAACTTGACGTTTAGGTGTGGCACACATTCAACATCTGCCCTTAAAATTTAACCACCTTTTATAATGTGCGTTAAACCTTAAGTCTTTTTAAGCCTTGTTCACACGTAAGGAAATGAGACAGTAATACTTAGATTGACTGTCTGCAGTATGTCCTCTATTCTGATATCCTGACAAATATGGCTGATATCCAAATGCAGGCTCTAGGTCTGCACAGGATGTCTTCCCTAGCAACAACTTCGAGCTTCGCACCTAGCCTTATCTCGCCTAACCTACTGGCAGCAAACAAAGTTTGACATGCCTTTGAGGTCGCCTGCAAATGGTCTTAGTTTTTCCCTCATGTGAGTTGAGAGCTTCATTTTACCACCTGCCATTGATCAGGAGAAATCGAGCCATCGTTATTACTCCTATCCTATTTTAGGAAATCACTTTAAGATCTGGATACTTCACAATGGAGAGTGCGTTAAGCACATTGGTCGTTTGGAAACCGAGATGGTGTCCTCCAGAGACCTATTCTACGGTGAGAATTTGTGTTTGTATTTTATTTAGTCACTGGTCTGCGCATTAACTTAAATGCTCTGGGTCCATTTTATTTTGGCGTCCAGCTCCGGGTTCCTTTCGACCTCCAGTTTATTACCAAAGATTTTAAAGATCCTGTCTGACCTTATAGCTACCCTTTGAAGACCTTTTATGCGTTCTCTCACGCTATGACATCAAGAGAAAACCCACTACGAACATGATTCAGAATCCTGACACTGCTGAGTTGGGAGGCGCTTCGAGACGTTCTAGGAAGGGAAGAGGTTCACTCTCTCTAAAATAGTAGGATCATTATTCACAGCCCCACCACTATTGAAATTAGGTATAACTTCTGTCTTACTTCTCTCGCTGAATCTGTAACAAATGGGTGATAAGGTACAACCTTCCAATGACACTAAGCCTAGGAGTAACGGCAAACAGCTTTGGTGCCACGTTGCTTCCCGGTTTCGAAGGAGAACTGGTCTCACCGCTTTTTCCTTGTTTTTTATACATTTAAATTTTGAAACCACGAATAGCGAAGAAAGGGTGGTCACTCTGCATGGTTCATTCACATTATGTGGAGAAAAACTCGAACTTTCAAAACAATTTTCCACCTATTTTAAGCCCAATATTTTATAGTATTCAAAGCGAAAAATGTTTGCTTGGTCATTGACCCATTAATTTACCCTTAGCCAATAAAACGAAGGCCTAAAAATGGAAAACAATTATTATTGGATGCAAAAATAATTTGTAAAAAAATCTCCAGCAACTCGTTTCTTCGTGTGAAAGGGGTTTCACAAGAAGAAACAAGTTGCTGGAGATTTTTTTTGACGTTTTCTTTTAATTTCCTGAAAAATCTCTTATACCTTTCGCATGAGAAAAAAATATCTAGGTAATTTTGAAATTTCCTGAAATTCTCTTAGTTGAACGCACCTTAACCCTAGATTTGAAAGGTAATGTCAAAAAAATCTCTTCAAATCCTCGACCGGGTAGATTATGTTCACCCTTCTTTCCTTCTGCCCTTCTCACCTAGAAAGTAAAAGTTGCTTGCAACTCAGTTTAGTCGTGTGAAAAAGGACTATTTTAATAATGCCTTTTGTGTAAGTGTAAACTGACCATCAAAAAATATTATATTACTCGCCACATTTTTTTTCGCATGCAAAACAATTGCCGGTCCTTTTTTTGACATTCCATGACAGCACGGGAACTATAAACTAGGCTTAAAGCAAACTGCATTTTCGAACACAATGCTTATAGAACTTGTATTTGCGTTTTTGAACAGAAAACTTTGGCAGTTTGTATTTTAGAACATTCTGCAAATCATGAGAAAACTGATTAATTGAATCAAAGTCAGCGATCAAACATCAGTCCTGAACAAAAAGCACTATACTCTGTTCAATCAAAATCGTCAATATTGGAAAGAGAGGATATTTGCTTCTCAGTGTGGTTGCATTGTCCTCTATTACACGATGATTTTTTGCACCTGACTCTTTTTTCAAATTTCTCTTTGAAAATCATCCTCTGCGTAACGCGCCATTACACGGAGCTTCTCGATGCTTGATGCAAAATTAACAGTTCTCTTTACTGTCTAAGTGGTTTGTATAGGATAAATACGAAAATACGGAAAGTGCTAAAAAGAAACGGCAAAAAGAGTCTCGGAAAACTTGGCCCACGACGCACAGGGCAACTGGTCTTCCATCTCATCTTTTTGCTCTTTTGCACTCACTATGTTCGAAAAGAGTCAGACGCAAAGCATCATCGTGTAATAGGGGACATTGCGGTTTGCATACATCTGTTTCAAGTCAAAGCTCTCACAGGGTTTCCATACATTAAATTATAAGCATGAATATAGTTGTCATCATCTGATTTGAAACATTTAAAACAAAAAATCAAATTTACCTATCTTTTATCCCCACATCCCACCTTTTCAAATGAATATAACGATCACGTGATTCCCAGTGAATGTTTTAAAACTTAGAACAAATAACTTATTTCTTCTAAAACTTAGTTTGCAGTTCCCGTGGGCAAAAAAAAAATCTATTCAAATATTTCCGCATGCCAAAAATTATTTAGGTGAAATAAAAAATAATTTTTTCCATAATTGGTTTACAATTTCATGCGAAAAATACCATTCCTATCATGGAATGCCATGCAAAACAATGGACTGGAATTATTTTGCATGCAAAAAAAATGTAGTGAATAAAATATATTTTTTTCGATGGTCGGCTTACACTTCAAAAATAAAAATATATTCACCTCAAGGAAATATTTGCATGCAATTGGTTTTTGCATCCAAAAATAATTGTTTTCCATTCTTAGGCCTATAATTTTTTGATTAAGGGTTAATTAATGACTCAGTGATTGGCTTAAACCAAGGCAAAACTTTTTCGCCTTGAATATTATACAATATGGTGCTATGCAGGTGGAAAATAGTTTTGAAAATTTAGATTTTTTTTCGCATGGCCAGTTTTCTGCAAAATTTTGTTGAGTTTTTCTTTTGAGTCAACTCGGGATCTAAATTGACTACAATAAATTATTCAGGAGTGTTTGGATACTCGATTAGACATTTTTTAGAAGAAAATGGTTTAAAATTGTATCTGCAAAACTATTTAAAATGCTAAAACAAAAAGCGAAAAATACGGATCTTAGAGCCCTAGCTATTGCGATCACCGAAAAGAGCAGTAGGTATAAAAATAAGTCTCTGAGGACCAGTTTTTCAGTTCCAGGGTTAAGTCTGAATTGAACTACAGTAAGATAATAATAAATTAGCCCCAAAGTAAGTCAGAAACAGTTTTTCAATTGAGAATTAACTTAATCTTTCAGCTGTCAAAAATCTAGGGCCGTCGATGTGCAAAAATCTTTCTACGCCATTTATGCATGAGAATTGAGATGACACCGCAACGGAATTGCACTGATAATAACTTTCACTACCGAAATCAAGATGGCGCCTCAGCTGAAAAGGCACCGGAGTTAACTCACCAAAGTAGGTGAGTTAACTCAGAGTTAATCTAAACTGAAAAACACGTTTCTGGAGTAAACTCAGTTTTTACCCTGAGACTTGGACGATCTCGCACTGAAAAACTGGCCCTTAAAGAATCTCAAATACAACAAATTTAAATACTTAAGCGTGTACATAAATAATTAAAAATTGGTGTACAATTACACTACCAAACAAATTATGAATTCGAATATCTACCTATGGTATATGTAGGTATTTCATTCAAGTGACACAGAGTGTATGTATGTACATTCTTCAAAGTATCTCTTAGATATACATAATGTACGATCGGCCGTTGTACATCGATCGTGCTCGCGTTCGTTGTGATTCCTACTTTTATACTTTTTTTTTATTTATTTATTTCTGTCTCAAATTCAAATTCAATACAACACTCATCTATCTCTCGCCTCCTCCATGTAGATACAGTCTTCTTATCTGGATGTGTAAAACGTCAAAATACTGGTGGTCGCCGAGTATGAGACAAAAAATATCTATATAAAATTAGGTACCTATCGCTTATTGACGCTGATATATTTTTGAGTCCAAACTAAAAGGCAGCCACCGCAGCATCTATACGGTTCATCCATCCATATCTTCTTCACTTCTGGCCATTTATTTTCGCATACAGTATTTATTATTTTTTTTTTTTGTTAAGGAGGACACTGAAATCAAATTTGCGCTGAGCAAACTAAAAATCGAAAAAATTAAAAAAAAAAAAAAACACAGACAAAATATTAAAACGATCGCGAATTTTTAGAGTCTTTTGCGGCGAAACTATCGTTTTCTGTCCAGTTGAATTGAGTGAGAGTGCATGTTGAGGTTTAAGTTAGTAATTTTTGGACTCTGTCGCCGCTGCCGCTGTTGCCAAAAGATAATGTTGTTCTTGTGAAAAGTGTTTTGGATGAGATCGGTTCGTTTTCTTTGGCGGACTATAATATCTCGAAGTAGTATACCTCTACCTAAACTCGTATTATATTTTTTTCTCTCTCTGGATATTGGGATTCAATCGATCCGTGAGATAATTTAGTGGTGGCAAAATTTGAAAATAAATTGATTCGTTACTCGGCGTCTAGCGAAAGTGGTTGTGTTCAGATCGATTTGCCTCATCTAAAACGTCGGAATTTAAGTGAAGTATATAATATTCTATCCACGTGATCGTTTGCTTATTTCCTAATTAAAGTTAAATTAAACTTTAATTGATTGAAAGAAACAAATATTTTTTTTTCTGTATACCTATTGTTTCAATAACACTTCTACAACAGTCGATTTTTGCAGTTCGTTTTGCATATTTTTTTTTTTTTTGGTTTGCTGATCTTGACGGAATTATATACAAAAATGAAGTTGATCTGCGTTTTATTTGCACGTAAGTACCTACATTATGTACCTATACAGATATCTGCAGTTAATAATTTTTGTTAACGGTTTTGGGCTTTTGGCGCCATATTTAAAATGTTGATTGTTAAGTTTTTAATTTATTGTAACCGAATTTTTTAACGAGGTTCTGATTTATGAGATTTGTTTAATGCAAAAATCTCATTGAATAGAAAATTGTATTTTTTTTAATTCGAAGAACATTTATTTATGAATGATATTTTATTCACGGTAGTGAAATTGATTTGATTTATGAAAAAGTATTACTTATTTGTATACTGCCTAAGTATACGCTTATCTGCATGCTCAAAGCAGTAGATATACAGAGCTGCAAATAGTGATACATATTTATAGATTTATCGTTAATAAAATTAGAAACTCTAGTCAGAAGTGTAAATGAGTGCATTTCCATTAAGAGGAATCTTCCCCATTAATTAACCATTCAATAAAAGTTTTTGTCTATGAAATTTGAGTTGTTTCAATCATCCTACCAAGATATCTATAGTAGGAATTTGGAAACAGGAAGCAGATATTCCAAGTGCATATTGAAACATAAGAGTTTTCTTCAAATCCCGGTATTTTCACATTTTGTCTTAAAAGTGGGAATTTTAATTTGTGAGTATTTTCGTGACCTTTTTATTTAGGTATATTATAAATACCTGTGTGATATGACGATGATGACACGATGTTATCAAAAACAAAAACTGATTTCAGATTTTTGTCAGACCCACCATGGAGTATGCTTGTCAAGTGTGGTCTCCTTATTACATTTGCCATAAAATAAGAATGGAAAAGGTTCTTGATATTTCATCTAAGAGGCTTAGGTTGGGAGAATCCATTAAATTTTTCTTTATATAAATATAATATAGGTAGTACCTCGTGGCATGATGGTTAGTGCGTTGGACTGTCATGCAAAAGGTCTGGGTTCAACTCCCAGCCTCTGCCACCTAAAAAAAAAGAAATGTTTTTCCCGAGGTACTGCCATGAATATACTTGTCATGAATAAGTGCTTCTCATTAAGCCGTTCGGACTCGGCAAAAAATTGTAGGTCCCCTCCATTCCTGCCAACAACAAGCACACAGGAATGGTTGAGAGTTGTAAGTCACTAGGCCCTGGTTCTCCACGAGCTGTTGTGCCACAAAATTTATTTTTGTATAAATATAATAGCCGACTCAAGCTTATTGACCTACCCAGTCTTGAGAGTAGACTTTCTTATTAAGGCCCATTTGCTGATACAAAAACTTAAATATTTGAGTAGAACATAAGCGCTTATGTGACAGTTTAGGCACAGGAAAAATTAGAACATAAGTTTTTAACGTAGAATATAAACATTTAAGTTTCGTTTGAACAAACGGGTCAGTTACAAACTTGTACGTTGGATTAATTAGCTTATTTCAAATAAATATAAAATATATACAAATATTCTTCCGAATTTTAAATATTCATTGTTATAATGTTTTGGTAAAAATTTTCACTATTAATGCTGAAAATTCATTATTATAAATCTTATGAAACCAATCCTGTGCCGATGCTTTGACTTTCTTAGCTTTAAGATTTAAATCCCGGTACTTCACTTGAGGTTTTAAAGGGTCGCTCTATTGAACATGTAGAGTGTTAATGTTACTGTCTCAACAGAATATGAGACAGAGCTGCAATCGGTGTAAAAAATGCTGCAGTAAAAGTTAAAATTTGTTCAACTCTTGCAGCTGCAACTTCAGCATTTTTGACATACATATATATTCCAGCTCCGTCTCCCATTCTGTTGAGGCAGTTACACTTGTACCTATCTCAAATTTATTGCTGTCCCTGTATTTATCACTGCTTCTTAGTCATGCAATTCTATCTTTTGATAATTAAGTACCTTGACAAAAGACGTTATAAAATTGCAGAGTAATTGCTTTCTTCTTTCTGCTTTTTCTTATTACTGGCATTTTTTTTATTTTCAATTCGTCATTTTTGTTGGGTGATCTTCACTGAAATTAATGAAAGTATAGAGTGCTGAGAGATATTTATTAAAAATTTGTCTTTTTAATTTAAAGTTTTTATGACCTTTAATCAAAATGGGTTTCGCCCTGGTAGAAAATTGGGCTCATCAGTTAAATACTTTTGTACCCTTCCAAACAATGGTTTCCCTTCAGTCGATGGTTTCCGGGAAATATTAAATAAACAGCAACCAGGTTCTTTTAATTGAGGCAGTGAGAACCGCAGTGGGCTAATTGCAATTTTATCGAAATTTTGCTTATTGCGAAAATTGAATCTGTTTTTTTTTTACAAAATGTCTGCATTTAATTTTTTGAAATTCACGGCTCCATGCCATAGTTACAGGACTTTTAGCGTTCAGAGGCCGACCACAAACAAATTAATAGCTTGAGTGTAAAAATAGCATATCAGCTCAGTTAAAACGGTATTTTGAAAATCACCCTGCAAAAAATCTTTAAGAGTGAATATTTTCATACGATAACCTTTTTCGATTATCCATTTTAATATTGTCCAGAGACTTATATAATTAATTGCTGAAGAAGAAATAATTTTAAATAAATACCAAATTACCAGCAAAAATGTTCAACTCTTTAAACTGAACCCATCATTCAATAGCGTCAATATCGTGACCTTTCTTTACTTATTACTTCTGATCAAGTTTTACATAAGTGCAAATGATCATGTTCTGAAATTTTATTAATAGAGTTATTAATTCAACAGAATTTAATCCAAAATTACCACTTTTTCGCTTTATATATGGTATTGGTTTATATTTAATTTTGTATAACTTTTTAATTATTATAAGCACTATAATAATTTTTATGTGTTAAATCTGCCTGAGATTAAAAAAGAAGAGACGCCAACGACCTATTTAATTTTGCTCTATATAATGAACCATAATGTGGTATGAACTCCAAAAAAATTAACGTCAACCCGGGTGACTTTAGCCTGGTTTGGTTATTTTGGCTTTTGAATGGATACTTTTTGAAAAAATTGTTTAGATATGAAGGAATTGTTTAATTTTTTTCCGACTTCTTTGTAAATTTGTAAAATTGAACGAATTAAAATATGATCGTACTAGCTTAAGTAAGTTAAAATTAGGAAATAAAATGTACTAAAATTAATTTTTCTTAAAAATTAAAAATCGCCCAAAAATGTTGGAAGGTTTTAATATGTTGCAGAAATATGATTGCAAAATGACTTTTACTCCGATATATGTATTGTTTGGCAATTCTAATTCTCTTAATTTTACCTTTGTAACTATTAAATAAACAATTGATTTGGCATGCATTTTGGGTGACGTTGGCTGGGCGGACTCTAAAACTATTATGTTTTGTTGCACAGCAACTAGAAAATTGTTCCCTGTATATATTTCATTTAATTTTTTTTTCATTTCATTTATTTATTTAGTTTGTCTATAAGCATTAAGATATAATATCTTATAAACTAGTTTACAGCTTCGAGGTTTGTAAAAGAAAAAGAAGAAATCCTACCCTAATAAACGTCATTTAGACAATGATTTTATAAAGATACATTCATTTAAAAAATTAAGAATCATTTACAATTTACTTCAAGTAAAAAAAAAAGCAAAAAGAATTTTTAAAAAGAAAAAGGAAAAAAAAGAAAAAATACTCTAAGAAACTAAATATCTCCATTTATTTATTTTAACTTGTAAAGAGAAAAAAAAGAACACGTGCATTTTCAGCTAGACTGGAAGTAGACAAGTAACTCTCTCCGAAACATAGACTCGCCCCTTAGTTCCCTAATATGCCGTGGCAGAGTATTCCACAGGCGAGTAGCATTAATGTAGAACTGCCTCCTAGAAGTTAAATATTTATATCGCGGATGAATTATTGTTAGGGATCTCTCTGAGGAACCAGATCTTATTCTATCGAAAAGATACCGAGGTTGATGTGTTTGAATTACGTTGAAGAGTAATATGAGGGTTCGACAACGTAATAGGTTATCAAACGAAATATTAGAGATTTGCCTTGAAAAATTAGAGACGCTCTCATATCTTCTTAGTCCATAAATGTAACGGGCAATGCTATTATCAGCCACATTAGGCCTCCTCCTGCTAACAGAATCACAGCCACAGTAAATCTCGCACCCGAATGATAAAATTGGTAGAATCAATGTTTTGGCGAGCAATAAACGAACCCTTAGGTGTGTAAAATACTGCGAAGTCCATAACATATGCCTATCCCAAATAAACGTTGTATTAAATAACATTCCTAAATTTCTAGCTATTCTACATATTCAATGGGGGAATTATTGAGAAAAATAGTTGGGAAATAGGAAAGGTTCAAAGGATTTCTACTACAACTATACATTTGGACTTAATTGGATTTAGAAACATTCCTTTTAGACCACAGTGAAATCCTTTCCAAATTCAAGTTGATGGTGTTTGCGCAGTCTTCGATGAGTACAAGCGGACAGCTTCTAAGCAATTGAACATCGTCAGCATACATTTAAATAGATGAGGATGAAATAAGTGATTGAAAACAGTAGGGGTCCTAGTATTGATCCCTGGGGCACCCCTCTTACAGTTGGTAGCAAACTTGAGACATAAGTACCTACCACAACAGCTTGCTTCCTATCAGAAAGATAGGAAAACAAAAGGTTAACGGCTGAAGGAGAAAACTTATAAAGCATTGACAGTTTGTTACATAGAATGATCAATCGTGTCGGAGGCTTTAGAAAAATCTAAAAGAACAAGGAAGGTCACGTGGTCCTCATCCAAGGCCAGTCATATAATCGACAACGTTGATAAAGCAGTGGTGCAGCTATGTTTTTGACGAAAACCGGATTGCATAGGAGATAAAATGTTATTTATTCGAAGATGAACTTCCATTTGTTTTTGCAGAACTCTCTCAAAAACTTTGGACACAAATGGAAGAACAGAAATTGAGCGAAAGTCATTGCCTATACGTGTTTTGGGAATCGGTATAATTTTAGACAGTTTCCATAGGTTGGGAAAAATACCAGTCATTAATATTGTGTTAAATACATGTGTAACATAAGGCAAAATAACAGGTAAAATTGCTTTTAGGAAAACTGGGTGAAATCCGTCGAGAACAACAGCATTTGGCTTAATAGACAAAAAACATTCGACTAAGTCACTAAATACATACAATAAATACAAGAGAACTCAAAGCCAACTTCTTGTGATTCAACAGGACTCGTCGGGGCTTGACACTGAAATGGAATCGGTAAGGTCACGAATTGACGATTAAGTGCTTCAATGTCAATATTTTCCCTATCGGCATTATTTTGCTTACCTATTCCCATTTCCCTCAAATTTCGCCACAAATCTCTGCCATTCATGGACGGTCTCAGCCGGTTATTATACAAACGTGATTTTGCCATTCTTATCTTAACCAAGACCAGATTACGCAATCTACGATAAACTTGATGGTGGACATCCAAACTGTAATGTTTCCATTGCTTGTAAGCTTCGTCTCGCTGTAGTAAAAGCAGCCGAACTTCGTTTGTAAACCAGGGACGAGATCCATGGTGGGTGGTTTTAGATCTAAGAGGGACATGAGTTTCAAAAAGAGTTACAGTGTTGTAACTTATGTGGCCCCAATAGATGCTTCGAATATGCAGCTCTTGAGCATTGTAATCGATGTTTTTAAAATCTCTAAATTCGAAAGTGGTATTAGGGGAAACAAAATCAAACTCAAAAGTAAGATAAATGAGATCATGTCTTTAAAAATCTGGCGGAGAAATTTGATCGTAAGGCAAAACACTATTTAAGTCACTAACGAGGAAAATGTCTAACAGAGTACTAGTCTCTCTTGAAAAGTGAGTGGCACAGGTGGTATTGACTGGGAATAAATTAAATGACCTCATACTTTCAGTAAGGTGGTTTTCCAGCAAAATATAACTGTTAAAATCCCCACAAATAATGATTTTCGTCCAGCAAATTGACTTTTCTTCGAGGAGTGTAATCAAGGGGGTTATATATATGTATATTGTTTATAACGCCAAAAATTTTTATAACAACTGGATGGAAGGTGGTCTACCTGGAGCTCGATATAATGCTACATCACATGGTTGGTTTGACAACAGAGTGTTTTCCTATTGGTTCCAAACTATATACCTCCCACACGCCCGAAAGTTAACTGGTCCAAAAGCAATCATTGGCGACAATCTTGTCAGCCATTTCTTAGAAGTTGTTATCAAACTAGCTGAAGAAAATGATGTAAGGTCTTTACCCCAATTGCACTAATATAGCACAACCACTAGATGTGGCCTTCTTTCGACCTTTAAAAATATTATGGTGAGAGATCTTAACAACTTATAAGCTGGCTAACCCGAGAAACGGAACAGTGCCAAAAGAAGTATTTCCTAGGTCTCTAAAAAAAAGTCTGGGACAGCTTACATGAGAACGATAAGGCGAAAGAAAATTTAATATCTGGCTTCGGGGCAACTGAAATTTATCCATGCGATGGGCAACAAGTTTTAGTTAAACTAAAAAAAAACAGAATCAAGAACAACTGAAGATAACACTATCAGCAACATGTTGACCCTTAGTGATTCTGTATTGGACTATATGAAGAGTCTGCGGACCCCAGATACCTCGAGCAGAAAGCCAAGAAAGAAAGAGGTTGACACTGAACCCGGTGCTAGAGTCACTATGGCGGACTTCACCTATTCACCGAGCGTTTTAGCACAGTCTTAAACTCAGTCATGTCCATATCTTTGGAAGACTCAGATGGTGTTGACCTCGCTGCTTGGCAATAGCAGCAAATCATGAGTGACAAAGATATGAGGGTCAGCGAAAATTTTACTATCAAGGCTGGTGACTATTTTCTGGTCAAATTTGCAGAAAATTAATGATTAAAAATGTCTGACATATCAATAAGAATAGCGAAACTCCATTTCTTCGTTTTTTGCTTCGATAAGAGACTAAGAGCCATTTGCTGATACGAAACTTAAATATCTAAGTAGAACATAAGCGCTTATGTGACAGTTTACGCAGAGGAAAAAGTAGAACATCAATCCTTAAGTTTCGTTCCAGCAGACGGGTCTTAGTTTTTTTCAAAAATACCGCATAAATAAGGCGCCAGTTATAGCTATCACTAAAACTCATCTCTAAAAATTTTAATAATTACTTTTGAGACGTTTGAAAAGTAAAATCATTAGTGATTTTGATAAAAAAAAACAAATCTCTTTTCCTAGTTGTTATTTCTGGGCAAAATTCAGTTAATTTTGGCCAAGCCTTTTACTTTAAATGGGTTTTATTATTTCAAGTATTAAACAAACTCACCAATGATCACTGAAATATTTAAAGTCTTTATGTGTTTATATGGGCATTTGAAATTTTCTGTCTCGCTCAATAAAGTCTTGAGTTTTGTTTTTTCGTCAAAGTAATAAATAGTTTTGCCATTTAAATGCTTCAAAATTGAAGAACAATCAAATGTTTGAACAAGCCAGGATGGAGACCAGACTCTTTTCGAACAGAAATATCGATCTTAAAATTTGGTCAAGTCAGACCAAGTCAAGCAAAAACCGAGTTGAACCGGTTTAAAGTTTTGTCAAATCGAGTTAGCTTGATTATGGTTTTAAAAAGCGGAATTGGCAAAAAATCCTAAAATTTTAAAAGTTTTCAGTAATAAATAAAATTAATTTGGTGATTTTGTTGACAAATATGAAATATAAAATAACCTGTTTAGCGATAAATTGCCATACCTGATAAGTCTGGAACATGGAACAAAAGATAACTTGCTTCAGTTTGTTTAAAATTAGCCGCGTTTTATTATCGCTCATAACACATATGGTTCACTTCATGAAAATAAAACGTTGCGGGTGAGTGAGAAAACAGTGCTATATACTCATCAATTTTTTCCTAATGGTTCACCTCATGATATATAACAAGGGCTGTCTCTTTTCTCAACACTGATGACCACTGCTGACAAAACGTTGACAGTATTCACAATAGTAAATAGCCCTCTGCGGGTCAGTGTGAATACTTATATCTGGGTTATTGAAATTAATCTCGATAGAAACCTGAATTCCGACCCCCATAATATTCTGGTATGGAATACATCCGTTCTAGATGAGCTAACACGTAGATTCTCAAGTTTCTCAAAAACATATGCACTGTGCCGTTTGAAGCAAATATGTGCATCAATTTTAAAGTTGTAGTAAACTAAGTTTACACTTGAACACATGTGTAGACAAACATTTTTTTACATCTCCATCATCGTTATGTTTAGTCTCATTTTTGTTTTTTAAGTGAAACTACTTTTTTTAATGTTCTCGGAAACAGCTCTAACGATTTCTCTATAAAACTTCATTACCTCTGTCTTTCTCGTCATTCTTCAATGAATCACAGCACACGATTTAGATCAAAAGACAAACATAAATAATTTTGATCTTCGCAGTTCGCACTCGTGTCATGCGTGAGTAAATCGTGATGCCGATAAAAATGAATGATTGAACACACGCAGTTCATGTCATATAACTTTCTATCATAAATAAATATGCGACGAATATTAGCTAGCTCTGCCTTGTGTTCATTATAATTATTATTCACCAAATTGATCAAAAGATACACTAATTATTTATGTATCCGTCTGTGAATCGCAAAAGATAAATCAACACATGACTGATCCATTATAACTTTTAGATGTTTCATCTTTCATCTGCTTGTCAGAGAACCTGTCACTTTATTGAACATATCCGATAGCGGTTGGCGGTCTTCCAAAACGTTTTGTATATATAAACGGATTTTAGTATAATGACGTCTGGTTTTTTTTTTGTGTTTGTTTGTTGACAGTTCAATAGCCAGTCGCTGACAGAATTATGTGATGAAATTTTTGCACATTTTCGAATCATGTTTGTTGATGCGAAAATATGATGTTTTTCTTATTTATGTGTACGAGTAATGTGTGTATAGTAACTAAGTGCTATTTTTGGTCAAACAGTGGTTATGCGAATAAAATTAAAGAGAGATGTTTATGCTTGGTATAGGAAACATGCGCAAAATAATTTTTTTAATTCAGTAATATTTATAACATAAACTTTGTCTACATCTATAAAAGTCGGCAGAGTTATCCGATACCTTTGATGTTAGAGAACGTTTAACGCAAGGTGATGCGCTGCTATGCGATTTCTTTAATATTGAAAAACATTCCTTCAAAAGTCGGGCCAACTTACTCGCAAACGCCAACGATATTTACTTAATCAAAGGAACAAACCGTGATATCAGTAGCGTGGAAGGGGGAATGTAAAAGAAGACACCGAGTTTGCCAAAAAAAACTGAAGGAGCCAACGACTTAAGTATGACTAGTCAAGAATATCTAAACCTGAACGTCGACAAGAAGAAGAAAGCGCAAATGGCAATGGATTGGTCACACACTGAGGAAACTAAAGAATGAAATTGTGAAGCGGTCCCTTGAATGGAATCCTCAGGGTCTTAGCAGAAGCCGAATCACAGAAAAAGATGTGGCCACGGTTAAAATACCTTGCTGTAGACCGTGGAGGATGGAGACGTTTTGTTAACACCCAATGCCTCAACCGGGGTTACAGGATACGATGATGATGATGAAGGTCTCCTTTCCTTAGGGGCTTGACAATTTTGTTTCCACTCTTCAGGAAAACACTCAGTTTCCCAAACTCTCTCACGGAGTGGGTACAGGAGCTCACTGGATGTTGATGGTACTACTCGTAAGAGCTCTGCGATATAATCGTCAAATCCAACTGCGTTGTGGCTCTGCAGTACTCTGATTGCGGTAAAGGTTTCAGGTTTCTTCTCTAGTGGAGCATACAATGGTTATTCGGGTTTAAAACCGTGTTCCTTCCACTTTTTGAGTTGGTCCTCATCCGAAACTATGAAAGATTAGTCTGTCTCTTCTACCAGGAGGTGTTGCTTACAGCTTTGCTCTTTGGTAATTCGATACATAAATGGCCCTACTGTCCTACCTACTTGGGAACTCTTCTGCCTATGTAGCCAACGAGTTGATACGGTTGCCCTTATCATGTTTCACACTACGGTGAACTTCTCTCATATTCATGCGATACGCAGACACTAGTTCGTACTAACTGCAATGCGAGTTTTAAGCTGTTTTTTTTAAATTGATCCTGGCCTAAAATTCTTTGGAAAGCCAGGCACTACTTTTCCTTGCAACTATAATTTCAGCACACGATATCAAAACTGTTTACACAGCACACAAATGATTTTCGATAGAGTTGGTTCCGAGCTATTGATAGCTATCAATCCTTTAGAAAGCTGGTCCCTTAGCTGTTGGCAGAGTGCATGATCCTTGAGGATAAGGATAGCCTCATAAGATAAAGAAAGACTAAAGCAACTATCAACAGATGGTGGCCGAGGGCCATTCCCATGTTTGTACCCCTTCTATTACAAAAGTCCTGGAAACTGCTTCTGAATGATCGCAAAGTGATCAATTTAGTTATAAGTTGTGGGTCTGTTCGTCCACACGCATGGCTTGTACACAGGCATGGTCCTTCTATTATAAAGCAGTAGGCGATACAAAATCAACAAAACTTCCGCCATTGTCCTTGCGGTCACCGACACTATGCTTTACCCTATCATTGTCATTCCCAAATTAGGCATTCAATTCCTTTATGATGTCTCCTCATGGCGTACTACTACTACTCCAACGCCAGATTTACGATAGCCTTTCCGGAGAAGAGTAGTACAGTGCTACGAGTTGGAGACTTAAACTTCTCCGAGCCCATAACCATATAACTTCTTTGTCTTATTAGAAAAGAATCTGGTATTTCGAAGAGCTTTCACTTTCGTTGTCAAAAAGCGTCTTCACATTCCAGAAACCAATTTTTGTCCGGGCACATAACCATCATTTAAAAGACTCCAAACAAAAGTTCGAACTCAGCTGGTTAAAGCTATATTTCAATACGGAGGAAACTAGTTGCGGCTAGGTCCGTAAACACAACAAAAAATTGTGCGGCGCCATGTAAATTTCAATGTGGGTACATAAGTGAAGCAGAAAGACAGAAAGACCCCTTGCACGGGTGGTGCCACGCCCACTTTTCTTAAATCTTGGTTTATTAAGAAACGGCTGCACCGATATGGATGAAATTTTCATGTTTTGTTATAATGACCAGAGAAAAATTTAAAAAATTGTTAAAGTAAAATCCGCCCACTACCATGCCCACTATTCTTAATTCTTTGTTTTTTTTTGAAAACGGCTGGATGCATTTATGGACGAGAAAATATTGGCAAATTACGCCCACTTTTCTTATTCCTTTGTTTCCCAGGAACAGCTTCAACGATTTTTTTTTTAAATTTTCAGAACTTGTTCTTATAGACGCGAAAAAAATTAGCAAATTTCTTTTCTTATTTAGTTTTTTCTCAAAAGCAAAAAAGTTTCAGGGTTTATTCTTATAAACGAGACAATTTTTTTGAAAAATTTCATTTAAATCCGGCCGTTGCCACGCTCTCTTTTTCAAAATATTTATTTCTTGGGAACGGTTATTCTAACTAATGAAGTGAAAAACAAATTTCTCCCGAAATATTAAATTAGTCTACGGGAAGTAAAAGTTTGCGTAAGTATTTATTTTTATATCTGGTCGTTTATTTAATATGAGAGGACCTTACAAAATTGATTTGATTTTAAAAAGAAAACCCGTCCTCAAATTTAAACACAACTGGATTGCGCCCGTCAAGTCTAAGATTTGAAAATTTCACACTCGTTTAGCAGGGAAATCAAAAACTGTTCGTTACGCTATGAAAGAACTCAAATTGATCATTTTCTTTAATAAGACTTTGAAGACTGATTTGGGTTTTTATTTTTATTTGAAATCGATGCTCGCTAAGACAGCTCCAAGAAACTAATATACGCATGTACCTGAAAAAAAAAACATGACACCCATAAGGTTTCACCAAACCAAATGTGCTTCCTAAATTTTGAAATCGCTAGTATGTACAAAATTATAAAATTTTATCCAAACTTGTTTCTAAGAAATGAAGGTATCGGAAAAGTGGGTGTGGTAGTGGGCGGAATATACCAAAATCAGTTTGCAAATATTTTTCTCGTCCACAAGAAGGAATTCCGAAAATTTCATGGAAATCGTTGAAACCGTTCCCGAGAAACAGAGGAACAATAAAAGTAGGTGTGGCAGTTGTCGGACTTTACTAACACTAATTTGTAAATTTTTTTCTCGTTTATAAGAACAAGCTCTGAAATTTTCAGAGAAATCGTTGGAGCCGTTCCTGAGAAACAAAGGAATAAGAAAAGTGGGCGTGGGCAATGGGCAGATTTTACTCTAACTAATTTGTTCATATTTTTTTGGCAATAAGAACAAACTGAAAATTTCATGGAAAGCGTTACAGCCATTTCCGAAAAACAAAGGATTAAGAATAGTGGGCGTGATGGTGGGCGGATTTTACTTTAACGATTTTTTTTTTTAATTTTCTCTGTTCATTATAACAAAACATTAAAATCTCATCCATATCAGCCGTTTCTTAATAAACCAAGATTTAAGAAAAGTGGGCGTGGCACTGCCCGTGCATGGGGTAGGTGGTCGACAACTTAGATTTAAGTTGTATAAATACCCTCAAAACGACGTGCAAAATTTCAGACAGCCGCCGTTTTTTTCCATTTGTTCAGTACTAAAATTGCTCTATTTACCGGACTAAAATGAGAACAACTCTCTCGTCACCAGACACCCCCAATCTAAGAAATCAAACTGTTTTCAAACTGGTCCAATTTTGTCGGAACTTCTTTGATTCTTTAAAAAACACGAATATACACAAATTCTGTGTAACTACAGTGATTTTCTTTTTACGTATTATTTTTTAGTTTAGCTTTAAAAGTACCGGATGAATATCATTGCATATTTTAGTTTGTTTTATGTAGGGAAACGTTCTTTAATACTTTTTGGTTTCGCTAGATATTTCGTCCATACATTGTTTCCACTTGCGAATCCAAAACGGCCTCGCTTGATTAAGAGAAAAAACGCATTTGTATTACTAATTGAATTATTTTTTAAGTTTTCAAAATAAACCGGACTAAAATAAGCAGTGATCTTCACCACTTGACCCACAAAAATTAACTTAAAAAAATAAGTGGAAAAAAATATAATCCCTGAAAATAAAAATAAATTAAGTATGTGTGCATGCAACACTCATTTTTGTAAAGATTCAAGAAGCAACGACAAAATTGGTTAGTGAATTTGCTTGAAGTGTTACGTCGAAGGTTTTCGAATAAGTTTTCGGCGAGGCCGCTCATAACTTTATGAGTGGTCGGGTTCTGGACCACTATTGTATGAAACTAGTTTTTCACCCGGAATAAATCATCTTGGTGCGCTGGCCCAGTGCATAGTGTTTTGGAGAGAATTTTGAAGTCCAGAGAGTTTTATTCCCCTATTTCTTTAACAAACATTTTAATGAATGCGACATTAAAGGGGAAAAATGAAAATTTTAGAAATGCAAGCCAAACACTTTTTTGGTTTTCAAGCTCCTTCATTATTTCAATAAGTTCGATTTTCTCACAACGATTTTCATCAATGGAATATCCAACTCGTACATCATATCTCAACAATAATTATATCAAACTTGATTTAGAATACATACAAATTTGTACCAGAGCCAATCTTATATTTCAACTATCAAAACCAAAATTTCTTCTTTTATGCTCCCGGCATAAATTTATGCAGGAAAAAGTCAATTATTTTTTTGAAAACGTAATAAAAGATAAAGCCTAGCTTACAGTTCCTGTGCGCAAAAAAAAAATCTATGCAACTACGAGTATTCTCGCATGTCAAAAATAATTTGGATGGTCGGTTTACATTTAAAAAAAAAATATATATTCACCTCAAGGCATTATTTGCATGCAAATGGTTTTCGCATCCAATAACATTTATTTTCCATTTTTAGGCCTATATAACTTATTGAGTTAGGATAAGTTAATGACTCAATGGGTGGTTTAGGTCAAGGCAAATATTTTTTGCCTTGAATATTATACAATTTGGTGTTCAGAATAGATAGAAGATTATTTTGAAAATTTTAATTTTTTTCACGTGAGAACTGTAAACTAGGAATAAGGAATTTTTCTTTCGAGAGATTGAAAGATCTTTCAAAAGCTATGAAAAGTACTTTTTGGCTTTTAGGACTCAGGACAAAATTGTTATTAACTTCGATTCCTGCCGACTAACACATGCCCACAATAATGGTTGAAAGTATAGTAAGTCACTTAACCCTGGTTTTCCTCGATCTTTCAAGCCCCCAAATTTATTTAATTAATCAAATAGGTATTAACAAAAAAGAAACGAGGAAATTACAACACATTTTAAAACTAGTTGACAGATCTTTGAATTTCCAGCAAAACTATAGAAAAAAAAGTAAAGTAGAGCAGCTTTAAATCCAACGACTATCTTGATTTGCCCACAATAAGCTTACTAAGGTACGGTTGTACAAACGTGGTTCAAATTTTGATCCGTGGTTCAAAAATTTTTACTGACTGAACTAGGTGAAATTCCTTAGGTTCAACTATGGTTCAAGGTTCAAGTATATAAAGTATGTAGCCAACCAGCCAATGCCTGAGCCATCGTTGAACCTCAGTAAGTTCGACGGAGTCGGTGAGTTAAAATTGCTGAACCACGAGTTAAATATTTGTACAACTGGCCATAAGGGCCTGTTGTACAAATATTTAATCCGTAGTTCAGCAATTTTAAACCTATCCCAAACCAACGTGAATGCGGAGCGACGACGAATTTTTGTTGTTGTAGAGCGTTGTGTGAATGATTCGGTGCAAATCGCCCCGCATTCGCGTTGGTTTGGGTGGGCCTTTAGCATACCAAATCTGGGGAGTCAACTGAGGTTCAACGATTGATGATTCAGTCTTGAAATTGGTTACTAAAACATACTTGAACTTTGAACCATCGTTGAACCTCAGTTATTCCTCCGAAATCAGTCAGTAAAAATTGCTGAACCACGAATCAAAACTTTAACCACGTTTGTACACCTAGAACTAAGAAATACTTCTAGGGAGGGAAGTATAATAAAAAGTTAATGAATGATGAATTAAAAACTAATTATTGACATCTTATCTGTCTGCGTTTTTGTGCCTAATTTGTTATTTTTTTAAAACATTTTTTCTTATTATCAACAAAAAAGTCGACATTGGTGCTTATAGTCTAGTTTACAGTGCACGTGCGCAAAATAAAAATCTATGCAAATATTTTCGCATGTCAAAAATTATGGAGGTGAAATAAGAACCTATTTTTTGCATAATTGGCTCACATTTTCATGCAAAAAAAGAACCAATGCTGTCATGGAATGTCATGCAAAACAATTGACCGGCAATTGTTTTGCATGCGAAAATAAATGTGGTGAATATAATATATTTTTTTTTTCGATAGTCATTTTACACTTCCAAAAAAAACTTAATTCCTCTCAAGGCATAATTTGCATGGAAATAGTTTTTGGATCCAAAAATAATTGTTTCCATTTCCATTTTTAAACCAATAGTTTAATCACTAAGGGTACATTGATGGGTGGCTTAGGCTAGGGTTTCCATCTTATACCTTTACATAAAGAGAACATTTTCCTCCCAAAAACTATAAAACAAGATGACTTTCAAATACAGAATAGATAACAAAAAAGAGGACATACAAAAATAGGAAAAACTAAAAAAATAGAATATTATAAATTCCTAAACAGGCAAATATAAAGTCTGCACTAAAAACTGACATTCTGTTTGCTAAGAAAGTATTTTAAAATAATTAATTTTTCGCCACAGTTTAAATGATAGCATCTTATAATATTCTTTTTTATAATTTTTGTAGAAATATCGTTTTAGTTTGAAACAAAATTTCTCTTTTATTATAAACTTATGGGGTTTTCTTTTGGTAAATCCAGATTTTGATCTAAAAAATGATTTTTTTCGTCGCGAATGGTATACAATTGCAGATTGATTTTTTGTTTTTATTGTATTGGTGTACAATTTGTGTCTGTGAAACTGTGGCGATCCAGGCTTGTCAAATTGATGACTATGAATTGTTCTGGTGTGTAATGGTGTTAGTAAAACAGGGGTAAATCTGCCGAAAAATCCAGATCTGCAAATTTGATTTTCGATCAAAAAAAAATTGATTTTTTTCACCAATGGAAGGCTTTTACTGTGTTTTGACAAATCGGAAGGGGGAAAAAATCAATTATTGCTCCCAAAAGAAAACCCCATTAATAGAAAACCAATTTAAGAATGCAAATTTGATCAAAAATTTTTACTCGGTATATTTGAAACGTTGAAAAAGCTTAAATCTTAAACTTACGATCCACAGTTTTCGAATTCCTTATACTTTAATTTATTTTTTAGTTCCATCTAACAACTAAAAAGTATGAGATAAATTCGAGTTTAAGTGTCTATTTTTCAAGGTAATCAAACTACTTTTGATATTATCCTCAGCAACCGATTTGATATTTATATGAATAGAAAAATTTAATAAAATTCTATCGGGATGAAATGAAACTGAAGTTCAAAGAAAAAGAGAGTGTAAAAAAGATCGGAAGAAAAAACAGAACGTGTTCTGTTTAAAAAAGATGTGATGGAAACCCTAGCTTAGGCGAAGGCAAACATTTTTTGCCTTGAATACTTCACCCAGAAAAAACCAACGTAAAATCAAAAGAAACCATTTTGATTTAAATATTTTTCGGAACGATTTGGTTTCGAAGACGAAAATGTTTAATTCAAAGTATTTCCCACTTTAAAAACAAATAGCTACGTTCATAATGATTTAACCACGTTTTCCTATACATCTGAGATATTACCATCGTTAATTTGAATTCATCCATCTTTAAAACAATGAGGGTATTCATGCAACTTCGTAAAACCCTAGATAATTTTACAAATTGGTTAAGTTTATCTTTTGGCTAATGAACTGTCAAATTTTGTATGGGAAATGATTTACACAACTTGGTTAAACTTATCAAAGGATTTGTTGCCTAAAATAAACCAAACTGGTTAAACTTATCCAAACGTCATTGTGACTCTTACTCTGATTGAATTGCGTAGCATTTAATCAAATGTTTAAAAAAGGTCGTTCATGCAAACTTTGCGTAAACTTATCATTTTTCACAATTTGTAAACTAACGACGTTGCATGAATACCCTTAATAAGTTTATCTATGTATGTATGCAACGATGTAAACTTTTCGACGTTTTAAGTTTTTTCTAGTTTACGAACACCCTTTTAAAAACGGCTTGCGTAAACATCGTAAACTAATCCGCTGTTTGTTGAACGTCAAATAAAAAGATACTTTCATCCAATTTTGTTTTCCATTTTTATTACTTTTCCTTTAATTGTATTTTTCATCTGCCATTTTGATTAAAATGTTTCTCGTTTTAATTTTTTTTTGTTTTTGATTCTTTTTCGTTCAGATTTAGTTTAAAAGTTTACCACGTTTACCATTTTTATTTACGATTCATGTAGGAAGGTTTACGATTTGTTGGAAAAGATTTCTCATACAATTGTTGACAGTTCGTTTACGATGTAGTAAGCTTTCTGACTATTACGATGTTTACAATAGTTTTCCGATGGAGGGTATTCCCCTTATTATTTATCGATTTCGATTGAAATGCATACAAATTTAAAAATACTTTTTTAAAACTTTTATTCAACTTCGCCCAGTTATTCATTTCAGGTAAAATGGCAACAAATTCTTCTAAGAAATTTCAAAAATAAGAAAAGTAATAAGACATTTTCGATTGTATGAAAGCGAATTTTAGAGTGCGCGTTAAATTGGTGCAGAAACTACCTAAGTAAACTCCATGTTATGGGATTCGAGGAGCTTATCAAAGGAGGGGTGAAAACCAATTTCGGCTAACACGATTACTTTCGAAGTTGCATTCATATTTTTTCCAATGCACTGTTTAATCACTAAAGGCCCCAGCCCATAGAATCCGTTACGTCCTCTGTGGCGACTCACTCAACCGACAGATGGATTGAATACACGTTTACTTATGGGAACCGGCCCATAAGTGACGTATGCGTCAGCCGCAACGGACAAAGTAGCTGAACTTTTAACTTTTCCACTCCGGCAGATGCGTCGACAGCATTTTTTGTGTGTGTTTGAAGTTCAAGTCGTTGTTATGTGTGTGTGTGTGTTTGGATTTCAAGGGGTTGTTATGTGAATGTTAACGCATTCATTGGGTCACCTCAATCAATCGTATCCGTCAAACGTCAATGAATCCATCGCCGCAACGGACGCACGGATTCTATAGGTTGGGGTCTTTAGGCCCTAGTTGTGGACTGCAAGACTTCAATTTTTTTATGTCTTTTAATGAAACTTTCGATGCCTATACTTTTTGCTTTAACTCACACCCAAATCTGTTGTCGGCTCTCGGTCTAAAACGAAATTTCTCAAAATAAAATGAAGTTAGGTAGTGAGTTTTGATTGAACGATGACATATGTATGTACCTTCTCCTCGCCTGTTTCACAGAAGTTGAGGATCCAATTGGCAGTCTTAATAGTCTAAGAGCCAATGACATAAAACGTCAAATCATTTGCATACTTTTGTAATTCATACCAATAATAGGCTTTGAGGGGTTGAGCCAATAACTGTTTTTCTGTATACCTTAACACGTGTCAAACAGGTGTAAAATTTGACGTACATTTTTTGAATCGATGTATGTATTTATGAATCGAGGATAAAGGGTAAATACAACAATTATTTACGAGTAGCTTGCAATTTTGAACAATTGTCATGTGTCAAAACCTCTGTAGGTAGTCCCTTAGAAGATACGAGAGCAATGAATTTTCTAAAAACCACTCAGGATTATGTGTTTACTTGAGTGGTTTTTGGAAACTTCATTTCTCTCTATCATTTTAGAGACTAACTATGGAGAGTTTTACCTATAACAACAATTGTTCAAAACTGCAAGCTAAATATTTGTTGCATGCATACTTTTTCCCTTCGACCAATAGGCATTGAATTAAATCGATGTAAGACTTTTATTTTAAATTTTACACCTGTTCGACACGTGTTAAGGTAGGCAGACAACCAACCGGTTATTGGTTCAACCCCTCAAAGGCTATTATTGATGTGAATTACGAAAGCATTGACATAATATATTTGGACTGCTAGTTGTATGACATTTCCATACAAAGTGTGCTACGAAAATGACCCCACTTAAAACGGACGAGGTTAGCGACAAATTCAGGCCTAGCGGTGAAAATATAAAATTTTTCTGCAGCCATCTGTTGCAAGTTTGTGCATAAATGAATTTTCATTCATAGAAACTAGGGTCACCTTTTGGTATTTTTCATAAAAAAAAAACCCTGCCATCCACTGTTACAGAAATTCAATGATTGGCGTAGTGCTAAGGGGATCAGGCAAAAAATTACCTTTTCTTATTTAATACAAAAATAAATGATTTTAAAAAAATACCCCTCAGCACTGGTGACTCAAATGTCCAATGTTATTTTCGTTTTTTGATGGACATTTTGATGCTCAAATATCATTCGATCATTTAGCCAATTTTCAATTTTTCTCAAAATTTCGTCTAGCTGTTAATCTTATAAATATGATGATTCAAATTAATAAAATGAAAAAAAAAGCTATCCTATACAAAAAAGAAAACTGAAATAAAAATAAAAGTGACTTTTGTGGCAATACTTAGTCAATAACTACTTTTTTTCTTGTTTGTTCTTTGTTCTTTGAATGAAATCATCATCTTTATATAAAAATCAATCCAACGCGCACACGTATGTACGTATTTGAAAATTAATCTTAGTATCAAAATTTCTAGTGACGGTTTGTCTAGAGTGCTTATCTCTAAAAAATGGGAATTACGTAGAACCATAAATTTTTCAACAAAAGTGTGATCTCCCTGAGAAAAGAAAAAAAAAATACTGATAATGAACAAGTAATTATAGAAATGATGTATTTCATTAATGAGACCAACCGGTTAATAAGATTTTCCACACTTAAATTTTATGTCACTTTAAGAGTATTAACAATTAAAACAAATCTAATAAAAATAATCTCATCATCAGGGGTATGTCAGGAAGATGGGGAAATATTATCAACTTCACTTATCACTTTGTTTATTTTAACGCAACATGAATCTGCATTCAATTCAATTGTTCTGAGAAAAAAATGCTCATCACTCGTGCGTTGTCGTCGTATCGTATCGTATACCCATTGCAAAAATTGAGATCATGTTCACGTGTGAAAGCTACTTGACCCACAGCCACAAGTCAAATAGAATGTGATCCTTGAAAATTTTCCATTCAGTTTTTTTTTTTAAATTTATTTTATGAAAATATGGACGTAGCGTAGATATATGTAAATATAATAATTTGCTGACTTGTTGAACAAAAGCCGACTAGGGCCATTCATTTGTTTATGATAACGAGAGAAAAGAACTAAGGGACAAGGGCGTACGCAAGGGGGCAGCTGAGGGGGAGCTTGCTCCCCTAATCTCAGAAAATATTTTATACATTGGTCAATTTGTTTTATTTGGAAAGCATTTTAAAGCTAGACTTCTGTACCAAAACTAGTTTTTGTATTAATTCCCCCCCCCCCCATTAATCGAAATCATGCGTACGCTTTCGCTAAGAGGATATGCCCGATTCTGTTTTTTCCTGCCGTGTTTATAAATATTGTATAACTTAAGTCTAGTACACAGATCGACCAAAAAGGAATCTTACCTCCATATTTTTTTCTCAAAACAAAATTCTGAAGATGTAGAGATCAAAATAAAACTCAAATGAGAACAGTACCGTAGCATGAACTTTAAAAGAACTATAAAATGTCTTTTAAAAGCATTTTCAGAGCAAGAAAAATTGATTTATGCATTAAAAAACCGCTAAAAATTCCCAAATGTTTTAAGTTCTTAAGTGATTTGAGGACAATTGGTTGACATTTGGATCAAAATAAAACCTTGTTCCGTCAAATTAAAGTTCTTTTCCTACCTGTCAAATAATGCCTTGAAGTGAATATATGATTTGTAAACCGACCATCTAAAAAAATTGGAAGGTATATTTTACTCACCACATTTATTTCTCATGCAAGACAATTACCGTTCCAGTCTTTTGCATGAAATTCCATGACAGCCATGTTTTTTTTTTGCATGAAACATTAAATCAATCATGGAAAAAAATTGTTTTTATTATTTCAGTTCAATATTTTTGACATACGAAAATATTTGCATTGATTTATCATGCGCGTAGGAAGTGTAAACTAAGCTTTATTTTCTTAAGTAAGAGAAATTTTAGTAAAATTTAAAAATTTTCACCAAAATGAGACTAAAGGTGGCCATACACGACCGAGCCATCCGATCCAATTGGCTCGGTTGGAAAATCCAAATAAATCAGCGACCAATCCACCCCACACGCGACCGATTTTAGATCGGCACGGGGCCATTTGGCTCTTTGGTTCTTTGGCTCTGTCGTGTATGGTCAGCTTAATTAATTTAATTATTTAATTTATTAATTTATTTAATAGTCTCATTTTGCACGTTTTTGTGCAAACATTGAAGGGTATGCCCGGAAATTTTATTTAAAAATTTGGGGAACTTAACTTTTCAGTTTCAAAAAGTATGTTTCAATCTTATTTCATTTAATATTGTTTTTTGTTAGTGAGTTTTACGTTTGAGCCAACGCACGCTGACGAAATGATGTAGTTATGAAGTTTTGCAACTTTTCTTTTTAATAAACTCACCAAAGATTGACTTGGAAGAAAAAGCTTATAATTTTTCTAAAAAAACGCCTATGAAAAATTACGTGCCAAGCACAATAGGACTAAAAAGGTTAAGCAATTTAAAATTGATATCAATTGAAAATAGAAGAGCATGGCAAATAGACATGTGTAAGGAAATTATTGATGAGTTTATGTTTTTGTCTAACCCAGAATTATACAACTGAGTAAACTTTTATAAATAAATATAAAAAATTCAGATTTAATTTTTTGATATTCACTTAATCAACATGAAGTAATTTTGAAATACAGCCCCATATTTGTTAATCCCCGAGGCCCCAGCAACACAAGCTACGCCCCTGGCTATATATACAAATATTTTATTTTCATATCTACACCGGATAGTAAAAAAAAAAATATCTACACCAAATGTGTTGTGGATCGAAAACAATACATAAATTAGTTTGTAAAGCAAGTGTTTTAAAACAAATGTTTAAAATATCAAATTCTCCGGGAGAAAAATATTGCAGATTCCATGAACGCAATGAAACAAAAGTCAACTTAAAAGAAATACTTTGATGAGGTCTGAAGTTTAGAAGCCAATAATAAAGCTAAAGAATAGCGAACTGCAAATTGCGAATGTTCATGAATTTTGACATTTATTTCACATGAGTGGTCGCCAACAGACGCGAATTACATACAAAATAAACCAGTAAAATGGGAGAAAGTTTGTGGTTAGATTCGAGCGAATTTTTCATTGGCAAATTTATGGAATGCGTCCTGATATTATGGATTGCGAATAAGTGTTTGACAATTCGCTTTTATGATTTTCGAAATTACCTCATTTTGGTTCTAATGAAAACGTAGTATTAAATCTTCCTAGGGCAAATACTTTTTCAAATCGAACTAACCTATTATTTAATGGTGCTGAAGGATTCATTCTTGGCTGAGTTCAGCCCTTCAACCATGAAACATTCTCTCTCTTTTCTAATTTATAAGAAAAAATGAAACACCATTCGATCCGGATCAGATCATGTGGATAATAAAATGTTGCTAAAGAGTGTTTGTTCACCCTATTTTCAGTTTGATTAATAATTCATGGTTTTTCAAATGATTTTTTAATTCACAAGTCTTTCTGTCAATTCAATTGTCAGACGTAATCTGCCATAAATATCGTTTATGGTGGGCCTTCGAAAGAAACATTTTTTGTGTAAAAAAACATGAAGCGTCTTGGAATTGAATTTTGTGTTTAATTTAAAAGTATCTCACGTTAAATTACTAGCAATATAGAATAACTACCCACGTGCAATTTGTTTTTATTTTAATATGGCTGATTGATTTTTGTTTTGCAACCAAATATAATTAAAATTAAAGACTGTAACTTAAGAAAATTGACAAAGCAGCATTTCCTATTTTTGATAAATTAATTGAAGTGCATGTGGCCTTAAGACGCTGTTTAGATTAGGAAGATTGAGACGATCTCAAGATCGTTTCGGACAAGAGAAATGGAGGGTCAGGGATGTCGTGAGGCATGAACAAAATATAAACACTTATTCCTTGGTGTTTAAATGTGCAAGGCATTGAAGTTGTTGTTGTTTATTTGAGGTGTCTCAAATTGTCGTATAAAGACACGAGGAGACTCAAGAGTCTGGACTCAAATTTCTCAATCTAAACAGGCTCTAACACAATAGCCCACCATTCACCACCAATAAAGAAAGAAAGAGCAAGAGTCACCTTAAAAAGGATTAGGCCTACTAAAAATACCCTTTAAAAACGCACCTGTATTTTCTCATAAATTGGACAGCGAATAGAAAGTTGTTTTGACCCCGAGGCCACACGGGCAAGCACTGGCAAGCAAGTTGGCTCTATAAATTGCCTGTCAAATTCGTGATTCAATAAAGCAGTCATTCTTTCACTATCCCAGCTGAACTTATGTTTATGGGGTCGTTGTCTTGTCGAAACGTTCAATCTTGAAACAACTTGGTAGAATATTGTGTTTTCAGATGTTCAGTTTACCTAGTTTTTTTTTTCAATGAACACTTATTCACACCTGTCGCGGCCGTTCAACCCCACCTTCTTTTTTACTGCTTCTTTGATATTCTTCGCATCAAGTTCAGCTCGGTTTTCTCTTCGAATTTTGTGTCTTTCTCACACCCCCAATCTCGAATTTATTTTTATCGCTAAGAACTACACTTTTCCAAAAAGAAAGTTCACAGTTTTAACCTTTTAGTGTAGGACACTTTATCTGTTCCTCTGTAATTAGAACAGGTCAGAGAATTTCCATATTTCTTATGGATTCTAAGGTGTCATTCATCGGGCATACTTTCATCCCACCAAATTTTGCAGATGAGTTTTTAGATGCTCCTAAACAAATGCCGAGTCATCTCTCGCTTCTTTGAATAATTCAGGTGAGAGTCTATCCGCATGGCTTGAAAAAATTCGATATCCCAATTTAGAAACTTTCTTAGTCCAAAATCTGAGCCGAAAAAGTAGCCCAAATAGTAGCTCAATAATAATTATAAGAAAATGATTGAAGTTATAATCACAGTTTATTTTTATTTTAAAAAACAACGGAAAATAAAACACATTTTTCGCTCATAAAAGAAAGAAGAATTTTAGTGCAAATTCTGGAAACAACAGAGAAACTGAAAGAAAGAAAGTGAAGTTTGTTGCGGTTGATTTGAAATGTCAAAACCAATGAGTATATGCCCCCTATTACACGATCTTTGCGTGTGACTCTTTTTGCCCTTATTACGATTATCAATTATTAAATTGATAGTTGATAAACCTTGATTTAATAATTGATTTTTTAAACTCAATTTATCAAAAAACGAATCAACTATTCTTTTAAAACTTTTAGTTAGCTTGTGTTTCGCACTAGCCTGCATCATTCCCAATGATCAAAACTTTTATCAGTTGGGCTTTTAAATAATGAATTTAAAATTTATTAACTATCAAACTGATTTTTGACAATCGTAATAAGGGTGTTAGACGCAAAGAATCATCGTGTAATATGGGACTATTCGGCGAATAAAAAGTTCCAAATTGTGGAATGCTTAAAGAGAATGTTTAAGGGGAGAAAAGTATTTTATTTTGTATTTATTTACACGGAAAAAAATATCGCCCAAGATAAGATTTGGGCTATTAATTGCTCAACTGTATAATCGAGAGCTGTCATTCTGAAATTGTTGCCAACAATTTCGGAAAAGGTAGCCCAATTTCCGATAAATAGCCAAATCTGGCATTTTTTCGCAATGCGTCGTGCGAACCGAACCATTATTTCGGTAATAAATTTGCACGATTTGTAAACGTTGTTTAGGAGTAAGTATATTAACTATGAAATGGCAAACCAAACTGAGCATAAATCAAGTGACAGCTGTCAAAAAGACCAACTCCGAAAAAAGTATTACCTAAAAGTTTTACTTAAAAAAACACCCTTTACTTAGCACTGACGTTCTCCCCGACTCCGAAAACAGTACTCCGAACAGCCAATTGAAGGCTTTTGGAGAAGTTGGAGTGAAAATAGAGTAGAACACGTTGCCATAATAGCATTATAAATGCTAGATCTAGCATAATACAGGAGTGAAAAGCATTTTGAAATTTTAATACTATGCCAAATGCTTTTTTACCATTATCTGTCTTTGTTTAGCATTATATAATTCTAGATTTGATTTTATTCTAGATCTAGACTTCAGAGCTTAATTGATAACTTACAATTTTGAGCTTTGGACTTTAAACTTGATAATAGCCGTGTTTTGTTGAAAACTATAAGCTGGTGCGGAAAAAAATTGGTTAATAAAGCTGTTTTTTGTATGAGAATTTCATACTTTTCAAACTATTCCAAGGCACTCTTCGCTTGTCACATTTGGCTAAAGAAAAAAGGTAAAGTTATTGGCAGCTTGTGATTGTTGTTGCACTGCGTATAAAATTTCAACTGACTGGGTTGCAACTTCTCAACAAAACTTGGCTTATATCACGTCTGGTTTTTGACTCATTGAATGTGTGTAATAAGTAATTATTGTGATATTAATTGAATTATGAAATAAATTCATTGACACAATAAAAAATTTGTTGTTTAACAAACAGCTTCATTTACGTCTCTTTCCTATTGGGGCGTGTATACAATTCAGCGTGATATTTTTAAATTTGGCTTTGGTGCGGATTGGAACCAGGCCTTTAAGGCCCAATACTACTTATCACAAACCCACAAACAAATAGCCGCTGACCCTGCTCCTTATAGCACTTATTGTAGATTTATTGTAGATTGTATTGTAGATTTCACACGATTTCATCCTTTGTATGCGACTTCTTGATCCCATTGCACTTCCTGGACAGCTGTTACGTCAGCCCTAACCCCTTAGCCTGACATTAATTGTTCAGCTGCGCTTGGCTTGTATAAGGAAAGTACATTCCACTTTCAGATTCGAAACTCGTTGTCCTTTTTTCGTTTACTGATGGAGGGGGGGGGGGGGGGTCGTCAACATTAAAATCATCCGTACCCGAGCCTTGTTGTTGATTCGGAGTCTCCTCTATATCACTTTAATTATAACAATCGATAGAAAAAAATGGTTCCGTTTTTCACTAAAGGTGTGATTGGAAACATTAACCCCAAATTTATTTAATGAAAAATAATAAAAAAGAAAATCTTTTCACAAAAATATTTTATTTTTCTATTTCTAGTGTCGCTGGTTTCCTTATCGATGTCACATTCCCTGTCCACTGAGGAAAAATGTGTCCTGAATTGTGACATAAAATCCTATATGCCAGTATGCGGTACCGACGATGAGGGTGAAACGAGGACCTTCAATAATTTATGTATTTTGAAAACGGAAAATTGCTTACGCAATTTAAGTAAGTTGAAATACACACATTCTTGCATATATGTATCTATGTATTAAACTTTTGTAACTATATTTTCATCATTTTATTCCCACAGGTTTCCAAAAGACCGCTGATGGCCCGTGCCCCTAGAATGAGTTAATGGAATTTAAATTATAATTAATATGTATTTATATTTTGACCTAAAGATTTAATTTAAAATCTAAGCGTAGTCATGACCTAGGGCAATGTATACAACGCTTCATCAGCACCATCATTATTATCGTCATCATCAACATCAACAGCAGCAGCAGTTGTTGCAGGAGCAGAACAAAATTCAAATTAACATCTCAATAGTAATGCTATAGTTCGATTGGCAGCAATTTAAATTCAAACAAAACAACAACAAAAATCCTTACTTGACATCTATAGCTAGCGATGTATATGGAGCCAATTTACGTGGTATTTGTGTGATATTCTTAAGTTTGATCAATCATGAATGTAGATTTGCATAATATACGTTTTATTTTTTTGTATATTTAATGAATACTTATTAGAAAATATAAAGAGACAACGAAACAAAAAAAAAAGCAAATTAACAAAAACAAAATAAATCAAATACAACTTGGTAAACAATTAAAGTGAATTCTGTTTACTCGTACAATTATTTTCGTGATGGGCTGATGGCGAGTTTAATGGACTGAAGGTTAAAAGGTAGAAGAGGGGTCTTATGCAATTAATATTTGCTATAGGTTGCTTTGAACCAGGAACGAACTTAACTTTAGTATACCAATAAAGTCAAAATTTCAAATTTGCAGCACAAAGAATTGTTAACTCTTTAGAACTTCTAAATCTCTTAAACCATAACTGATGCAAGGGGCATTTCACGATGCCATAGAATCTTGAAATTTTTAACAGGGGTTGTTGCATCCACCCACTTTTCTAAAATTGTTATTAATTATATGGGGCACTTCCGATTGCTGTAAGTTGAGAATTGGTAGAGCGGTAGGTATTTAAGATACAAATCTAAAACTTTGAATTTTCTGCTCAGGGGGCGTGGCATCCACCTTCATTCTTGAAATTGTTATCAATTGTATGGTGCAGTTGCGGTTACTGTCATAGAATGATGAGATGACTCAGTTGTAGTAGAATAATGAAAGTTGGAAGATCGGTAAAGCTTGATGTTTTCTATGTTTTTTCGGGTGCTTTGCTAACTTGATATCTAGTTAGCAAAGCACCTTGTCAAAAATCAGTAAAAACTTCTTATAGCTGATGGTTGATGGTTAAATAATTTGCCGTTAAATAGTCGTTAACTAGTTGTGATATATTCAATTTGATCTTGCAGTTTTTTCTATGTTTTTTTGGGTGCTTTGTAATCTTGATATCAAGTTAGCAAAGCAACTGTCACGGATCAAAAACGGATAGGTGCATAATTTATCGTTAATTAGTTGTAACGATTTTGAATTTGTAGTTCTATGTATTATTTGTTTTTTTTTTAAGTGGAATTTTAATGAATTTTAATATTTAAGTACTTAACTTGCCGCTAATTAGTCGTTATTTAGTTGTGACTAAATCAATTTTGTCATGCGATGTTGAACATGTATTTTTTTAGTTGTTTGTTTTCTATGTGTGTCAAGTTAGGAAAGCTGTTTTGACAAAACGCAAAATGGGTAGGTAGAAAGTTTTGCCATTAATTAGTTGTCATAATTCTGAATTTGTCGTTCAATGTTTCCTATGTTTTTTTGGGTGCTTTACTAACTTGACAACTGTGGAAAAGTGGTTAAAATTTCTTATATCAAATATTTTATTAATCTGCCATTAGTTAGTCTTTAATTAGTTGCGAAAAATTAAATCTTATCGCGCTGTTTTCTTTGTTTAGCTTGATATAAGGTAAGCAAAGTATCACCTAAAAAGGGGTAAAAAGTGCTAATACCGAATGGTTTATGGCAAAAAGTGGTAAAAACTTTTAGAAATAAAATTTAATAACTTAATGATTTCCCTTAACTTAGTCGTTTATTAGTTGTGATAAAATCAATTTTCTCTCTACCTTTTTTAAGTGATACTTTGCTTACTTTACATCAAGCTAGCAAAGGACTAAAAACAAACATAGAAAACATAGCGCGGAAAATTATTAAGCCATAAAACATTAAGTACAAGAAGTTTTTAGCGCTTTTCAAGATTTGTCAAGTTAGCAAAGCATTAGAAAACATTGAATGACAAATCATAAATTGTCACAACTAATTAACGACTATTTAACGGCAAATTATCCACCTACCCATTTTTCGATTTGTCAAAGTTGCTTTGCTAACTTGACATTCATAGAAAACAAATAACCCAAAAACACATAGAAAACATTGCATGACAAAATTGATTTACTCATAACTAAATAACGACTAATTAACGCCAAATTATAAGTTTCAAAATATTAAAATTTAGAAGTTTTCACCGCTTTTCAAAGACAAAACATATAAAACATAGAATGACAAATTCAAAATGGTCACAGCTAATTAACAATAAATTATGCACCTATCCGTTACACGATCCAAAAAAACATAGAAAACATTGTACGATCACATTTGTCACAACTAATTAAAGACTAATTAAGGGCAAATTATTAAGCCATCAACCATCAGGTATAAGAAGTTTTAACAGATTTCGATAGGGTGCTTTGCTTACTTCATATCAAGTTAGCAAAGCACCCAAAAAAAAAGAAATAAAACAGAGAACGATAAATTCTAAATTGTTACAACTAATTATGGACTAATTAATGGCAAATTATCCACCTATTCATTTTTCGATTCGTCAAGGTTGCTTTGCGAACTTGATACTCATTAATATTGTGTACCTGCCCCCCTTTGTGTACGCCCTTGTTAGATTACGTTACTTGATATTTGAAAAGCGTTTAATAGAGTTTGACATCAAGTTCCTTATCTAAAATGCGTGTTTCGATTTCATAAGTACCTGGTAACAAAAATATCGAAGGTATGAAGGTACCTTCTTGTTTTTACTTTTTCTTTTCTCAACACATCCTACACGCTCTAGCTTCTTGTCACAGCTTATCGAATCACCCTTTATAAAGAAATACATTTTTTGTGACCTCTGACAAAGTATCATAATTGTAGTGGAGCCCGGATCCATGGGGATCTTTCCCAAAGCTTTTAAATAAAACTCTTTATATATTTGTCAATACTTTTTCTAATTTTCCTGGGGGATACTCCGGAAAAAGTTATATTTTACTCAACTTCTAAGGTGGTGTAAGAGTATATTTAATATAAAAACCTAAAACTCATAACTCTACCGCTTGAATTATCTCGAAAACGTTTATTCTTATAAAAAAGGAATTTTTTTTAAAGTTTCCGTTTGGTGGATTTGACCTCACGTAAGATTGTAAGCGGCACGGCGCTCACTTATGTATGTCGTTTTCCATTGGTTTCACTCAAGAAGACACTCATTCTGAGTCCAATGGAACAGTGCTTATTACTTCTACTTAATTCTGAAGTTTTGTCCCTGTATTGGTGAATCATTAAATATAAACTTTTCGCTGGCACACAGAAATAATATTAAAAACAATAGTGTATCCACAACTAACTTACAAGCAATAAGTTATCATTTTGTTTTCCTTATTTGTTTATTAAATTATATTAAATTCTTTGTTTTCGAGTGTACAATAAATGGTTTTGACGTTTGAGTTTGAATGTATTCGTGCTTCTCGAGTGGATTCTGATTTAAAATCAAGAAGGGAATTTCTCTTCTCAAAAAGAAGCAGACGATGATTTTTTCGCCAATGGAATGGTTTTAGAAGACTTCCGGACGCTTCGGAAGCCTTCTGGATGCCCAATGGAAAACGACATTAGATTAGTTTTGATCTGTCAATCTTATGAGCTATTTACCTTAAATTTGATTCTGAACTTTAAGCCGTTAAATTTATCAAATTCCTTTCAGAATCGGTCAGATAAAGTGGAAAAATAATTTCCGATGAAAACAAATTTTAATTAGCATTAAATTAGTTCTAATCCCTTGGGAATATTTCTAAACATTTGGGACCAACTTCTTTAAATTTTGAACAAATTTGTATTGAAATTATTTTTCTGAACTAAATTGTGAATCCCCTTTTTGAAGTAAAAAACTAGACAGCACCACTGAATTCAGCAGCCCCAAATTATTAGATTAATCAAATTTCATTAATTCGTATGAATAATTTGTATGGAAAGTGATTTGTGTCGCTTAAATTCAACAAACGGACCACTGTGTGTCGCATCGAAAATTTGACATTTGGATTAAACGTCTGGATTTAAAAACATTTTACACCTTGATTAATGGCATTTTAAATCCTTTGGAATCAAGGCATGTTTAGAGTGAATTAAATGGATATGGATTTAAATTTTTGGATTAAATAAATCTCTATTTAAAATTCACTTAGGTGCCATTTATAGCTATCATTGAAACTCATCATTGAAAATTTTAATGATGGACTTTGAGACGTTTATTTTTGTTGATGAACAATTAAAGCTCAAGACTTAATTAATATTTTTAACTTTCCACATAAAAAGACTTCTTTTTTCAATGATTGAACTACCTTACCAATGATCATTGGAATCTTTAAAGTTATTTTATGTAGAAAATTTTTTTTTACTAGAAATATTAATTAAGTCTTGAGCCTTATTTGTCCATCAAAATAATATTTGATTTTGCTTTCTAAATGTCTCAAAATTAAAGTTTTCAATGATGAGGTTCAATGATAGCTATAACTGGCGCCTTAAATCCAATTTAAATCCAGAGTGAATAATATGGCGGTTAGCATTTTAAGTTTGTCGCTCTTTTGCATATTGTGTGCTAGTAGACAAGTCTACAGACCTATAAGGTTTTTTGTCTTCCCTACAACAGGGTCTTGATCGTTGTCTGCAGGTAAAACTACTTATCAAACTACGAACAACATGCTGTCGGTACTGTAGGCTGCTGAGCAAAGGGCCCTCTGTCCGTTGAGTAGAATGGAGTTTCCCATAAACTGTTTAGGCGTTATTCATAGCTATGTCAATTAGATCAAAGAATAAACGAAAATAATATTTAACTTTTGACTTCCGGTTTAGTTCGTAACAGACTTTGAGCTGGTCCAAGAGATCGACCCCTCCCATGTTTTTGTTATAGAAAATTATGACCTCAGGGCATGTTACATTCAACTTTTGGGCTGACCCAGCTTGCCTTCTTTTTAGATTTGATGTAGTTGTAGGAGACAAAAAGTTTGTCAACATATGCACAGGTTTATTATTCATCCACTTGATGAAAGATATACCTTGAAAGTTGGATATAGTCTATGACTCAATGACTTTGGAACATTCTTTTTCTCATTGTTGGCCCGAACAGTTCCACAGGCTTTTTTAATGCGCTTCTTCAGTTGGCCTAGCCCGTTCAGAGATGCGGTCAAATTAAGGACGACAGATTCATCTAGACCTAAAATAAAATAAATAAATTTAGCGGCGCAACAGCTCATGGAGAACCAGGGCCTAGTGATTAACAACTCTCAACCATTCCTGTGTGCGCGTTGTTGGCAGGAATGGAGGGGACCTACAATTTTTTGCCGAGTCTGAACGGCTAGGTGAGAAGCACTTATTCATGACAAGTATACTCTTGAAGGATTTGTCAGTTCCTCGCAAGAGGCAGTACCTCGGAAAAAAACATTTCTATTTTTAGGTGGCAATGGCCGGGAATCGAACCCAGACCTTTGGCATGACAGCCCTACGCACTAACCATCATGCCACGAGTTACTACATTCATCTAGACCTACTTCGGTGTTTTTCTTCTTTCCTGTATATAAGTCGAACTGAAAAAGGTATCCAGTCGATGATTCAGTCCGGCACCACATTTTAAACCCCCACTTTAAATGCTTATTTCTTATATACTGCTTCATAGAATTATGGCCTTTGAATTTTACCATATGTTCGTCAATAGCCTGTGTTTTCGAATTCCTCCTACAGTCTTGAAATACAGAGTTCGAATGTATCATAACGGGTCTGATTTTGTAGGCTATATTGAAAAATGCAGTTGATCTCTCAGGCAACATTATTAGTGTCACAAAAGCATGGCAGTTTTGTCGTATGTCCTCAAATCTTGTCCATGGCATGACATTTGCTATGAAAGGGACGCCCATATCTTGGTCAGTTGACCAATAACTCCTAAACGTTGGTAGCACATCGTATTCCATTACATAATTCATGCCTAGAAATGCTTTCAGTTCCTCTTCGCCTACAGTAAAACATCCCCCATTTTGTTCCGCGTTACGTATAGACTCGGGGATAATATACCAATTCATCTAACTTTGACGCTTCCTTGAAAATTTCCATTGGAGTTAGCACTCTACATCATTCATTGAGAAATTTATTTATACGTCCAAATTTATACTCACTTTCAGAAAATGTATAAGGTACATAACTTTTAGCCCATTTGAAATCAGGAACATCAATGGCTTGTATCGGGTTGTTTAATAAGAGCGCTACACAAGTTTTTTTTAATAAAACAAAAACGGTTTTGGATATCAATGAAATTCTTTATTCCTGTGAAAGTACGTTCAATGTATGTATGGAACTCGATTTCTTTTGCATGGCCACCATGGGCACGTTTGCAGAAGTCCAGATGCTGAACCCAATTTTCGACGGTTTTCAAGCATAAATCGGCATAGACTTGACGCGTAGCCCCACAGGAAATAGTCAAACAGCGTCAAATCGCACAACCGAGGTGGCCAAGCGACTGGACCATTTCGTGAGATAACACGTTCTCCAAACTTGGTTTCCAATAAATTGATTGTGACATTCGCTGTGTGGCTTGTGGCGCCGCGCCGTCCTGTTGGAACCACATGTCCTCCAAGTCCATATCATCCAATTGGGGCCAAAAATATTCGATTATCATTGAACGATAGCGATCCCCATTCACAGTAACGTGCCGGTCTTGATCATCACGGAAGAAGTACGGCCCAATGACGCCACCGGCCCATAAACCAAACCAAACCGTCATTTTTTTCGGGATGCAATGATGACTCATGGAGTACGTGTGGATTGCTGCCTGACCAATACCGCATACATATTTTGTTTATTGACGAAGCCATTCAGCCAGAAATGAGCCTCATCGCTGAAGATGATTTTTCGATGAAAATCCGAATCATTTTCAAGTTGTTGCTCAGCCCAATTCACGAACATACGACACTTCTGGTGGTCACGCGGCTTCAGTTCTTGCGTCAATTTAATCTTGTAAGGATGTAGCCCAAGATCTTTTCGCAAAATTCGCCATAACGACGTCACAGAGATGCCCAACGCTTGAGAACGACGTGTGAGAGACACATTTGGGCCTCAGCGGCAGCAATATTCTCGACACTACGGGCACTTCTTTGTCTCACTGGCACGGGAACATTTTGTACTGTGTCTGTGGACTCAAATTTTTCCACTAGACGCTCAATTGTTGATCTGCTAGGACGATTATGACCACCATAAATTGGACGTAGCGCTCTTAACGTTGAGGCCACTGACTCCGAATTTCGGTAGTAAATTTTAATAATTTCGACTCGTTTTTGGCTCGTATATCTTTCCATAATGAAATGGCAAATTTTACTGAAGAGAAATGTCAAAAGAGCGGCAAGAAATATGGCGTCGTTTGCTTTCCCTGTCGCTCTACTTTTGTAGCGTCCCGTTTGAAAAACTTTATATCAACATATGCATTTGAATGGCTAGTTCCCGGAATTGGGTTCTCAATTTCTACCGTAGAAGCTCCGCTTTTGAATATCCTGGGCTATAAAACTCTTGGTCCTCTTCATCTAATTGCATGTCATCTTCTCTATCGCTGGTATCTTCCTGTGCCCCCAGAATTTGCACTATTTTATCTTCTTGCAAAATGAATTCTCTAAACCTTCTTCTAGCCATTTCTGGGAATGTTGACGACCACAGGGAAAAATATTTCCTTTTTTAGTATTTGCTGAATTTTAATACTTACATATTTAGGCTTCTATGTAAAACATTTGATGATTTATTATAATTTACTTACCAAATTAAATAAAAAAAATGAAAAAAACACAATAATTGCAACAAACAAATAATTTAACAAACTGTAAACTTTGATGATATAGTATTACGGTCACAAAACCCTTTGATAAAACCATTTATAATTTTGACGCCTAGTCGATGGCTACTTTATTTGATTTGAAAACACGGTAAATACATTTGAACTAACTCGTGTAACTAAAAATCCAAGTAATTGTTATGTTTTTTTTCCAAATCAAGCAAAACAAGATTGGGGAAATATATTTCCCATAGACTTGAAAGGGTTAACCTATATTACCTTTGACAAAAGATTTCTAAAAAACTTTTTGTATTTATTCAAATAAAGTTTGAAAATATCTGACAATATTAAGGAAATAAGGCTCAAACTCTACAAAAATATTTGGCGATATTTCATTATAATATTTGGTTGCAAAGTAGTTTTGGGCAATAATCCCAAGTCCTTTTGGGTGATAAGAAAAAATGTTTGGATAATAATTCCAAATAAATTATATGAGCATTTTTTCCTTGGGCGCTATTTCCTAACGCCATGAATAAGGCGACACCCTGTACATACATACATTTATTTAAAACTAAATAGAATTTTAAAAGTGAGATATAAAGTATACGAGCATTGTTTACAAAATTAATCAAGAAGCTTCTGAGCTTAAAATAGGCAATGTTGATTGTGTTCCATCTTATTGTTATTGCTGATGATAAATATTTATTTTTATATGAACCTAACTTAAATAGTTTTCGGAGAGATTGTCGTTGGTCGTTCACTGATAAATTTCTAATATGAGCTACAGCCTAGAGGGTTCAAGCGACATTTGCTAAATTTAAATTCTTAACAATTTTATCATTTATTTATTTAAAAATAAAAATCTGTTTGAGAATAATGAGGAAGTATAGTACTCGCACGTGACATAATCCACATCGCATTAAAAAGATAGTATTTTCGGAACTATTTATATTTAAACTATTTTATTTCTTTTTAAACAATTATTTCAAACGTATGCATGCATATGTACGTATGTAGTATGTAGGCAAGTACCTACAGGAACCATAGCTTTTATCAATAATTAGAAACGAAATTAGTTAATCTCAAATATATCCCGGAAACTATTTTCTTGGTTGGTCGAAATATTTTTTTATTCATCTGTGATAAGATGTTGGTAGAGCAAACATATCTGTTAAAATTTGAAAGATACGCACATTCGGAGGAGTTCATATACTATATTTACGGGAATCATAAAGTAGCCTTATTTTAAAAATCAATTTCGTGAAATTGTTGGTACAGTCACGACACATTTTTGTTCTCAGTTGCAATCGATGTGCAACTTTATCGATACCACGTTTTTCGCTTTTCAAATCGAGTGAGTTTACTCGGAGTTGACTGAAAAACATTTTTCTGGAGTTAACTCAGGTTTAAAGTTTAATATTAAACACACAACATGTCTATTCAACAATTTAATTTATTATAAGCAACAAAGTTAATTGTGTCACTTCACACTTTTTTATTCTACCCGCAATTTTGAACCATGGTTTTTAAAACTGCCCGTGTGGTCTAAGTCATCATAAAATATATGATCCTGTTCAAACTCATCTCTGTGATAAATGTTGTGATAGCCTTTAACTGCCTGGCCACTTCTTCGATATTTGTTTTCCTCGAAACTTTTTGCATTCACATCAATAGAATGAGGATTCTCATTTGAAGGCTTTTGATGAACTTCTTTGTGAAAACTATCAATTAGATCCCAGTATGGTTTCACCGATTGCTTAACCAAAACTTTCTTCTTCCCATAAGTAATGGCACAACTGGGCATTGGTTTCAATGAACCTTCGACTGCACTGCTGCGTGGACATTTTAAAATTAAGCTTCCACTCAGTTTTGTTGTGTCACACCCCAGTGAGTTTAATACAGCTACTTTTGGCAAACTATAATATGAAACTGTATTGTCTTCAATCACAATTGATTTGGCAAATTGTAAATAATGAAGAATTCCAATTATAGCTTGAATGTTCAATAAGAAAAACATTTTTGGAATTCGTTTAACTTTACTGAACGAGTATCACCTTTAACTTTCTGCGACATACTGTGGATTTCGGAAGTTAGGAAATCCAATTTATAAACAAAGACACTACTCTGTGCTCTGCATGAATGAAGACGGCAATTACAAAACATAAAAAGGTCCGAAACATCAAACCACAATTTAATATCCATTAGCAAAATTTGTTCGATAGTTCTGCTTCCGATTGCGATACACAATATCGCCGATTGCGATACACAATTTTTCTGCACTCGAAAGAAATCACAGAGGCAAAATGGTCAAATGGAAAAATTAAATTGTTATTCTTTATCGTGTTAGGATTCGGAAACATAGCAGGGGATCAATATTAAATGAAGGACACTACTAGAAGAAACTAAATTGATTTTGTGATTTTTAACGTTCAAGCAATAAAGATGCTTGACTTTTAAATGCAATTAAATTAATGTTTTGTGCGTGAGATATCCACTCATTTTTACTATTTATTTTTTGTATTGTTAGAACACCTTATGGCATATTAAGTAGTATGAAATATAACGGCATTGAAATTTTCGCCGCAGTCTCGGTTTATAGCCATAGTATTCGGAAGATCAAATTTTTAAATACTGAACAGAATGGGAGACGGAGCTGCAATAGATGTAAAAAATGCTGCAGTGAAAGTTAAAATTTGTTCAACTCTTGCAACTGCAGCTGCAGCATTTTTGACATCTATTTCAGCTCCGTCGGCGTCGCCTATTCTGTTCAGGCAGTAAATGTGCCCGAACTTTCTGGATGACATGACATGACATTCCTTATCTAGCCTATTAGGACATCAATTTGTGTATACATAGCTTATTCTTAACCTTTCAATTATAAAATAGCCTCAAGGGAAAAAGTAAAATGCGTTAGATCACACGAGTGACCAGTTAAAGTCGCTGCAGCTTGTGAGAACCATGTCCGCACTCAAATATCTCGTGCAGAAAATAAATCATAAGCCCACTGGGCCAGGAAAAATGTACTTTCACTGCGGAAAAATTCCAAGTGTAGATTTTTAGATACAATTATTTTTATTTATGAATAAGGAATTCGCATGCAAAAGTTTACAGACGAATTTGGCTTGCGTTAAAAGTTATTCACGTTCAAATGTCAAAAATACTAGTTTTTCGTATAAAAACTTTGGAATGGTAAATAGTACATTAAAAAGAGGAGACACACCCGTTATCCACAAAAATTAATATTTCAATAAATCCAACTAGAAAACATCCCCTTGGGGAAGGGGCCCCATGGACCAAATCCGCAATAAATATTTTAATTTTCCAAAATCCCAAACATAGTCTTGCAAATAGCATCTTCACTGTATCTTTATTGAGATTACTGAAGAGCTCTAAAAAAATAAAAATATTTCAGACGTTTGATCTTGAATAACTTTTTAAGCAAGCCTTATGGAAAAATAAAGACATTTGCATTTAAAAATTTTAACTTGAAATTTTCTCCAAGTGAAAATGAATTTTTTCCCCCATACCTTCAAAAAAATCTGGCTATACGAAAAAAAAAAATATTTCTGACGTTTGACCTTGAATAACTTTTAACTCAAGACAGATTCGTCTGAAGAATTTTGCATGCATACTCCTTATCCACAAATAAAAACAACTGTATTTCAATCAATCTTCACTTGCAATTTTTCCGCGGATTGGCATTTTATTTGTACAATTTTCCTGGGCTAAATGGTTGTAAAAAAGATTGCAATCTTTACGAATGCAGTCTTAAACAATCACTCATTGAATTCAACAAAAAGATTGCATTCTTACTTTAAATTCTTTTTTAAGAATCCGAATTCAAAAAATGCAGTCGCCATTTTTTCTTCCTTAAAAATTGTTGTTTTTTTTTATTGTTAGTGAATTCAAAGCACACAAGAGAATTCATAAGAATGCAAAAGAACTTCTATGGACCGGTTGTACAAACGTGATGATTCAAATTTTGATCCGTGGTTCAAAAATTTTTACTGGCTGAATTCAGCGAAATTACTTAGGTTCAACGATGGTTCAAGTTTCAAGTATGTAATAGTAGCCAAGTTAATGTCTGAGCCACCGTTGAACCTCCTTAAGTTAGCCAAAGTCGGTGAGTTAAAATTGCTGAACCACGAGTTAAATATTTGTACAACTGGCCCTATGGGACACGAATGCAATGGGGTTGAGTTTATTCATCCCGGACAGAAGTTCAAAGCAAAAATGCTCATTTCCAATTCGCTTACGCCTTATTTTATTTGGAATTTGAATACCTGAACCCGAAACCCAACTGAAGATTCAAAATCGCGGTTTGGTGATTGTGATTGATCTAGTTTAGTTGGAAAAAGCTTAAAATAATGTTTAAAACAAAATTAAGACTTTCTATTTTTTTTAAGATTTTGGTGTCTTGATTTTGAGCTAACTTAAACTAGCAGAAACTTTAGTAAAAAACCTCGAAAGCTACAAATTATTGGTTTACGCAAAATATTAGCAATTAGAAAGCTACATATTATTCAATATTTATTTTTTGTTTTTTTTTTTCAATTATGAAAATGTAGGAACCTAGCAGAGTATCTCCCGCGGCCTGTGTCCCTTTTGTACCTTCACGCTACGCAATTGCATGATTATGGTTATGGGACTTATCAGTTTTGTCAATAGAAATTGAAAATCTGGTAAAATTTAAATCATTTTCCTCTCTAGAAGATTGAGTTTGCTGACAAAAATATGATATGAGAAGATTTTATCCTTAAATCTTTTTTTTTTAGTTTTATAAAACATTTGTCACTGTACCTACCTACATATATAAAGATTCTGGATTGTTATACTTTTAAATTTTACTTATCTACCATCTTGCATCAACTTATTTTTAAGTTTATACCTAAGGCTGTGTCCCTCTCAGAAAAAAATGGGCCTTGAAACTGCTTGCTACGCCACTGGCTCAAAAATTTTATTTCCAACTGAATATGTTGGTTTGGCGTAATTTTCACGTTTTTTTTTTTCAAAATAAAATTTGTGAAATAAGCTAAAAAACTTGTTAAATGAAAACGTTTAAGATCGTTTCAAGCGAGCTCATCAAAAATCAAAACAAAAGGGAGACCTTAGGGCGGTGTTCTGCGTAGCTCTTTATATAAGAGAATCATATAAAATTCCCAGATGAGTGTAGTGTCTTTCAGGCTGGGATTTACGCTATTGAAAAAGCGGCAGAAATGGTAGTTACATAAGAAAAAACTGAGTTCATCGGAGGTCACATTTTACGTGGACGAGCTGATATTAAAGCAAGCAATAGCCAGTGAGACTATAAGATCCTAAGCAGTACCAAAAAACCGAGGCACTCTGAATAATATTTTTAACAGTATCCAAGTCAAAATCTGCCAGGTTCCTGGACATAGCAATATAGAAAGGAATGATATAACAGATGAAATAGCAAAAAAAGTGCCAATTAGATAAGGGACCAAATATCATCATCGACGTGATTAAAATGAAAATAGACCTAATAATGAAAGAGAAAATCTATAACTCCTGGATTACCAGGAACAACTGCCTCATCTCTAGAAGTGTATGGCCTAGAATTAATGTAAAAAAGACTCAGTACACTTTTTCGCTGAGTAAAAAGAATATTAGAATCTTGATAGTTGTACTAACGGGTCATTGCTCCATTGGCACAATGACGCTCAGAAATGACCTCTGTTATTTTTGAAAGAGGTTTTTTGGAGAACTGGACGATCTAGCGCAGGTCTCAATGGAACATGAGAAAAGTACAGGCTGTGTCGCAAACGAACCAGTATATGTCAGCTTTATTTCATAAGGGGATCAGCGGTTTGCTTTTAAAAACAAAATCCGCCCTCAAATTAAAACACAATTAGATTGCCCGCCCCCTATGTACATTGATGAATTATATTAAGTCTAAGATTTAAAAATTCCACACTCGTTTAGCAGAGAAATCAAAAACTGTTCCTTACGCTATGAAAGAACTCACACAGATCATTTTCTGTAATAAGACTTTGAAGACTGATTCGGGCTTTTATTTTTATTTGAAATCGGTGCTCGCTAGGACAGCTCCAAGAAACTAATATACCCGCGTATCTGAAAAAGAAGCATGACACCCATAAGGTTTCACCAAACCAAAAGTGCTTCCTAAATTTTTAAATCGCTAGTATGTACAAAATCATAAAATTTTATTCAAATTAGTTTCTAAGAAATCAAGGTATCGGAAAAGTGGCCTTAAGTGGAAATTCTACCAAAATCAGTTTGCAAATTTTTTTTCTCGTCCATAAGAACGAATTCCGAAAATTTCATGGAAATCGTTGAGCCGTTCCCGAGAACATAGAAACAAGAAAAGTAGGTGTGGCAGATGGCGGATGTAACTAACAATAATTTGTTATTTTTTTCTAGTCTATAAGAACAAGTTCTAAAAATTTCAGAGAAATCATTGGAGCCGTTCCTGAGAAACAAAGGAATAAGAAAAGTAGGCGTGGCAGTGGGCAGATTTTACTTTAACAATTTTTAAAATTTTTCTCTGGTCATTATAACAAAATATGTAAATTTCATCCATATCAGTGCAGCCGTTTCTTAATAAACCAAGATTTAAGAAAAGTGGGCGTGGTACAACCCGTGCAAGGGGTAGGTGGTCGACAACTTAGATTTAAGTAATATTCCTACCCCAGAAACGACCTTTAGCTTTTTATATTTTACTGTACTACAATATCAGGTCAAAATGACAGGTATGCCTTCATATCGTGCCCCTACTATTAACGCATTCCACAATTTGGAACCCATTTAAATCACTTGAATATATACTCATTGGTTTTGACATTTCAAGCCAACTGCAAAAATCTTCTAAATTTCCATTTTTATAAGAAAAATATATTGGTATTGGGCTCCAATTTTGGCTTCTTTTAAGGCTCTAATTTTTGGGGCTATACAAGTTTTTAAATTGGGCTGTCGAAGTAGTTCATAAGAATGGCAACCCCATTATTTTAGTGAACTAAAACTGAAATGCTATATATTCGTATAATGTGATGATTTTAATAACAAATATCTAACGGTATTGACGAAAAATATATTTTTTTTGCTACTTATATTGAGTTTGGGTATATCTCAGCTAATTAAAAAGGTTTTTGGAAGAAAAAGTTAAGCCAAGTTTTTAAAATTTTGGCCTAATGTGGAACCACAATGGGGAAGACCAAGAAACACTTGGAGTTGGAGGTCAACTGTACTTAACGACACAGTTATGCCGAAAATCGAGATAGATGGAGAGCATCTGTTAACATCACATACATGTACCTAGACTTAAGAAGAAAGAGAAAATAAAAAGGTACACATTTGTTTATACATCAAATATTTTTATTTATAAAAAAAAAAGATTCCATATTATAACATTTCTTATAGAGTTTTAGTTTACAATACATATTTACATTTTGTGTACAATTTTGCATGCAAAAACGTTGCTATATTATAAAAAAAAATATATTGTCATCATACAATTTACCAAAAATATTATGCCAATTCAAAAATGTGTCTTTTGTTAGAACCGAATCAAGATATTTGATTTCATTATAAAACTATATAAAATAATAATAATTAAGTGCATTGAAAATTTTTGATTTTTTAATTTTTAAAGTATAAATAGAGCCTTAAACGCATATACTACATACATTAAAACTTAGAGGGTTTTTTTACATGGTTTTTCAATTAGGGAAAATCAATCGGTACTTTTTTAAGCAGAGCCACTAATGGACAAGTTTCACAGTCTCGTTTAAACCTTGAACTTAAGTTTGAGTTAAGTTTGCTCTGCTGAACCGGAGTTTAAACCAAAAGTGGAGTTTAAACTTCCAATCAGGGGTAAAAGAGTTTAAATAATAGAATTGTATTTTTTTGTTCGTATATTTTTATTAGGTTACTAAAACCATACAAAAATGTTAAATAAAATATTTCGGCCGTGTAGGTAATTCACTAGATTTAAGATTTTTTGTTTGTATCGGTTTTGAAAAAATTAACTACTATGTTTTGAAGAGTGTAGAATGTAAATTCGTGGTACTTAGTCGAGACTCGATAAGTTGAAATAAATTTTTGTATACGCTGCCAGATTCAGGTGAATAATTAATTTTTTTTTAAATTATTTCTCTCCAAAAAGTCTAAAATATTTCTTTCTTAAATTTAAATCTTATTTATTTAGTTCGGTAGTTATTTTTTGTACCGATTTAATTTTTCAAAATTCCCAAAAATAAAATCTTCCCTCAACCAGGACTGTTGTAAGCCTTAAGCGTTATTAAATTGTACTAAAAATATAAATAAGGAATAAATTTAAAATTTCAAACATTTCACAGCCAATGATACCAATGATACTTTTTGTTTTTGATAAAGTATTCACTTTAAGCACAGAAAAATTGCAATATCGTTATTTTTGATTCTTATGAATTTTTGTGTTGATGGATGACTAAAAACTATAATTAACAGAGATTTTTTGTCATTAATCAACTATGCATGTTTATATCACCGATATGTTTTATAAAGTAAAATAGAAAATGGTATACGCGTTTGGGGCTTTTTGGTCATTTACGACATCGGGGATAAAAAGAAGAGGAGCTAGGCATTTTTTAAAAAATAAACCAAATGACATGCCATGCAATGCGCAAATTAATGTTTTAAAAAGGAATAATTTCAATAAAAGGATAACTGACTCATTTATATTCTTCGAAAATATACAAAATAATTTTTCTAAAATTACTTGATTTCAAATTTTTACATTAATAATTTAATATGTATACACAAAAATATTTTAAAATAAACATGTATTGTGATGTGACAAAAAGGCCAAAATGGGATTTCTTAGTTTATGACACTTATGACTTTAGAGAGTGTCATCATTTACCTACTATGGGTAATGTGTATTAAACCACGACTGTTTAACGGCGGGTAAGTATTGTGTACCTACGTTAACTCAAGCTCATTCCATAGTTTCTGCAAATTATTATAACTTTTCTTTTATTGGTGATATTCCAACTATTCCCTCAGTTTGAATTCAAATTGTTTTGATGGTCAATATACAAGAAAGTTGTTCTATTAGGCAATATGTACAAGATTACTCCCATATTTGGCCATATATCAGGGCTTTACCATTTCATAAAATTGTTTTTTTTTTTATTTTATTTTTTAAGTAAATTATTATTGTACAAAGTGCAAAAAATTAAGATAAGCAGTTAATTGCTAACTTATCTCATAACTATCTGAATCAGTATCGTTCAATAGTGGCTATGCATCTTCTTGCACATCCATTCTGAAAAGAGAAGTAAAAGAAAAAATTAATCAATTGAATATTTGTTTATGTATTGGATTTTATATTAAAATTATATTACTTGAAATAAAAAATACTTTACTTAACTCTTTGTAAAAAAAGAACAAAATTGGTAGTGCAATGATATTCAATTCAAATTTGAAGCGACCTCAACTTTACAATGCGTTTCGAAGTGGGACCATAAGTTATATACTGTAACTATGTTTTCATTAGGTAAAATGTTGTGGCCTTAAGCTTTCCTTTGAGAATAACCTTACCAACCTAAAAAGTACTCAAAATCAAAGTTCCATTTTTACTTGCGATATAGCAGAGGTACTAAAGGGTTTTTCAACAGGGACGCTACAAAAGTAGAGCGACAGGGACAGCAAACGACGCCATATTTCTTGCCGCTCTTTTGACATTTCTCTTCAGTAAAGTTTGCCATTTCATGATGGAAAGATATACGAGCCAACAACGAGTCGAAATTTATAAAATTTACGACCGAAATTCGGAGTCAGTGGCCTCAACGTTAAGAGCGCTACGTCCAATTTATGGTCGTCATAATCGTCCTAGCAGATCAACAATTGAGCGTTTCCAGTGCCAGTGAGACAAAGAAGTGCCCGTAGTGTCGAGAATATTGCTGCCGCTGAGGCTTCAATTGCAGAAAGCCCAAATGTGTCTCTAACACGTCGTTCTCAAGCGTTGGGCATCTCTGTGACGTCGTTGTGGCGAATTTTGTGAAAAGATCTTAGCCTAAATCCTTGCAAGATTAAATTGACGCAACAACTGGAGCTGCTTGACCGCCAGAAGCTACGTTTGTTCGTGAATTGGGCTGAGCAAAACAATTTGAAAATGGTTCGGATTTTCATCGAAAAACCATCTACAGCGATGAGGCTCATTTCTGGCTGAATGGCTTCGTCAATAAACAAAATATGCGGTATTGGTCAGGCAGCAATCCACACGTACTCCATGAGTCATCATTGCATTCCGAAAAAAATACGGTTTGGTGTGGTTTATGGGCCGGCGGCGTCATTGGGCCGTTCTTCTTCCGTGATGATCAAGACCGGCACGTTACTGTGAATGGGGATCGCTACCGTTCAATGATAACCGAATATTTTAGGCCCCAATTAGATGATATGGACTTGGAGGACATGTGGTTCCAACAGGACAGCCGGCGCCACAAGCCAAACAGCGAATGTCACAATCAATTTATTGGAAACCAAGTTTGGAGAACGCGTTATCTTACGAAATGGTCCAGTCGCTTGGTCGTCTGAGTCGTGCGATTTGACGCCGTTAGACTATTTCCTGTGGAGCTACGTCAAGTCTATGGTCTATACCAACAAGCCAGCGACGATTGATGAGCTTCGTACGAATATCGAACGTGAAATTGCAGCAGTATCTACCGATTTATGCTTGAAAACCGTCGAAAATTGGGTACATAATGGCATCGAACGTACTTCCACAGGAATAAGGAATTCCATTGATATTCAAAACCGTTTTTGTTTTATTTAAAAAAACTTTTGTAGCGCTCTTATTGAAAAACCCGATATATGACAAAGTTTAATATCAAAACAAAAGCGGGCCATTCACGTTGAGACAGTAGCAAGGACTGTTGATCAGACTGTCTCAACGACGTTCGAAAGTACGCACATACGCTGTGACCCGGTTGTACGGACGGTGTGCCGAATCAGTTTCAGTCGTTGATAGTCTCTTTAAGTGTGAAGTAGGTTACATAAAATTATGAGCCGAAACAAGAGAAATGCTGCTCTTGCTGTAACGCTGTTAGAGTGTCTGGATGAAAAAAAGGCAGAGTGGTCAAAAGAATGGTTCCTGAGAAGAAGTTTATACTCCGACATGATCTGGTGTCAGAGGAACCCAGTGACTTCAATAATTACCTAAGATTGTATGAAGAAATCTTCCGTAAGCTGTTAATTCGAATCCAAATCACCAAACAAGATACCCTAATGAGAGATGCCTTAAGTGCAGAAACCCGCTAAGCAATAACTTTGCGGTTTTTAGCCACAGAAGGAGCTATGAGGACTTGAAAACATCATACCGAGTTTCACCTCAGCTCATCGGCAAGATTATATCGGAAACATGTTGGGTTATATACAATGCATTAAAAAAAGATTATTTAAAAGTACGTAATTTCAATTTAATTTGTTCTTTGTTTGATTTGTCGTAACAAATTTTATATTATTTCTTTCTTCAAGCTCCCTACAACAGAAGATGAATGGAAGAACATTGCATCAGAGTTTAAACAACTTTGGAATTTTGATAATTGCATCGCTGCTTTGGATGGGAAGCATATTGAAATTACAAAACCAGCTGGAAGTGGTTCAATGTATTTTAATTATAAGGGCACATTTAGAGCTTGTTTCACATTCTCTTATTAAAGTTTCAATTAAACTACTTTGAACTTATTCGTCAATTAACAACCTTATTTACGTTTCACAATATCTGAATAGGTCTAAGTAGCAATTAAAGTTCTGAATATTTTAGTGACAAGATGAAGCGCTGATTAGCAAATTTATCTGGCAATTAAAACAATCATAGTGTAAATTCACAAACGCATCGTTGCAGAGATGATACACAATCATTTCCGCCAAACATTCATAAATGCATCAAACCCGCATCACTTTTTGCGTAACGTGTTCATTATTGCAAACTTGCATCAAGTGATGCGCAAACTTCAAACAAATAAGAATAAACAAAATTCTTGATGCGTTGTTGCTGATACAATGGTATCAGCATCAGCTGCGGCACGCATCAGCGTCGCAAAAAGCAGTGATGCGGAAACATTTCACGTTTATGAATTTACACATAGCTTTCAGTCTGGCCGTTAGCAAAAATTAATATAATCAACGGACAACAAAATCATACTTTTTATTTTTTCTTCATTTGTTGAGAACTGGACTGGACTAAACGTTGGGGCCATCTCCAATTGTATACCTTTCAGCAAGAATTAAAGCTGATTTTTTTCTTGTTTCTCGCTTAAGAGCATCATACTTAATTTTTAACGTCTTGGCATTGCGGTATTGGACCCCACTTGAAAAGTTAAAGGATCCCTCAATCTTTTTCCAGCACATTTTTTTTTTCTTGCCGGTAACGGCATCACTTTTCTTATTTTTGATAATGCTTTTGTTATCGCTGTCAAGTCTGATCAAAATGTCAGTTTCTTCCCTTAAGAAATTGGTACTTGTCCCTCGGTTTTGTGACATTATTTTTAACCGATCTACGTATATTTCAGAAGAAACAGACTCACAATATACTAATTATTATTATTTTGTTGAATATTTTCAACCGTCAAAACTGTAATTTGTCTGGAAAACTGTAATACTCAGACGGGGGAAAACTGTCTTCAAAGATCCCATTCAAATTTCCTTACGTTTTTATTGCAGATGCAGCATTTCCTCTTAAAGAAAATATAATGAAACCTTACTCGGAGTCAAGTATAACACATGATGAGAAAATTTTCAACCATAGACTTAGTAGAGCTCGAAGAATAATGGAGAACTCTTTTGGAATTTTAGCAAGCGGATTTCGCGTGTTTCATACAAAAATAAATTTGAATTTGGAAAACATTGACGCTGTTTTTTTAGCCAGTTGTGTACTACATAATTACGTGAGAAGAAATCTCCCGCAGACATACTTAACACCAAGATAAGTTGATTCTGAAAATCATGAAACAGGTACTATCGCGCGAATGCTTTTCATAAAGCGAAATAAATTGTTTAAAAAATTTTTTTTCATTGGCTCCTTCCATTTTTTTTTAAACTATTTTGTCACCTAGAAACAATTCTAAAACGTCTATTTGGTTTGACGATTGTTTGTAGACTGAGTAGCTTGGTCGCACGGACTGTCTCAAAAACAGACATTCACTATACGACTATTTCGGTCGTGTCGTAAAGTTCGTGGAAATTTTCAATGGACTTCCGAACTGTCGTTAGTCGCAGGGTCCGATGTACGATAAGGACATATTCACCGTAGAACCTGTCGTATACGACTGAAGTCCGTCGGACCGTCCTTACGACAGTTTTAACGTGAATGGCCCGCTAAAGGCATCGTCACATATGTAGATATATAAGCCCGGCCATTCTCGTTGAAACTGTATGTCGTAACGACTGTCGCAAGAATCGAACAGATTTTCTACGAAAATTGACAAGTTCTATTGTGAATGGACCAAGTTTGTACTGAAGTTCGTTGAAAATCTCTACGAACCTTGCGACCGTCCCTACGACTGTCTCAACGTGAATGTCCAGCTTAAGTCATATAAAAATTGCTTATTTTTTGTTTACATACTTGTCATAAAAAATAATTGTTTTGCTTAAGACAAAGTTCTCATTTAATCTACATATTTAAATTTATTTAAATGAAATATTTTGTGTTTATCCCATCGTTGTGTCGGTTTTTATTAGAATTTTTGTTTTCATCGCGTATTTTGGATTCTTATATGGAAAACCAAAACGATTGCTCATTACTAAAAGTGGTTAAACATGTTGAATCTGCACTAAAAAAGAAGCGTTCCACGAGTGGACGGAAAACGAAATTTTTCAACTTATTACAACTGTTGAACTTTAACCAGAGCTATGGAAATTCGAACCATGAAAGGTACAAAAACCGCAACAAAAAAGAGGCATCTTGGCTTGAAATTCAAGAAAATTTATTCAATAGCTCAATACAAGCGAAAGAGATCACGGCAAAGGGGAATAACTTGTGCGTGTAGTACAAATCATATGCAGCTAAATATAAAATAAAACCATCGGGGCTTGGACGAGAACAGATAATAAAATGGAAGTTTTTCGATGCAATGAATTTAATTGGCGTGAACGGAGAATCAACGATAGAGAAAACTTTTTCGAATATATCATTGGTATAAAGATCCTCCTCCTTTTCATTATTTTGATATATTTATAATGTTAGTTACAGGGTATGTACGTGGTACGTTGACAGTGCTACATCACCAGTAGATGCATCTAACTTTTGTGCAACAGCTATAATTTTAACGCCAGCTCCATCATCTCGTACAAAAATATAAAAAGAACACAATCAACCAAATGATAACGATGAGCTAGCTGGTTTTTGAAGGAATTAAGTTAGCAGTTGATAGCTCAAAGGAATCCAAAAACGATGAATCTATAATTTTTGTACAGTTGGTAACTGCCGAAGTCAAAAGATTAGGGAATGACACCCTCTAACAACAACTAAATAGAATCATTCAACGTGCCATAATGGATTTTATTGACAGGGTTTGTTGTTTTTTTTTTTTTTTTTGTTATTCATTCCTTTTCAATGAGTGTTTGTCTTTTAAGATCGAAGAAGAAAGATTTAATGCTTCTTTGAAGCAAATTTTGTACATTGATGGTAAAGCCAACCAAAATTAGAACCAAAGTTTATTTATTAACTGATGGAACAATTAAATTTTATAAATTTACATAAGTAAGGTTTTTATATGATAGCTTCGTACTGAAAATCGACTTCTCCTGCATTCGGAGTTAAAAACCATTCCATATACTAATTTCGAATTTGTTTTGCATCACTTCCAAAATCTTCAGGAATTTCTACCAGGTGATCAATTGCTTCATCTACACTTTCCAAGGATTCAATATCTATAGCATAATCTGGTGACCTGACATCTAAGAAAAAATTGTGGAGTGCACGTGTAGCTAACGTAACCAATTTAGCTTTCAGTGGTTCTAGGAGCATAGGTTTCTCAAACACTCGAAATCTTTTTATTATGATTCCAAAAATTATTTCGATAACCCGACGTGCACGACTTAAACGATAGTTAAATATACGTTGCATACAATTCAATTGGCGATTGCAAAATGGTTTCATCATATTTTTGCTCATTGCAAAGGCATCATCACAAACGAAACAGTATGGCACATCAGTGGAATAGAAATTTTATTATAAATTAGGTAAAGGAAGTTGATAAAAATGTTAACCTTTATTTATCTGTTCGGTAAAAAATTGGGTGGCGGAAGAGGCAGTAAATAATTTTTTAAAAGATGGGAAAACGAACGTGGTGGAAAACTCCACCGTCAGAATTACGTCCATTTGCACCAACATCAATATAAATCAATCGGTAATTTGCATCACCTACTGCCATTAGAACGATGCTGTGGAAGTTCTTACAATTGTAAAAAAAACTTCCTGCGAGTGCTGGTGCTTGTTTTGCTATATGCTTCCCATCTATTGCACCCAAACATTGAGGAAACTTTCAGCGTTCATCAAAATCGTTGGATATTTTTTCTGTTAATGGAAACTATACATTCAAAGGACAAGTTTAAAAATTTAGCAAAAATAGTTTATGTATTTTTGTACGTACATATGTACCTTCAAATGTTGACCTTGTAAGGACTTTTAAAGCTATCCCCAGTTAACCATTAATCGATAAAGCGCTGGTATAGCGTCACGAAAAATGGTGTCTTGTTTTTGTATTAATGGGCCAACAACACCAAGAATGTAAGTAAAATTTTCTTTCGATAATCTCAAAAAGTTTTCCAATGACAACCAGCTCTTTTATTAAATTTTCTGTGCAAACTTTTATCTTAAATTAAATCAGTGCGAAGGGGAGAGCAGATGTTTTTTCTCATTCGCACTCATTGAATTTCGAAAAAAGTTTTGACTCTAAAGTCGTCGTGTAATAGGGCACTTTGCAATTGTCATATATGTATATGATCAAAAATTAACTGACAAAGCCCTTTGTCATAAAAATTGATCACATTTATATGGCTTAGGTCTAATACTACGTTTCGTACATAAAATATTGTGGCATATTTAATATGACAACATTGTACATATATATATGGTAATGTAATACCGCCTTTAATTTTCGTTCTGCAGTACGCTGTTCAATGAACGAAATTGATAATTGTTGCATATTTTTTAGAGAAGTCTACACTCTTTTTCGCAAACAATTAACTACCCAGGCCATTTATTGTGTAAGAAAAAAAGACATTTGTGTTTTTACGTGTTTATTTTTGTTGTTTCTTTGACGGTGTTCACATTGGATTGAAATACTGGATTTTTGTTTACGTTTTAGTATTCACATCTCGCTCCCACTTCTTCAGTAAAGGAAGATGTAAATACTGAAACGTCAACAAAAATCCAGTTTTCAGTCCAATGTGAACACCGTCTTTCATTACAGCGTGGCTGCCTGTGTTTTTTTTTTTTTTTTTCATTTTCATTTGTTTTGGATTTTTTGAATTGTAACTGTCAATGAGTATTTTTTCGCTGCGTTTTCGTAAGCATTTCGTTGTCTCGTTGGAGACCAACTAAAAATTTCGTTTCGTATCAGCAGCGTATTAGGTTTTAGTATTACTACGTTTCCACCAGAGAGATAATCCGGGATTTGAGGAAGAAGATTTACATATGTGTTGTTTTCACCGCATGAAAAGTTTAAAAGATAAACACTAACAGCACACTTCAAAAGCAAATAACGTTTCATTTAGCCAGTTTATATTTCTGAGATCTCAGAGGACTCAGAGCGCTCAGAAATATAAACAGGATTCCTCTCAAAAATTCCTCATTTTTCCCCTTAAAAACTGATACTGAAATTTTTTGGATTCGCTTGCTTAATTATTTTTTGTCGCAGTAAATTATACAAGAAGAAAAGAAAAAGGGAGTTGTTTTGACTTCTATGTGAGGAATGTAGTTTATATTTTATTCTCCTGCTCTGTCAAAAAATTGAGGAAAAATACTGAGCGCTCAAGAAATATAAACTGGCCAATTTTTTCTTATGAAGTGGAAATGAGATAGAATGTTTTATTTGTGTCAAACAATGAAGAACTGAATGCAGCCATGAATGAATGCTTCAGTACCATAAGTTTTGAAGTTTCGATTTGTAAAACTATTTGTCCTTGGAAAATTTAACAAGATTAATTTCTAATCTATTAAATTTACGAAATAAACTTGTATGAATGAGTTTTGAGGTAAATCTTATTAAACCTCGGTTTAGTGTTCCACCAAAGGTTTATCTCAGTTCAGATTTAATTAATCTGTTCATTTATTTATTTATTTCAAAAATATTTTGACAGCACCTTTACAAATACCAAAGGTATTTCATTATTTTTTAAATGGAAATGAAATAAAATGCCTCATTTGTGAATAACTGAATGCAGCCATGAATGCCTACTTCAGCGCCCTATATAAATGGGTTAGTTCGATTTGTAAAAGTATAAGAATAAGACATATAGGTAAAGACATTTAGGGTTTTCATGCAAACTTCGTAAAGCCGTAGATAAGTTTACAAATTGGTTAAGTTTATCATTTGGTTAATGAACTGTCAAATTTTGTACGGGAAATGATTTACACAATTTGGTTATACCTATCACAGGATTCTGTTGCGTAAAATTAAATTATTGTGACTCTTAGTCTGATTGAATTACATAGCATTTAATCAAATGTTTAAAAAAGGTCGTTTATGCAAACTTTGCGTAAACATATCATTTTACACAATTTGTAAGCTAACGACGTTACATGAATACCCTTATTAGGCGCCAGTTATAGCTATCATTGAAAATTTTAATGATTGATTTTGAGACATATAGAGAGCAAAATAATTTATTGTTTTGATGAATATATAAAGTTTGAGACTTAATTAATATTTCAAGTCAAAAAAAATATTATCGAATAGGCCCAACTTTCCCCATAAAATGACTTTTAAGATTCCAATGATCATTGGTAAGGTAGTTCAATCATTGAGAAAAGAAAAGTAATTTTATGTCGAAAGTTGGGCCTATTTGAATTTTTTTTTTTTGACTAGAAATATTAATTAAGTCTTGAACTTCATTTGCTTATGAAAATAATAAATGATTTTGCTTTCTAAATGTCTCAAAACCAATCATTAAAGTTTTCAATTATGAGTTTCAATGATAGCTATAACTGGCACCTTATAATCAGCCCTATTCTGCTATTCACGTGAATCGAAGATTCGATTCACGGAAACGATTCCCTTCTGCTATCCGTCGGGCGAACTGCACTATCACAACCCGATTTGACATTTATGTGAGCAGCAGCGGTTTATTAAAAGTGAAAACCATGTTTTGTATTCAATTCATTTATAGTTTTGGTTAATTGTTGCTAATAAAACCTTGTTTTTTTCAGTTCATTATTAGTTTTGGTGTATCGTTTTAAATAATTTATTGAAAAAATAATAAATGTATGCTGCCACGACTTTTTTCAGTTTCACAAAGAAAGGGTAATGACTGGGTTTATTTCAATGCAAAAATAAAAGTGATGAATCGTTTCCAAATTTATTGTTTTGAGTCAAAAAACGTAAATAAACACAGTGTTTGTAGCAAATAGCTGCCATAAATTAAGTTTTTAATTATATTTTTAAGCTCAGTGATTTTATTTGCAACCAAAAGGAACAAATCCGCATTGTTTCATATGCGGACCGGAGTTGTATGGAAACAAATGGTTCACGTGAATAGTAGAATACCGCAAAATATTACCATCATTACCGACAAGTGAATCAGATTCCCTGTGAATGTTAACAAAATGGGATGATTGGTGAATAATTCAAGAACATTCCCCCCGATGAATAACAGAATAGGGCTGAATAAATAAAAGTATGAACTCAAGAAATTAAAACATGTAAAAATATTCAACAGTTTTTATTTGCATTGTATCTCGTGGTTCTTTTTAAAGTATCAATTTTCTAGCGTACATTTTTGTCTGCACTTCGATCCTTACAAAAATAAGTGTCGCACGCACACATACTATTATTCTTTTTGTCTTCAGAGATTTTGTTTTTGTTCCACTCATTTTATTCATTTTTATAAGTCGAGCGGTGATTGCTTGTTTTAGTCCGTTTTATTGAGAAGGAGCCGTATATGATGAGTGCTTGTTGAATACTACTCTTAGTAAACCCTTTCAATCAGAAAAAAAGAATTTTAATAAAGGTGGGTCTGTTCTTTTTATCCTAGTTCCAGCCCACCTACAGAACTACCAAAAGAACTCTGTGGAAACCGTTCTCTGTCGCATTTGCAGACCCACCTCCAGAATCTCTTCCGTTAGACACTTCTGTATCAACCCCCAGCAAATCTATGAACAAAATAATGTAAAAAAAATGTTCCCTTGCAGAAACAGCGCAGCGGTGAAACGCGGCATTTAATGAAATTACAGATTATTTCAATGTTCCTAATTAACGCAGTGTGAAGGTAAAGTAATTTCAATTTTCTTACCAGATTTATGGAAAAATTAATCAAACTGGTAGGATAGGAAATAAGAAATAACCGATGCCAGAACAATATAGGTGATAAATATTATTGTCCCTGATCACACGTTTAGAAATACCAGCATTTTCTGCGATTTGTAATGGTGCGCGAGGGAATTTGCAGAAGAGGGAGGAGGATGAAATATTATTAAAAGTTTGAAAATATTCGGTGAAGAAAATTGACGATCTCTTTCATTTAATTTCTCTTATTCAGTCCCACCAATCGGATCTTGTTACGAAAAACACAAAGAGGAAAAAAATCTGCAGAATAATATTTCTTCATATCTGAAAACTTTCGTTTTCCCGTGTTAACAAGCACAGGTTTACTGCCTGACCACTCTATTCTGGTCAGGCAGTAAACCTGTGCTTGTTAACAGGTGTTAGTTGTTGCTGCAACTGGAATAGCTGTCAAAAACGTACGTACGTGATTTTTTTACTCGCCCACAATGTGCTGTACAGCTTTCTGACATTTTTAGCATTTGAAGTTCTTCAACACACAAATACAAAATTAAAAAAAAAAATAATATGGATAATGATGAAATGGAAGCTAAAATTACTTTATGTCTTTATCAGAGTTTGAAACTCTCTTTAACCCCAATGTAAACACTTGGTTGTTGCTCACAATTGCTGCATGCAAAAGTTAAAATTTGGGCAACTTATCCAGCTGCGTCTGCAGCTCTGTCGTGTTCTGTTCGTATCATTGGATTTGTGTGTATTCAACATTTTGACTGCTATTCCAGTTGCAGCTTCGTCTCCATTCTGTTCAGGCAGTTAAGGGTGAGATAACGGAAATTTGAATGCACTTGATGCAGATCTTTGTTTTGTTTGACTTCAACTAACGTGACGTTAATAGCGTCACGTTAAAAGTTAAATTAATCTAACCGTCACGTTAATCTCGACGCAGCGTTAAAAACGTTCTCCGTTTGACAAAGCCTTAAGTCCAGTTAAAACCACAACCGAGAAAAGTTTTGATCATTGAGAATAATGCAGACCGTAGCAAATTATATAAATTTAAGGTTTATCAACTATCAGTTTGATAATTGTAGAATAATAGAACTGCAGATCTTATTTCTCCCTATCATAGTAATCGTGTAAAAAGGGACTAAGAGCTCTATTACGATTGTCAATTATCAAATTGATAATTGATTACTTCTAAATTCGATTTTTAAAACCATTACTGACAAAAAGAGTTGAGAAACATTAAATTTCTTTATGTGATTATTTCGCCACTAATTTTTCAGCTCCAAATCAATCGCTTTAAAAACGTACTGAAAGAATGAAATTTAGTTGGGAAGTAGGTACTTTCGAGCTTATACATGGAAATTAAGTTCGAATATACATATAGATCGATTCACTTTTGAGAATAGAAAAATTGAAATCGATCCGCCACGATTTATAAAATTGACTTCCAGAGTTAATAAAACGTAGCTTATTTCTGCTCCAATTGCGATAAGACAAACAAAATAAATGCTCGAAGATTTCTACGAACGGATACAATGATGGGGGCCATATCCCATATCTCATTAATTCCCACGGATGACGCACACAAGTAAAATTTCCCAAATACAAACATTATTTTTTAGTTTATTATTGCATTTATTCATAAGAAATAACTATGTTTAGTAAAATTATGTGTACCACGAATTTAGTTAAAATAACAAAAAAATCAGCCTTATTGTGAGTTTTACGTGAACAAAATTCCACCCGGAAAATTGACATTTCGCCTATTGTGAGTTTCACCCGAAACTTTCCCCTTTTTGTGATTACTCATTTCAGGCGAAATGTATCATAATTGAAAGCTTAAATTGTCACATATATGTTGACGGCGAACAAAAGGAAAACAGAGGGTACAGGTCATCTTTACGTATTTTTTTTTAGGCCAATAGAAGTTTGAGCGAAACTCATAATCAGCCTTGAGTTTAACATGGTAAATATTTCGCCCGGAAAATGTTTGTTCCCCCGGAATTTTAAAAGCTATTCGGCCTTGCTGTGAGTTTCGCGTGAACAACATTTCACTTTTCGCCTATTTTGAGTTTCACCCGAAAAACGAAATTTCGCCTTTTGGTGAGTACTCATTCCGTAATTTATCGTTACTAAGAGCTAAGAGGATTTACGTTTTTCCGGTGAAATTCACAATAGGCGAAAAGTGAAATGTCAATTTTTGGCGTGGAATGTTGTTGAGGTGAAACTCTTAATAAGGCTTAATGTGTTTCGTTGGCACTTCTTTTGGCCTAAAATAATCAAACAACTTGTGCAAAGGGTACCAGTACCCCCCGTTTTTGTTTGTTCGCCGTCAAAAAATATGTGACAATTTAAGCCTTAAATAACGATACAATGAGTACTCATAAAAAAAAAATAATTTTAATTTTTCGGGTGAAACTCACAATAGGCGAAAAGTGAAATTTCAATTTCCGGGTGGAATTTTGTTCGCGTGAAACTCACAATAAGGCTTAATAGCTTTTTAAATTCCGGGAACAAACTTTTTTCGGGTGAAATATTTTCCGGGTGAAACTAACAATAGGCTGATTAGCTAAATTAATTTTGTTACAGCTATATGTACGTTTAACGTCAACCAAAAAAAATATGCTCGTGGCGCAGAAGCAAGAGTGCCGCTTCGTAACTAGAGGATTGCTGGTCCGAGTCCTGCCAGTGGTCGTTTTTTTTTTTAATATTTCACATTTTGTACAGGTGTCTGCAATAATGTTTGTATATTATAATTCAAGTCAGCCGTTTTAGTACAAAATCAGCCAACACCGTACGTCATATGAGACGCAAATCCGTCAATGCAGTCAACAGAGACCTTCCGATGTTCTCAAATTCAACATAACCCAGGCTATGGCTCTAATTCAGCCAAAACTATTTTGTCGTTATTGAAAATTGAACCTTTACGGTTCCGTGCGACAGTAGAGACATGCTCTGGTACCTGCTAAATCCACAAGGGCCAATTATTCAAATCTCATAGCATCCATTTGTTCTAAGCAACCATCATAGTTTTCGATCGCAGACAAATTTTTGGCTTTGATAAAGTGACGAACAATAGAACAATCTTTTTACAGTTATTTTTTTGCACAGTACTGTATTTCTTTAAAAAAAAAAAAAAAAAAAAAACTATTGCACACTTTTAGGCACAAATAAATCCTGTCGATTTTTAGCTATAATGGAAGTTTTATATTTGTACAGGAAAAACAAGAAATAGAAAACGATTCATATCAGTTCGATTTCGGCATTGAAATTCAACCTAGTCTTTCTGATAATGAAAATGAATTAACCAAAAATATTTATTAATCACCTCTATAGCATTTTCAATTGGCAACCTGAAAGACCAATCCGATACGAATGAACGATTCTAGTTTGGATTTTGAAATCAAATTAAGAAATATTTACTTTACAGAATAAGAACTGTCATTTTGCCCAAATCTAAAAGGCCATCAATGAACAGCAGCTGTACGCAAATGTCAAATGGGATTATGACGGTACAGTAAACTGGAAGGATAGCTAAATGATAAGATAGAGTGAGAGGAATTTGATGAAATTGAATTGAATTGAATTTGATTCATGGGTACAAGTTTTTGCACAGCACTGTCTTTCAAATAAATTATTGTATACTTTTAGGCATTAATAAATCTTGTTCAGCCCTATCATAAGGCGTTGCCAAGTTTCATCAACGGACCATTATTTTCAATTGGTTTTCGATGATATAAAACAGAAAATATAGTCGTACTTAAGTCTAGTACGCTGCTGATGCGAAAAGAAATTTTTAGTTGGCCTCCAACAAGATAACGAAATGCTTACGAAAACACATCGAACAATAATTCATTGACACTTTCACAATGCAAATACAGCAAAATCTATAGCAGCCATGCTATAATGAAAGAAACAACCAAAATAAACACACAAAAAACACAAATGTAATTTTTCACACACAATAAAGGCTAGTACGCTGCTGATGCGAAATCAAAAATCCCATACAAAAATGATACAATGATATAATTAACGATAAATATAGTTATACTTTTCGTTGTGCAGTACGCCATTTGACGAGCGAAATTGATAAATTGTAGCAGATTATTCGGAGAAGTCTACACTTATTTTCGCACACAATTAATTACTCACACCATTTTTTGTGTGCGGAAAAGTGGCATTTGAGTGTTTTCGTATTTATTCTTGTGGTTTCTTTAAGTTCAGTATGGCTACTAATTTTTTTACATTTTATTCGTTTTCCTCTTTTTAATTTGTGCAACTGTTAGTGAATTTGTGCATTTCGTTTTCTTATTGGAGACCAACTGAAAATTTCATTTCGCATCAGCAGCTTACTTGGCTTTAATGGCCTGGGTAATCAATTGTGTGCAAAAAAAAAAGAGTGTAGACTTCTCCAAGTATTCTGCTACAGTAATCAATTTCGCTCGTCAAACAGCGTAATTACTACAGAACGAAAAGTAAAACAAAATTTTTCGTTTATTATTTCACTGTGTCATTTTTGTATGTAATTTTTCATTTCGCAACAGCAGCCTACTAGGTTAGGTTAGGTTGATCTTGTTACCGTCACACTAAGATCTATGTAGATCTGTTGTGATACCCTAGGAAATTGAATTCCACTTGTAAAAACCTACGTGTTCTGTTAGCACTCAAGTCATTTAGAAGCGTTGATGAAATTCAGAAGGCTATTAGCCGAAGTTCTAGAAAGTTCCTCTAAGTCATCATAGAAATGATTTCCTAGGTATTTCTTTCTTAAATGACAGAGTGCTGGGCAGTGGCAAAGGAAGTGTAAGATATCCTCATGTGCTTCTTCGTCTGCAAAGATCATCAGTACTGAGCCTCATTTTCTTTTTTGTGGTATCTCAGTAGGTTGTTTCCGGTGATTATGCTCACAAGATAACGGAGATGTTTCTTGTTTATTTGCATAATTTTGTCTGTCCTCTACTTATTGAAAATTGGCCATAACTTTTTAGTTGTGCCGCATGTTTTAAGCAAATACCATCTCTCATTGGTTTTTTCTAATATTTTGTAACCTATGTCCTGTTTGATGCTACAGGTTGGTGCTTTGATATTTTTTCATTTTGACTTGAATCAAGCGACGAACCCGTTTTCGCCAGCTCATCAGCTCTTTCGTTTCCCTGTTCATTACTGTGACCAGGAACCCACCAGAGTCTAATGCTATGCTGCATGCCAAGAACCCTAAGCTCTTTGCGACACCAAGTTAAAAGCTTCGAATGTATCTCGGTGGAAGAAATTGTTTTCAAGCTCGTGGTATCGCCCTCATTGATATTTGCGTAGCTGCTATTGTCACTGCCAAGACCTCGTCTTGGAAGACGCTGCAAATGTTCGGAAGTCTGAAGGAGCTAGCTAGTCCCAGAGTTTCCGAGAAAATTCCTGCACCAACACCAGTGTCCATCTTAGAACCATCAGTGAAAACAGTTATCGTAGATTCGTTACTGAAAGGTTGGTTGGTTTCCCACTCCTATTTTTTTTAGGAAAAGAGGTAGTAAAGGGTCTGTTGAACTTTAAATGGGGTGTTATGTAGTCTGTGCAAACATTATTTCCCACATATCTCTGCAGAATCTCGAGTATTCCAGCATTTAGTCTGGCTGTATGCTGCAGATTCTTGCACGAATAGATCTAGGGGTCTCAAGTTGAGTATCGCTTCCAGTCCCACTGTGGGAGTGGTTTTCAACGCTCCCGTAATACATATGCATGCTAACTTTGAACTTTTGTCAAGGTTTTCAGGTTTTTTGCTTTCTCAGTCGCGTTCCACTAAACTAAATTACCGTAGGTGAGTATCGGTCTAACTATTGCCGTGTACATCCACCTGATAATTTTTGGATTGGGTCCCCAGGATTTTCCCAAAATCCAGTTGCAGGAATAGAAACCAACCATAGGACCTTCAACTCTAAACCATTCCTGGAAGCGTGCTGTCTAAATGCATTGGAGAGTACTTACAATATTCTGCCGAGTCCGAAAGGCTAAAATAAGAAGCACTTTTCATGACATGAGATACATGCTCTTGGAGATTTGTTAGTTCCTCGCAATGGACAGTACCTTCCCTTGAAAAAAAAAAAACAATTTTTGTTTGTTTTTTTTTTCAACACACTTACCATTACGCCACGAGGTACTACATGCATACATACTCGTACATTCTAAAACCATGCTCTTTTTGTTTCATTTCGGACTCCCGCTTAATGTCTGGTAAAAATTTATCAATTCAAGTTTGTTGAATGATATATGTATAGCTGGGTCCAGGGTGCAGCTGATATGTTCTCAGCTGTCACTGATAAATCTGAAGTCTGAAGTAATTGACTTTGCTGTCAATGGCTGCAGTTAGTTGTTAAAACACATGAGTAAAAACTGCTTTTTTCATTGCAAACCCTAAAGAAAATGATACAAAGATTTCAACCAATAAACATTTTAAGTTTGAGTGTGCGATAGCTGCACGCTTAACGTAATACTCCCAAAGACCCGCCAAACATTAACGGAATTCCGTTACAGGCTTCGGGTACTGCCAATTATCTTGGCATTGTACTTGATCGTAACCGTGATTTATAACTATATATATATTAATTAGATGTACACAACAATTAAAAGACCCATTCAAACGTACGCATGCTTGGTCTGGCGGGCAAACCTTAGATAAGGAAACCAATCTAAAAACCATGACAAAGATCACAACAGCAGCCCTAACAACCAACCCCGCTTGATCTGTTTACGACAGAGTTTGGCTTTAAGGCTTAAAGAAGTGTAATAATTGGAAAAGGGTCATAGACATATAGGACTACATAAAATGAACATTCAAACAGATAACGTTACACCGCCAACGCATACAATTATCCCAACAAGGGATTTCCGGAATGAAAACTGAGTCATCAATGCTAGTCATGTTTCGGTCTCTCCTGACGGTTCTAAGATAATCGGTGGAGTAGGGTCAAGCATCTACTCAAATAACCCACCTATTAACAGAGCAATAAAGCTTTCTAAATTATGCAGTGTATTCCGAGCGAAAGCAATTGCAATCTGCGAAGCGGCTAAAAATCTTCCCTTACGTGAAGTAGTTAATAAAAACATTGATATCTTCATAGAAAGCCAGGTGGCAATTAAAGCCATTAAACACAAAAAAGTCAAAACTAGTAAACCGTTTTCGAAATTTATTGATTCTCTTAGCGCAATCAAAACAGTAACCCTCAGATGAATCCCTGAACCCATGTTCTGTAACTATCGCGTCGACAAAATTCTTTGAGAAACGATGGAAATTCAAATAAATTGTATAAGTTTTGTTTAATTTTTCAACGTTTCTCGACGAATTTTATTGAAGCGATAATTACAGAACATGGGTCCTGAACATTGTGATGTATACGTGAACGAAATGGCTGATGAACTGGCCTAAATCAGGTCATCTCCTCTGATCTGAGCAAAACCCACATGAGCAGAATGGCCATTAGCTTTACGGACTTTTGTAGAGGGTATTAGGATGAAAAGGCGAAGGAGGGGTCATCTCACTTCCTTTGTGATTGTCCCAGCCTAGCCAGAACCAGAAAAGCAGCCCTCAGAGAGTACTTTTCCGACGAATTGGGCCATTAAAGAACATCAATAAATTCATTCAGAATGGTCCCTTCTAACCTAACCTTACTTGACGCTACAAAATCACATAAGTTACATTGAATAGATTAATTTAGATACGCCACTGTCATAGAGACAAGATATGCCCAAAAATGTAAGCTAATTTTTTGTATGGATAATACACTATTTCTTTCCTGCAAAAAGGAATTAAATAAATCAATTAAAAATATAAAGAGGAAAATCTATCTACTTTTTTTTTCAAAAGAATTTCGTACTTGTTGCAAGTGTAAGGTGCATATTAGTTTAAATATATTACTTAAAAATGTTTTTTGTGCTAAATATGATATGATACTAAATACTTGTTAACTATTTTTCAAAAATCTACATTTTTGTGTATTATGTGTATTAACAAAATTTCGTTATTTTCTGACGCATACATAGTTCGAAATTTTCATTATTTGACTATCCATGAATCTTGTTAAATAATGAGAATATTATGAAATGAATAAGTGTAAAAAAAAACAACTATATTAAATGTATGTATATATTGGGAATGCAAAGGAACTGTAAAATAAATAAAAATTATATAATAATGCGACAAAAACATCAATAGTTAAACATGCTTTACATATTGGCATTAAAATCAAAAACAAGGCAACACAAAATTATCGAATTTTTTATTCTATTATCGTTTGTCTTAAAAATGTGGTTACTAAATTTAAAAAAAATGTAGAAACTATAAAATAAATACAATAACAAAACTTAAATCTACTATACAAGGTATTTTTGTTTGTTTAAGTCACAAACAATTTTGATATTAATCGATAAAATATTGGTCCTAAAAGAACTTCAATATCTATTATTTTTAATTTAATTTTATTTTATTGCACTGCGAGTGGAATCAGAGTCTTTTCTCAAAAAATTAAAATGTATTTAAAAAATAGTGTTCGTCGATTCATCGTTTGGTGGGATATCCGGTCATTTCTCCGTTATAAACCGTAAGTTCGCTGTAAGTGGCACGTGGTAGACCAGATCAATAGAATATGCAGCAGAATATAGAGTGCGTAGGCATCCGTTATGTATTATAGCTACGTAAATTATACGAAAAGCTACACAGAACACACAAAACACATTGAGAAGACGATGACATGTGAAAATGAAACACAGAGAACATTTTTTTAAAAAAAAGATTTGTTGTATAATTGATTTGGTATAAAATGTTTAACATAAAAAATTATTTTAACAAAAAAAAAAATAAAGCTCCAAAAAGTTGAATAATTAAAATACACCCTTCACACACAACCGAAAATGAATGTACCGCTTATTATGTAGAGATTTGTAGTAGGTATGTAGCCTGTTTTATTTTTTGTTTGTTTAAGTTGCATTTAGGCACAAAATTATGTTAACAATTTCTTATTTCATGTGTTTTTTTTATTTGCATTATATACAAGACAGTTAAAAATATAATCGTTTAATTTGTTGAAAATTGAAATTCTTTTAAAGCTTAACAATTATTAACAAAAATGAATAATTTTAAGCAATATACATACATATAGTTCTACAATGGTAAATAAATTAAAGTAAAATGTGAAGCAAATACTTGGAGGGTTCCAGTATTAAAAAAATGTTATTTTAAGCTTAAATTGCACTCTTATCTACGATAGATTTATTTTTGTAGTTACACCACTGTTAAAAATAAAAAAAAGTTTGAAGAGAAAATATTAAGAAAAAATCGAATCAAGCAACAAATTCACAGCACAGAAATATTAAATACTGACAAAAACAACAACAAAAATCAACATAGAAAAGGACTTACCTTGCGTACGGCGAACTAACGCCATTCATCGAAAATCCTTCTTGTGATGGAAGTACTAGTCTTTTAACCCACTAGAAATAAAAGAAATAATTTTTAATGCAAAAATAAAAAAATTATTAAATATATGTATATTTGGTCATTATTGCGCAACCGAGCAACGAGCGAAAGTTGCTGCATCGGAATTGGAAGTTCAAAACTACAAACTTAACGGCGAAAGCCAGGATGTATGCTTTGCAGAAAGTATGTAATGAAGTTAATTCGATTTCAACTTCGGAATCGCTGGATTTTATACGGTCCTAGTTAAAATATTATGTGGAGGCCTTACCGCAAAACCTCTATCTTTCCTAGACTAAGATATCTCGAAAACTTTAGTCAAAATACGTAGTCGTGCCTTAAGTTCTGTTACAAATATTATCAAGTGACTTTTTTCTAAGCATTCGCTTACAATCAATTGTTATTAAATTTAAAAATGTGTCATTTTTGATTTAGATTCAAGAGGAATATCGATTTCGTGAATTTTTAAATAATTGAATACGAACAATATTTGAAAAGAAAATTCTTTTGTTTAAATTAAATCTCTATGTATAATTCATATGATCGGGTAAGGCAAAATGAAGCGGTTCAGGAAAATTTCCTCGAAGCCGAAAAAATAAAAAAAAGGGTGATCCAAAAGGGTATTGATAAGGACAGGGTGGTTAAGGAAGTGGCGTCTCTGCGGTAGCAGAAAGTGATGGCCAGGAAGATAGGAATTAGAGAAAATGATTGTTGGGGCCTTTGAAGGTTATCATTAACCTTATTGATGGATACGAACCATAAAAAGGCCAAAAACTCTATTTTTGCGAATAGGAGTTAACAGTTTTGATGGATACGAAAAAAAAACTCCATTTTTGCGAATAGGAACAGGTAACACAAGAGCTAAACAGTATCAAGAAGATATTCAGGAGAAAGATGAGAAACTTCAAACGAACATGGCTCCAGCCCTCAAAGAGAAATTAAATCAAGAGCGGTTTAAGCAGCATGCTTTTGGGTTCATCAGAGCTTACGAATGGCCCTCCGGTAGTCCTGATTTGAATCTGCCGGAATAAGTCAAATTAGGCCAGATTGCACATCGACTCTCGTAAACGGTCTAATAATCAAAAAAGTTTCAAATTATGCCTGGAGATGCAGTGTAATTCGGTAGATGGTTGGCCTTACACTCAATATAACAGGGAAACGTATTGTAAAGTTCTCGCTGCTTTTGGTCGCCATCAAGTGCCTTTGCTCATATAGGACTATAGTTTAGGGCAGGTTAGTGACGTGCAGACTCCAACTCGTGTTCGTTTAATGCACTTTAGAAAAACATAAGAGCAATTCTTCTCAAAAAACAGGCATAACTGTGGTAAATGCCATTTAAGCCATCATTCTAAATTATGATTAAACTCATTTGAATCTAAACTAATGAAATACACTATTTAAGATCGACTCAAGACGAAAAATAGTTTTAAAAATGTTTCACACCACTTTTGCACTAATAGCCTCAATTATACGAAAAACAATGCGGAATTTCATAAAAAGATTCACCTTAAGCAGAACCAAAGCATATATATCCGGCATGTATTTTATTCTACATATTATTAACCGAAGAGTATGCACTTTAGATATAAATTCAAATATCACCATTTTGATTTATTTAACTCAAAATGAAAGCTCTTGTTGGATCACCCCATAGGCATTTTATTAAAATGTATTACTTTTAGTTACTCTCATTAACTCATTTATTTGGGGCATATATAGGCCAACTTTTAGCGCTAATACCATAGCATACATAACAAAGACTGCGAGTAATTTGACAATCCAGATGAGCACTATTGGATTCACTTTGACCAAGCAAAGGTTTCAGCTCAGAAAACTCACTACATTCCAAGGCTGGTACGAGAGGCGACTGAAATAAAGCGCAATCGAAATTTCAATCAAGACGACAGTTTTATGATTTCGCGTTCTTGGGACTCCCTCATTAACACATTGCAGTCATCCCAGTTCAAACTTAAAACAGTATTGTTTGAGTATTGTTTGCTCCCAACAACGTGCACCTCAACAACAACAACTTCATGAGAAAGAACCACCTACGCACAGCAACAACCTGCTTAGTTAATTTAATGCATGAAAACACTTCAATGGCAGTTTTCCGGTGACCACTCTTTAAAACTTTTGATAACGCGGCTTATCCGAAAAATAATTATCTATTATGTCTATTAACAACCGCGAAAGCCTTAAAAGTTATATAAATTTGAAGTATATTGACCAAGTACAGTTTTTTACTGAAAATTACTATCGCTCAAAAGAAAAATGGTGAGAAGGTATCCTCCACTAAGCAAAGTTTTCATTGTTTTCCTTTTTATATCTTTTCATTACTGTGAACATGTATTTGAATTAAATCATGTCGAAACTCTATAAACTGCAGTGGTTGGTATAATCGAAAATAACCGTTAAACAAATGAATAATTTTCCTGCTTCAAAAAAGTTATTTTACATAAAAAGATTCATACGTAATGTTAACAGACGGTATTATACAAGGTTTTTTTTTACAAAACTAGCCTATGTTTAATGGTATCACGAATAGGTAAAGTCCATACATGTTTTTAATAGTAGAAATAAAGTTTACCATCAAACTTGTGGATCATAATAATTTCCCGGTTGTAAAAAAATATTTTATAAATCTAATTACGCAATAGCTCGCGTGGAACCAGGACCTAATTTTTTTCTCATAGTGATTTGATTTGAACAAAGTAACTATTGTAATACAGAAAAACACCTTTCCAACGACATATGACTGTCTCGCTGGTATTGGACTTGTAGACTGTTTTGTCATATTTTCATATTTCACAAATTCATATAATGGAACTTCAAAACATAAAATATCGTAAATAGGTTATATAGACACAACTGTGTACAAAAAAAGTAATACAAAAATCCACCTACCGTACTGTCGTTGAGCCTTTGGCTGCCCATGCACGCCGACATGTGTATCACAAGATAAATATTAAACAATAAATACAACACAGAAAATATACCTGAAATTAATTAAAAATAATTAAATCTCTTCATTTTTTATTAAAACCAAAAGTCAGTTTTTTTAACTTACATATTAATGCAAACACCAAGTTGTCCAAATCGGCACCACGAACTTGATCAATAACAAAATATAAATTAATTGCTATAACGAGGATAGTGAGAATAATGGAAAATATTTTATTTGCCCTGGAAAAAAAAAATTATTAAAATTTGTATACACACAACTCGCTCAAAAAATTTGTTCAACTTACAATCCATTTACAAAATCCCCCATAATGGCAACAGAAGACGTAAAGGCAACCGTTGGTATCACAGCAAATGGTAGCTGAAGCATCATGACGGCATTCAATATATCATTCATCCCAGTAAGATCTTCGATTTTACTAAAGAAGGCAACACAAAATGTGGGTACAATAGCAATGAAACGTGTAACGAAAACTCTCTTCCAACGGGGCCATTGCAAATTTAAGAATCCTTCCATACAAAATTGACCAGCATAGGTTCCAGTCATTGTTGAACTCTGACCTGCAGCTAATATGCCTACGGCCCATATAATCATGGCAGCTGCTCCAAATGTACAACCCAGAAACAGACCAGCTTTATATAAATCTGCATTGACTACCGCTGTTCCATTTACGTCATCAACAAATGAATGTTGGGCGTCTGGATACATTGTTTGGTTGACACAAACATCAAGCTGATTACCAAAGATCTCATTTAAAACACACGTACATTGCATAGAAAATAATATTTAGTATCATACCACTTCTTCATTGGTCTTTCCATACAGACCATGAGCAAATACAGCAACAACAAAAACATTGATGACAAGCGACACAAGAAGAGCAACAGTTGCCTCTACGAAGAAATAGAAATTTGCTTCACGAACTTTGTTTGACTTTGTCCGATCAACATCACGGGACTAGAATTTTTTTAGAATTATTATAATGAAGTTTGGCTATGAATTTCGTCTACTTACTTTAACCAAGGCTGAATGCAGGTACAAGTTATGTGGCATGATAACAGCTCCAACAACTCCAACTGCCTGGAGAAATACTTTCGAGTCACAATCACTACACCAGGGGATAAACATTCCCTTTATGACTTCAATTTGGTCGGGTGCTGAGACAACATACTACAAAAGAATTTATTTAATTTTGTGTGATTAATGTATTAAATTATGAAAGTCTTAATTTAATTGTGAAAAAGATTAATAAATACAGTTAGTAAAAGAAGCATCACTTGGCCAAATATTTGTCGAAAGCGAAAAGAGGGGAACTAGATATAGTTATTAAATGATAAACCCAGTTCCACCATCGACTATAAAAAATGTAGACTTTAGTTATAAAAAAATTTAAGAACAAGAAAGCCACAGATTCAGATAGAGATTGACATCAAAGCGCTTTAAGGGGATGTGTTGATGATAATCAAAGAAGGAAGCATGCATGATGACCGAACTAACAGCTTAATATGCCCCATTTAGAAAAACATCCTTTGTCGAATAAAAGATCCTCTCCAACCAACTGGGTGAGAGTCAACCGAGTGTGGGTAAAAGGAAGCATGCTTGATGATTGGTCTATCAGTTTTAAGGGTCCCATCCACAAAAAAGGGCGGCGATCCTGTGACCTGCAAGAACTATCGAAGCATATCCCTCATAAACGTTGCATACAACATCCTATCCAAAGTACAAAGAGCGTCTTAAGCCAGTTTGGCTTCCGGCCAGGCAGATCGACCATAGACTAAATTTTCAATCTCAAGCATATCTTCGAAAGGACCAACGATCTTCAAGTCGAGACTTACCATCTATTCATCAACTTCAAAGCCGCGTATGGAAGCATTCATCGTCAGGGTAAACTCGGGAAAACTTATCCAGTCTCGAGACATTGGAAAATACGCATTGCAATGTGCAACTTAGGAAAAGCTCTTCCGAACTAGTCCAATTATGGACAGGGGAAGGCAAAAAGATGGGCTACTATGGTAATTTCTTCAATCTCGGTGAAGGCACTATTTTCAATAGTTTCTCGAAAGAGAAATTCTCGACGTATATTTGGTCCTGTATGCGAGAAGGGCAAATGGAATAGAAAATATAACCTAAAACTCTATGATTTGTATAAAGATGTAGAAGTAGTCTAGAAAATCAACTCTTTGACTACATTGGTTCGGTCTCATGGAGCGAACGGACAATAATGCTCAACCCAAGAAAGTCTTTTAATTCCTAACCTCAGGTTCGAAAGAACGAACTAAGAAAACCGAACCTTGCGGTTAAAGGCCAAGCTATCGGGGATGCCAGAAAGCTTGGTCTAAATGCCTGGAAGCACCGTGCTCGGGATCGTAGAGAATGAAAGGCCGCTCGCCGTATCTCGGGCTGCGACTCTTCGTGGATCCGGGAGTCGAATAAGTATAAATCACGTCATCGCAAACTTAAATTATTAGAGGTGTTTATATGGAACAACATGCTATCAACACATGTTTGGTAGAATAAGTTTTCAAAATATTTTGAAAACATCATAGGTTATCAACCCTGGTTGTTTTGCGTTTAAATGATCAAACATCGATGGTTATCAACCTACGATGACAAAATGTTTTTTTATATAAACCCCTCCTATTCAAAAAAAAAAACTAAACAAATTAAATTAATTGATTATTAAGTTTTAAAGAATTGTAAATATTTTCACAGTTCTCTCCATATAAAAATAACAGTGATTTGTTTTAAAAGTGAGAAAGAAACTATAGTTTCCATAAGTATTCCATTTTTCTGTAACAGCTGCAGCTTAAAAATCTCTACTCTTAAAAAGATTCAAATTATCGAGAGTCAATTCTATTCTAATCTTCATAAAATCCATTAAATTGTTCAAACTTTTCCACAGAAAATCTATTTTTAAAGTGAATTCTAATTTCATGATAAAAAAATATATTCAAAAAATGCATAAGCTTAAGTAAATTAAAATTTATATTATTCAATGTCGGTACACTTGATTGTTTTCAAAAACGACTTTCAATTGATTAAGCTCTAGACATCGCATCACCGTGTTACTTTTATTACAGAGACAATAGACTTGCGGAAATAATCTCACACGGCTGATATCAATTCGCTAGGTCGCAATAATATTATCCCCTGTTCAATTTGATTTGTTCAAGGTTTTTAAATATATGATTGTTCAAATTACAATACATTGTGTTGCTATCGAGTCGAGGGGTGGATTTCTTTGTATTGTAAATACAAAACAATCACCTGTATTGCAGCCTTTTATATATTTAGCTATAATTTAAAAATTAATTTAATTACCTCATAGCTAAACGTCACAGCCATCACAGTGATAAGTAATCCAAACAGCAATTCAAGCTTTCGGAGGCCATATTTGTCCAGGAATAAAAAGGTAAACGTGTCAATAATGGTGATAAGCGTTCCACCCCATAATGGTATACTGAAAGCGAAATTTGAGTATCATCAAACTATCTATTTGATAAGAAAGTACGTGGGAAAGTGACCAAGAACATGCTTACACTTTATTTGATAGAAGGTATATCGCAATTGCGGTGCCAATAACCTCTTGCATATCAGAACCAATAATCGCTATTTCTATCATTATCCAAAGAACAAAGCGTGGAAGTTTTTTATACTGTCTGTAGCACATTTCTGCTAAATGCAATCCAGTTACAACTCCTAATCTATTGATTCAATGAAATAATAGGTTAAAAGTAAAAACAGTTTTAAGGTGTATGCATGTATTTATGTTTTTACCTTGCTGACAGCCGCTGCATGAGCAATCCCAAAATTGTGGCTAGGAAAAGAACCCATAGTATTTTATACTTAGCTGCTGCACCACTCTGAAGATCAGACTCAATATTACCCGGGTCCAGGTAGGCGATTGACATAAGGAACCCGGGACCCGTAAAAGCCCATAGTTTTCTAAAGCTAAATCCAACCTATTGAATAAATATTTTTTTTTTTAGTATTGTTTCAACTCAATTAATACAACAACAACAACTAACCTTTTCAATTTCAGGTATTAGAATTTTTTCATCACTGAAATATGCTTGTCTTGCTGATTTCAAATGTGTTTCTTCATTAGGGGCAATTTGTGGGTCATTACTGTAGGCAATGGTTGCTGGCGCTCTTTGCTGTGCTGAATATGATGAGAAATCACTTGCATTGTTTGAGCCTACCCGCGCTGCTTCATTTGTATCACCATTATCATCATAGCCAGCATTCGTTGCCATATTCTGTGTGTAGAAAAAAAGTACGTATAAGAAAATAAATATAATAAAAAAAGAACAATTGCGGTCGAGAGTGAATTATATTTTATTAAAATTTTGCTTCACACTGATAGTTGATAGCAAATAAGATTTATGAAGATGAGACAATGTTTTATATTTCCGTTTTAAGCATCACAAGAACCTTTGATGACTACAATGATTTCAATGTCAATAACATAGAGATAGAGAGTATAATAATAAAAAATAAATGTAATAAATTGGATAAGATATTTTTGTTTGAATATAAGGGTTTTGTTTTGAATGTATGTACATAATCATATTGAATAGATTATTTTCTATGAATCATTAAAATCATTTTTGTGTAATGCATTTTTTTTTTCTTAGAAAGGTGGTTTACATTTTGGTCTGTTCATTGTATTAAATTTCTCATATTCTCATATTTATTTATCATTCTGAAGTTGAATTTATTTACCATTGTGAAGTTGAAACTCAGATACGGAGACAAAGAAAAGATAAAATATGCGTGTGTTTTTGAACACTTGACATTTGTTTTTCTAATTTCAGTTAAATCAATAAAGTTTGTTCTATAAGCGTTTTATACATATGCTAACTATAATTTTTGTTTTTTTTTTATATTAAGACTGAGCCATGTTTGTATCTCTTATACTATCTTGCCACCAAAAATGAAATACAAGATTTGAGGAGGAAGTTTTAAATAACAACTTCTTTTGTTTGTTCAATTTTTCACTCCCCGTCACCAAGCGCAATTCGGTTAAGTATTTTAAGTGTTTTATTTATTTAGCTATAAATTAATAGATTATTTGCTTTGAGATTTTGAACTTTTTTTAAATACTCATAAGTCGGAAATGGAATATTTTTTAACAGAGATAAAAACCCGATTTATAAAATAATAAAATGAAATTTCTATTTTCGAAATACATTTATGAAGATATTATTTTTGTTTTTGATTAGAGACTAAAGAAATAATAGCTGAGTAAGGATTCACTAATATTTAAATTCAGCGATTTATTAAAATCCGAAAAACAATTAAATCGTAGAGACGTACTGGAAACGAGAGATTGTACTGCAAAAAAAAAAACACAATCCACCCATTACATTATTAAAAACAATTGGATTGATGAGTTATTGAAAAAAACAGCTGTGTTTAATGAAGAAAATTAGATAAGAACAGAATAGAACAAGATATAACAAAAAATGCAGTTTCGTATTTGAGAAGTTTGGCGAAAGGCAATCCTTATCAGAAATATTAACCGGATTTCTCAGTGGAATAAAAAAAAACGCAGTTTTTTAACATATTGAATAGCATTTTCCGCAGTGCACTGGGGCAGATAACATGAAAAAATCCCATTGATTCACAACACGCCTTTGCAATTGTACTATATTGGGAGTCAAAAATTGATAAATAATGTCATTGAAGCAATAATTTAAGAAATGATAAGAAATCACGCTACAAAGACAAGTATACCAATGATTCCAACTGATACGCAATATCAATTCAAGCGATTACACTTTCGAATCAAACTCGCGCCTAGTTGAGATCAGAAATGACCAAACTCACAGGTGGAAAAAGGTTTTAAAGAGTAACTGACGGGGAGTCGACTTTTTAACCTCGATATTTGAACTTTTCGAGAGTAATTCGGAAGTGGACATATGATTTGATCACTATCGGAGACGAACTTTCAAAATTTCAACACAGTTTGTATTTGCGAGTAGCTGCCTAGAGTCAACATATCAGAACAGGACATTTGAGAAAACCAAGCGATTCATATAGAAATATGAGTCATTTGAAGCTTTGTGGAAAACTACTGATAAATCATTTTACGATAGAAATACAAATTTAAAACTGAGATTTTAATTTGCCCTCGCAAACTTACCCTGAAACGTCCTGCCTTGGGATCAAAATTGAATTTAATTCACCGCTAAGCTCGACTACGATCTGCACACGCACACTACGGTTGGGAACTTGACCAATGGAGGCGAGTTGTGTTCACGGAAGAGTTCAGAATATGTCTGAATGGAAAATATGCAGAGTATAAAGCTAATAATTGATAGGATTTGTAAAAAAAATTCGACAAGCAGTTTTTTTTACCCTAACAAAAACTACCTACAAGAAACTTTATCAAAAATTGTTGAAATTTTGTTTTGTTATCCTGAGAACACACAATGGTATTGACTTCGGGTTAATTAAATTCGATACACTAGTACATAATTAATATTTGATAGGTTTTGTAAAATAATTCAACAGTGAAAACGTTTTCGAAGATTTTGATTTTTTAATAATAAAATAACAACGAGCCTCAAGCTTCCCACGGCGCCAATGGGAAGTTACAAGCCTTTTTAAAAAGTGAATTGAAGTGTTAATAATACTAACACATAAATAAGAAACAAGCTGGTTTTAAACCCCCAATCCTCCTAAAGGCTAAGAAAAAACTGTCAGATTTTTGTAATCGATACCACGATACATGTAGCTATAAACCGTTACCATGCTCAAACTTTGTGGTCGGCGCTTGTGCTACGATATAAGCTAAAAGTTTCATTTCACAATCCTCTGGTGCGCCACGTGCACCGCCATTTCCTTGAATTCACTTATCTACAAAATTTGAGAATAAGGTCAACGTCAAGCAAAGAGCAAGTTACAAGTGAACCGTCCACACACAACGCGACGATACTGATTTTCAAGAGGAGGTCTGGGAAATATTACAGGAAACCATCAATGATGGGAAAATAAGTATATTCTGCTTAACTATTCACACAAAGCACCGACATTGACATCGACACACATGTTAAAAAGAAAACGGAATGTGGAATTTCATTCGACTGCCAAATATTTACAGTTTGCTTTGAAACAAATTAATTAAAAAAAAAAAACCTAAGGCTCAAATGTTATAGTTTCGTTTCCACACCATTGTAACATAATTTTTGTCACAATTTTCGTACTCTAAGGGCCAATTTGTCAGTATTAAACAAAGTTTATACGTATTTTCAGTCAATTTAAATCAATAAGTTTACTACGAGGGATAAAACTAAACAGATTTTTCCAACAGGTGCTTCTCAAAAATTGCTATTTCATCTGTGGAGCTATATCAAAAGTGAAAGGGTGATATCTAAAGTGTCACACCTTGATTTTAATAGATTTTAAGCAACTGTAACACTAAAAGTGATACCTAAAGTGTCACACCTTGATTTTAATAGATTTTAAGGAACTGTAACACTAAATTAATTATTAATCCTCCACGGAAGTAATGTTTCTAAGTTCACTTCTATTTGTATTCAGAATTAAAAACTCTGATTTAACTCAACACTGAAACAATTGGTCCTAAGAGTTTTCATGGAAGGACTTTAAAAAAGGGATGTTTAAAAAAACATTAATATGTATTCCACAACAAAGGTCTTTCTTTCAATTCGGGTATGGTTATAGGATTTCACAATTCGACGATAATATAAAAAGGGCTGTGTAAATTATTAAATTTTTTTTATGTTACTATTTAAAAGAACATAGTTAAAAAAAAATCAATTAAATGCTTTTGCCGCATAACCCAAAAAAAAAATTAAATTGCTTGAATTTAAACTTCGTACATACTTTTTTTTTTGAATTTTTTGTTATCCTTGAATAAGTATGCAATTAAAATAACAATAAGCTTTCCAGTTATTAGCTTCGCACATTCAATTTTAATTTAATATGTCTATCAATTTTTGTTAATTTATTTGCTTTGTGCCATACAAAAAAATTACTTTTAATCACAGAAAATTGCTAACATTTTTTTTGTATCCCAAAAATGTCAGCCTTATCAAACAGAAATATTTTGAATTAAACAAAAAAAAATAATCACAATAGGCCGGCGGCGTCGTTAGCGACACCTCCAAACGAAATACAAAAAAGTACTGCCACACAGTACCACCAAGCTCAGTAGAGTTTACCCTCCAAAACCTACGATAACGCCAAGTATTTAAATTGTAGACTTAGTCATTTCCTATCATAACAGAAATATGATATATGTAGTGTAGGTACATTAATGTGTACAGCAAGTGGATATCCAATTTGTACACTTATACTTACGATCTTTGGGGAATTACCGGTAATCTTGGTATGGAATAGCGTTGCCACAAACCAATTTCTGAATGAAATAAACACACCTTTGTACGAGTACTAGGTACTACAGAAAACATTTTAAATCAACTGTAATTTAGAAATACAGTTTTGTTTAACACTTTTGGAGTGTTAAAAGTCATAATGACACGACAAACCAAATCCCAAAAAATTATCTAAATTGATAGAAATACAAATACAATCATAATCAAAAGTTTGGGTATAAAACAAAATACATGATAAATTGAAAAAAAGAAAAGAACAGTTAAAAGGCTTTATTCTTGCAATCCCAAAAAAATATCATTGATTTAAAATATTTTTACTTATTTAGCAGTTTATTGTTTTGAGCAAGTTGGTAACACTGAATGTTTAATATAATTGTTTGTTGATTTGAGAGCTGTTAACTATTTTCCATTATCTAAATTTATACAACGTTTTACCGTATTTTGGCCATTCAGTAAAAAATACAAACTGAATTTATTCATCAACTGATAAATGTCACATGCGTAGCAAAAATGTGTATACTTAAGTTTTATTCAAATAAAATAAAATATTTATATGAACAATTTTTTCATACTAAAAATTTCAAGAAGAAAGAAAAATATTGAAAGTGTTAAGCGTGTCATATACGTAACAAAAATGTGTTCATGTTTTATTAAATTTTAAATGAAAGTTTTATAACAGGTGCATTTTTATCAAACTGTAATTTGAAGAAGAAAGACAAAATAATAATAAATAAAAATACTTTTCAGTGTCAAAGTAACCTAAGCCTAAGTGTCATATTAGTAGGTAACAAAAATTATTTATGAAAAACAAAAAAAACTTAATTTTAAGATTTTGCATCAACCTAATTTTTTGGAGAAGAAGAATAATATGATCTAATAAGTATTCATCCAAAAGTAAATAAGTATAATTTCAATAAGCGTGAAAAATTATTTGAATTCTTAAGTGAGAAAAACCTCACTATCCAAAGAGAGGTACGAGTATTTCCCAATTGATGTCAGAAATGATTGCACTAAGGAAGTCAGAAATACATGTATTTTATTTATGAACAAAAATCATACATAAAGTCACTCACGTAACATTAACCTGTCAAATCCGTAACAATTTCAAACTGATATTTTGGATATTTTTTCAGAGTTTTCTTTTTCATTTCTAATCTGGAACTGAAGGCCAAAAATATATTGAAAAACAATGAGTCAAAAGTCTTGATGTGTAAGAACGAAATATTGGGTGAGAAAGAGATTGATTACACGATACGTTTTTTTTCGGTCGTTTCGTCTTTTTGACACAATGAACGTCAAATTTTTTGAACGACAAAATCACGAAAAGGATATTGTTTCCGTTTTGAAGAAAAGTACATAGATGCCAAAAAGGCGAACAATGAAACGACCTAAAAAAGACACGAATCAGGTAACAAGGCTCTAATTTATACAATTCACAATTGTGACAACAAAATGTAATGACAGATTTGTTCAAATGTCAATCTATGATGAATCAACTATGACAGATGTGTCAATATTTTTTTATAACCAACAATTTGTGACTCAAGTGCATCAAATTTCTTCATAGGTATGTAAGTTTTTATAAAAAAAATCCAATTTTTATGAAATCCGACTCAAGTTCACTTGGGTATTGAAATTTAACTAACTTCTGTGAATCTGGATAAAAATAAACAATCAATTCTTTCTTTGATTGGAAATCCATCAAACAGCTGTAATTTATCATTTCTTTTTTTGTGGCAACGCCAAAATATGAATATATATGATGAATTGATATTTACATTGATTAACGATCAAAACCGCAAAAAAGAATAAAAACAAACAAAACAAACTACGGAAAAAAAATACATGAACGGGTAATTACCCTCGAAACATCTATTATAAGCATCCCTTGTGCGGCGTGATGTAGATAATTCAAAAAATATAAATAAAAAACATAACAGTCGATACAAAAAAAAAACCACAAACTCTATTCTAAATTTAGTCGCAGACGAGGTGCAAATAAATATTGCAAATGACATTGAGGATTCATCAACACCTTTACTTGAAGGCCTGCATGTTACTTAGGGAATTGAATTTCATTTTTCTTTGTCTGTCTGTCTGCGAATAAAACTGTGTCGGTTTGATTTATGATTTAAAGAGAGAAGATCGTAAAACGAAATATAGGTAATGTCCCAAATAATAGGCGATTATGATTAAATGCATCGTTAAAATAACTTTAAAGTAAAATTTTGATATTATGTGTTACACGGTGACCATTTGGTTGTCAGTTTGGAAGATAAACGACACATTTCAACAGATTTTGCCCAGACAGTCTATTTTAAGGGACCTAAAGCATGACACAATTTAAGTTGATAGCAGTTTTCTCACTTTTCCTAAACTTTGAACACGAATAACTTCATAATAATTATATTGGATTTACACGAGTGACAAATTGCCATTAATGAAAAAATCGTATAAATGGTTTAAAAAATTACCATAATATTCTTCATGAAGTAATTGACAGAACCAACTGGCATTAAATATTGCCATTAGGTTTGTTTGTTGAAGTTTAACCAGGGCTTACCTAAACTTTTTGTTGACAACCCCAATAATTGTCAAAAAATTCTGGCTTTTACGGTTCTCAAAAACACCAAAGGTCTTCAATTAATTGTGTTGTTGAGATAAGCAAGAAACAAAATTTGTTTGAAATTTAATAAAAACAAACTGCAGTTTACATTTTCTATTTTTATTTGTTCTTATTAAAGTTAATTTGTATTTTGATTGAATTTCTATTTCAAAAACAAAAGAATTACTTGCAGCACGTGAATCCACAACAAAAAAATGTTTCAAAGATCATGTACCTTTGACAGTTTATTCTTTACCTCAACTCGCCCCAGTAAAAAACCTAGTTCTACTTTAGGGCGAGTTCAGGGTAACCCTAAGTCTAAAAAAAATAAGTTGGCCAGAGTGAGTTCAGGGTTTTCAAAAAATGCTTTGGGACAACGCTAGTGTGAATTCAGGGCTCAATGAACAAAACTATTAAAACGGAGCTTTGTACATGCACAATGACACCATTTTGCAAATAATAACAATAGGGATCTCTACCAAATTGTCAGAGACAAAGTGGCAGCTAACAATTTGGCTCTTTGACAATTGATGCAATTGCGAGGGAAACAAAATTCCAAATATTTACACTCCGCTTCAACAGAATTGACTACAATTTTTAAAGGTACTTTGACCATTTTTTCTAAACATTATGCATTAAAGCATCATTTGATTATCCTTATAGTTTGTTTTCTATGTTGGAAAAAGAATACAAAAAGATTAATTCACAAAGCGTTGCTATTTTCAATTCCAATATCCGGAAAATGCAGTTTTTTCGTTTACTCAATAAACACAATTATTGTAACTGGTAATACATAAAGTTAATGGAAGGAGGAATTTTTGAAATAGATTTTATTATTAATAATAATTTTAGGACAATGTCTAATGTTTTAAAAAAATGGACAAACCACGTTTAAAAATCTGTGTGCTCATTCAGTTGAAGGAGAGTGTATTTTCCTCCAAAATAAAAAACAAATTGGTGTTACAAAAATGTCACCAGAGCCAAAGTTCTTGATTTTGACGTTTAGAAATGAACAAGACAAAGATATATTGTTGATTGTTAAAAAGCCCTATGCACAATAATGCCAGATTTAGACGACTGAAAAGCTGTCATCAGAATAATGACAAAAAGAATGAATTTGTCCATTCTTTTGTTTTTGTTTTTTATCATTATAATGCCAGTTTTCCAATCGTGTAAGCCCGGCTTAAAGAATCAACTTGCTCATTTTTTGCCAATATAGGGGCAGATTATCAGAATGCCAGTATTTTGCTTATTCCAAGCTATCGTAAACATTTTAGTACACAAAGATATTATATGAAAAATATCAACAACAGCTGGATTGTGTTCAGAAACAAACATGGATCGACAGGCTATACAGTTGTCCAGTTTATATTTCTGAGCGCTCAGGGAATGTCCCCAGTTTGGCTGTCAAAAGCTGCTAAGGAAAAAAATCTTTGATCCGACAGCTCAGTGAGCGCTCCTGAAATATAAACTAAACAGGTCTGTTTTTTGCTTGAAAAGAAAATGACCTGAACGAAAAATAACTTTTACAAATCCAACTTACTTATTTTGATATAAGCTGCTTGTTATAGTGAAATTTGTGGCAAATTTCCACAAATTCCTGTTTGTTAACTCAAAAAAGTTGCATCGAGAGGGCCCAATGAGCGAGCAAATAATTTCCCCTCTGTTGGAAAACTTGCGAATTCCTGCTACACAAATTTCTGTGTACACGAAGTGTTACAAGCAACTGTCAGAAATCGTGGTGGTCAGTTTCTGTCACAGCGTTGCCACTAATCGGAAAATTTTCCGAAATAGGTTTTCAAAACAAAAAGGCAGTATATTAAATTTTCCTACAGAAGATCTTCATATTTAAGTTTTTACTTTTATTTCGAAAATAGAAGAACAAAAGAAATATATATAATATGTAATATGTATTATAATTAATTATGCTGTCACGATTGTTATCAAAGCAAGCCAATAGACGGAAGCCTTAAGAACAGAATTGAAAAACTAGTGGACTGCGTTTTGATGAATAATAATTTTCATTTCTGAAAAATAAAAGTGCAGTAAAAGCAGTAGATTTGTTTTACGAAAAAAGTGCATTAGATCTATTGAAATCATGGCAAGGTGGCAACGGCATTTATATACAAGATTGACGTTTTTTACAAAAAGTGGTGCAGTTTATGGTTCAATGCGTTTGTTAACTTTTTTCAAATCTCCCCAACTCTGATCGAATTTCCCCTTCTTTTCAAAATTTTACAGGATTTACACATTTTTTTGGAAAAAGATACCAAACAAACCTATTATGGCGCTGAAGTATTCATTCGAAGCCCAATTCAGTTCTGGATACCATACGAAATGAATACTTATAGTAGTAAACGGTCCTATCACGCGTGTGCGTGTATCTGTCAACAAGATAACCGATATACGCGGAATTTGGCATAAATCGACTTTCCTTTTGGCATACTCATATACGGTATAAGATTTTTATTTAAGGTACATGTTCCCGCTGAGCCTGAAATTGTGCAATTTCAAGAACTCAATTTGAAATTGCCCACCCAACAAGCGTGAGACAATTTTGTTTGATGTTTTAGGCATGGAGGCAGGAGATGTAATTTCGAGTACCTATCTTCAAAGTGGTGAGCTCACAATTTCTTAATAGATCTGTTTGTTTACTTTTTCAAAAAATTGGTATAAAGTGTAATAATAGAAATTGCGTCAGTGGGAAACTACATTTTGAAGATGGTTTCGGAAAATATTCCAAATCCCCGACAGAACATAGTACAACAAAAGGAGATAATTTATATTTATTTACCAACAACTAACACCCCGCTTAAAAAATAATGACTGTGACAAGTTGGTATTTTCCAGTATTTAAAGATTTAAAAAAAACCCGAAGTGCGTATTTAAGCATCAGTACTGATAGCGTTAGTAAAAAATTAGAATAACACATTTTTCGCTCGTGTTTTACTATCTCTTGCAAATTTTGTCAAAAGTATATATGTATTATGTAAATATTTGCACGTTATTATATACTTTTATCGCAAATGTATAATAGCTTAAAAATTTATCTAACTATTGGACCAAGAGTCGACAGCAGATTTTGGAAGTGGATGTATATCCAAAATCTGCATATGAAGATCTACATCGTGACATGAAATACCAAAGTCTGGCAGGTTTCTTTTTCAGCCATTGGGAGGGATGGAAGGTTAAACCGTCATAAACATTTCAGTTCACTTTAAAAAAATAAAATGATGCTTTGTCATTTTCCGTAGTTTAAAGACTTTAATCTTGATGAAACAAGCAATAGAAGTTATGATTTTAGCTTTTAAGCAAACCTTATCAGACTTTTTTGGAGACTTTACTTTGTTGATTTTTTGTGCTTCAAATCTCCAAAAAAGAGATGATAAGGTTCGAATAAAATGGCTATATCTTGAGTTCTATTAATCGGACCGTCACGGGTAAGGTGTTTATGTTTAGGAAAAATTACTAAGTATTATATACGATAATTTTTTAAACAAATTAAAGTGGTTATAACTCTGAAAATTAACTCCTCGCCTTTCTCACAGGCTGAAAAAGAAGCCTGCCAAACTTTGGTATTTCATATCACAATTTGCTGTAGGCTCTTAGACTATAATGTAATAGGTACATGATGAAAAGAAAAATAAATATATGATAAAACAACTTTAGAAGATAATTTTAAAAAAATAATAATAAATCTAAATGCTAAAACATTTGGGGGATACAAATTGATGTTCAGAAAAATTTAATCTTGAAAGTCTCAGCAATCTCAGTCTCATTAGCAAGATTGCTCACTAAAATTTCTCAGTTCTGCTGTCAAATACTGAGGAAAAAACTTAGTTATTCACTTGCTCACTTTTTGACAAAGCCAAATGTAAGAGATGTCATTTTTCTGAACATACTGAAAGAGCTGTCAAAATGAGCTGACAAAAGCATACTACCTGTCAATGCTTAACTTGAGCTAAATTGTGGCAGGTTCTTTTATTTGTGATCTTTATGTGAGCTTTACATTGTGAAAATGAAAATTGAGAACGAGAAATATTCAAAGCCAAGCGATTTATTAATGCCAAAGAAAAAAAATCTATTTTATTTGGCTATATTCACTTGAAATATTGAAATAATGTTCTTAGAAATTGTTAAACAAAAATCTTATGACAAAATTTAGCTAGAAGTTTAGTTTGTGTTTGGAGAGAAAAGTGGGAGCGAAATTTTAGCTCGATCTACGTACCAGGCTTAAGTGTTAACTCAAAAACGTAGCATCGAGAGAAAGCAAATTATTTCCCCTCTGTTGGAAAACTAGCAAATTTCTGCTTCACAAGTTTCTGTGAACACATTACAGTCAAAAACCCCGCTGACAGTTTCTGCCAAAATAATTTTAATCTCTGCATTCGCAATATCAGAAAACGAAAAGTTCAATGCCAGAACATGCAACAGAAATTTCTTCACAAAAGATTTACATTGTGTGTTCTCTAACGACGACGGAAAACGATGTTGAGGTTCTTCAGTTATCTGTCCCAGCGTTGCCACTAGTCTGAAATTTTTTGAAAGTTGATGTTAAAAAAATCCAGTAGATAAATTTACTTTTCTTGAATTTCATTTTCTTATTTTTTGATTTATTTTTAAACAAGAAGAACAAAAGAAATAGCAGATAATTAATTGAGCTAACACGCTCACGATTGTCATCAAAACAAGCCGATAGCCGTTGAATTTTGTTGAATGATACTTTCTTTTCGTAAAACCAAAAGTGCAGTCGATTCCATTTAAGGACAGTATATTTGCCTGACGAAAAAAGTGCAGTCGATCTTCTGAAATAGCGGCAATGACGCTTTACGTAAAAAGTGGTGTTGTTCATGCTTTCAGTGTGTTTGTTAACTTTTTTTTAGTTTCCACAGCCCTGAGAGAATGTTTCCATCTTTAAAAATTTGTCACGTTTTACACATTTTTCTGGGAAAGAGGATATTAAACACCTATATTTAGATGTTTGGCATCACAGTAGACTAAGAATAACACAGCCGGCCAATTTCAAATGAATTTGTGAACACAGCAGTGTGTTCAGATATTCGGTCGAATTGAATCCGTAAGGATTGAAAACGTAAAACAAAAAGTTAAACCAATTGAAAACGTTTAAAAATGTATTCATTTTGCCGAACGTGTCTATTAATCATAGATGTTTGGCAAAAGGAATAGAACCACAAACCACCATTGTTTTGACGTTTTCAATTCCGGTAACTTTCTTTAAGCAGTTTTCAAGAAGTATAGATACAATTCGACCGAATATCAGAACAGCCCCTAAAATGACCTAATTATCTGACAGTTGTAAAAATTGTGTGTTGATAGACGCGGTGTTCACTGCTCATATCACACTTTTGTATCTCATTTTCATCTTTCTAAGAAAGAGATGAACGGACTCACTTTGTCGTCTTTTTCTCTAACCAAGAGATGGTTTAAAGAAAATCGTCCAATCATTAAGGTTGTAACTGTTTGGTTACAACCTTAATGATTGGCAGATAGACAAAATTATGAGACACACTCTTTAGTCTTCCATACCATCCTAATGACAAGTTTGATAAAAATCTCGATATTTGTTTGCACGAATCGACAAAAACCATTTCTATCAGCTTAATGCTTCATCTTAAAGTTGATTTTAATACCCGCATGGAAAAATGGAAAGTTTTTGTCAAGTTTAGTCAAGGCCATGAAAAGGCTTCGGGATGGGCAATTTAGACGAGGAAAACTTGTCAAATACTAGTGCAGCCTTCGCTAGAAAGAACTTGTTGAATGAATCTTTTTATCCTTTTATTTTTGTGCGTCTCTCTAGGCAAAAGGTTACCTAACGGGCAAGGCCCTAGAAAAAATCCAAGTTAAGCTTGCTTGACCGTTCCTAGAATCAATGTTAAACTTTCTAGCCCCTCGTTTAAAACTTGATTATTTTTCCAGATGGGTACTATCTTGAAAAAATATTTTTTTTCATATGAAGTTTTAAAGTCAATATGTATTTACCAAGAAAATTGACTTCACCGTTTAAATCCATAAAATTCACGATTGCGGTCACGCCTTGAAAAATTGATGGAGTGTTCTAGCAATACCCCCTCTTGCTACCATTAAAAAACCCATACATTAATGGTTCATGAAATTCAATATAGTACATTTATATATTACCACCATATAGCACAAGTGCGCATAAAATGCAATCTATAAAAGATCTTAGGGCCAGTTTGTTCACAGTGGATTAAATTTAAAATGAGGTTTTCTAAGGCTCTGGAAAAATGTGTTGTGTACCCTATAATCGACTGGTGAGTGATTTCGATGTTTACAACTCAAACTACCGATTCACTACTTTAAAAGCACATTCCATACCTTACCAGTTGCAATTATCATTGATTAAAGATGACTTCCTGTGAGCAAAATGGCCCTTAGACTCTTTTTTATGATATCATGATATGATATTTCTTGTTATCAACAACAGATTTGCAATTCTCCATAATAAGATTGTTTGTTTTAAGTGTACAACATGTCAATTGCAACTCCGGCTATTCCCAGAGATCTTCTTTTAGATATTATTTATTGTTATAAACAGTTAACATTTAAAAAACTTTATCTTATGTTTTTATTGGTTTATTTTCTTTTTTATTTATTAAGTCGTTTCCTTTTTTTTTTGTTTTTATTATTATGAATTGCTGTTATTGTGTATCTAAGCTTTGGTGGGCAAATAGGTAAAAAGATTGAGTATGGTTTAAGTGGTCAAGGGCGGACTTAGGATGTCGATCAGGTGGGGGGCAGACTCATTCATGCAGAATGCTTTGGTGGTACAAGATTCAACGTCGAATTGTAATATAAGAAATAATGTTAAAATTCTTGTTCTCGTTCAATGATATTAATACAAAATAATAGCAAGTTAAACTTAAAAGCAATTAAAGTATAATTTAAATTAATATTTGGTCTTTGTTTTGTATTTATTTATCGTTTTCGTATGTTCACATCACCGAGAAATTGCAAATTGAGCGGTTCAACTTTCCTTAAGTAAGTTAACGAAACTTGACGAAACGCACAGCATCAAAAGTCTAGCCTTAAGTAAAACTGACATTTGGTGAAACAGGAATGCCTTAAAGAGATAGATAAAACGTAGAGTATGGGTGTGTACTCCTCTTTTCCCTTTCCTTGACGATACGGAAAGCTACTTTTCGTTGGTTTTTGATATTACGTGTTTTTCTTTGGAGGTGGCAAAGTACTCATGAGTAGATGAAAACTCTAATCTAATCACATACCCTCTTGTGCGAGTAGATACATTTTACATGGGAAAGCATTTTGATGTGCTCTATTGAAAAAAGCAAAGTACTTCGCCACCTCCAAGGGAAAATGCATATTAGCTTCAGTACCCTTCCGACAATTATAGTTCTATCTTAAATGGACGAAACTTGACGAAACGTTCGACTCCTTAATTATAGCCGCGTTATATGCTTTCCGTGTATTCGCTTATTTTCTTCCGATCACTTCAATGCCATTCCGCCAGTAACGGTTATCCCTCTAAACAGAAAAAAAAGGAGTGGGTGTATTCAGAAGATTGTTTAGCAAACAATAAATGGCGATGTGTTCAGAAGTGGATGAGTTCAGGTAAAAATATATTTTAGGTCGTGGTCACACCAGAAAGATGCAGAGAATTATTTTCAAAAAAAGTTTAGTTGTGTTTTTTTTTTTATAAACCGAAACCGAAAAATTTAAATGACTGAGAAAACACAAAAAGATGATAAATTGCAATTTTTTTAAAAGAAATTTTTTACACAAAAAGAGGACATGACATGGACAGAAGAGAGAACGTCTGGTCAGCCTATCTTGGCAACAGCTAATTTCAATTTTGCAGCTGATTTCTTTCCTTGAGAATAAGTTTATAAATACCACGGTTAGATTTAATTTAAAAAAAAATACTTCAGAAAAATGGAAAATTTGTTTTAAAAAAAATATCTAAGGAATTTGTTTATTTAAACAAAAAAAACTGTTATTTTTCAATTGGCGAGAAGAGAGGAACAGGGTTTCATTTATATTGACTAATGTCGTTTTCGATTAGATTTTCGGACCGTTCTACTCCTTTTTGATTCCAATCGAATATGAAGACATCGTGTTGTCAAATTTACACACACACTACTGAATTACGCGATATTATAAAATGGCTTTTCAAGCATTTATCACTTTTGACAAGTAGTCCGACGAGTTTATGTATGCGTGTGTTCCAAATCTACTCCTTCCTAAAATCGGGAACAGAAAAAGAATCCGAAATCATTACTCGGAACAGCATATCGAAGGCTTTTGGAGTAGTAGGAGTCAGAAAGGAGTGGAAAAGGAGTACGTCCAATTGAAAACGACATAAAAATGAGCTTCTGATTTATTTGAAAAATAAAAATTGGTATGTTCAGCTAAAAAAACTGAAAAATATATGTTTTAAGATTTAAATACCTAAATGAAAAAGGAAAACTAAATGACACAACGAAATAAAAAGGATTAAGGGACAATTTTTTCACAGATCTTTAAACAATGGTTATTGCAACTGGTAAATCATTGAAGGCGTTTCTTAATCAAAATTTTTACATAACTATCAATAACAGCTACCCAAAAGAATTTAGTTGATTAAAACTTGTTAAAGTCATAGTAACAAATTTAGCCCACTATGAACAAACAGGCCCTTAGACCATTAATTGTGTGTGTTTCTTTCATTACAGTATGGCTGTCCTGCGATTTAATTTGCATGTCTATTTATTTGTTAATTAAATTGAAACTATTCATGAATATTTGTTCGATATGTTTGCCAGAGCATTTCGTTGTCTTGTTTGAGATTAACTAAAATTTCGATCTGGATCAGCAGCGTAATAGGCTTTACCCCCAAAATCTGAAAGATAAACTTTTAAATAAATAACAATAATCTAATGTTAGCATTGATTAAGTAATTATGTATCTATAAAATGATTATTTTCGAGAGGAAACAAATTTGTGGAAGGAGTGTCACGTCGCGAGTTTTGATAAACTCAATAACGCCAAAGACGAACGTGGTCAAATTTATCTAAAAAAAATCAAGAATTAAACTTTTTATCAATTTTGATTTAAAAGACAGAATGTGCCCTTAACCCATATCAAATTCGATAGCGCGATACTTAACTAAGCCTTTTTCTTCATTCAATTGAACAATGGAACAATGAATCATTCTTATTAATTTATTTTGAAATGTTTTTTTTTGTTGCTTCTGCTTGAATTTCATTAAGAAGTTCTTTAAAAATTGTTTACTCTGAAGATATCAAAAATTAAAAATGGGTTGATAACACTTTTTTTTTTTATTGAAAATACGGTCACCCATGTAATGACATCATTTTGTGATAATATATTTTGTTTAATGATGTTAACGTTGTAAAAGGATTTAAATTTCATTTACATACATTCAAATTTAATTGCTTGCTATATTCGCTAAAGAAGAGACAACGAAGATCACGTTTACGATCGTGACTCTTCACGATAAACTTATTTGGAAAATTATTTAATTGTTAAGAGTTTCTGAGAACTTTAAATTACTAAAAGTTTGACTGCTTTTAATTTTGTATGGGAAAAATAGAAGAAATTAAATAATTTTCTAATGAAAATTTAATGTTCAAAACTCAAGATTTTTTAGCGGAAGCACTACACGCGCTATGGTATTTTGCCTGAATTGGATGCCTTTAGCATATTTTTAAACCATTTACTACTTGACTTAGGTAATTCATAATTAAAGCCTTATTTCTTAAATTTTATTAGGGTCAGTTTAACAGTGCAGAGTTAACTCTGAACTAAATCGGAGTTAGCTAGTCCTGAAAATAAATAAACACTAAGTTAACTTACCGACATATTACTCACTCTGGATTTAAATTGGATTTAAGTGAATTTTAAATCCAACTTTTAAATCCAGATTTATTTAATCCAAAAATTTTAATTCATATCCATATTATTCACTCTAAACATGCCTTAAGTCCAAAGGATTTAAAATGCCCTTAATCACAATATAAAATGTTTTTGAATCCAGACGTGTAATCCAAATGTAAAATTTTCGAAGTTTCAAATTTCTCCTGTGAAAGATTTTTGATTGATTAAAAAATGGTGAATAATTTATTATTTAGCTATACTAAAGCGAGACGAAAACAACGTAGAGATGTCATGGCAAGACCAAAGCGAGGCCATAGCGAGAAAACCATGACACAGATTCCCGTGTAAACAGGCATGGCAAGACCACAGCGAGAAGAGCTTAATGAAAAGTTCGTTTGAACGACCACGGTGCGGCCAGAGATCAGAAAGATTACACCAAGACAATGAGGTGTCGTCATCGCCGTTTTAATTTCAAACCGAGTTAGCCAACTCGATTTGGACAAAACAACGCATGAAACGTATCGCAAATTTTTGCTTCAACTAGGTTTGAAAAATGTTCGTTTTAAAATTTTAAGAAAAAGTGAATAATATAAAATTCAACTTTAATCTGAATTTAACAACTTAAACTGACCTCGAGAGGGCAGTTTAAATTCGATTGGATTCAAGTGTGGACTAAACAAGTGAATAATATGAAATTGGATTTAACTTTTGTATTTAAATTACTTTTAATCTGGATTCAAGTTTTAATCTGGATTAAACGAGTGAATAATATGGGCGTTAGGAACAGTTTTTCAATTGATAATTAACTTTATCTTTCAGTTGTAAAAAAATACTATGGTTACTGCCCTCTTCTTCTATTGGTTTTCGCAAGTGTCAAGGCATCACGAAAGACATACTCGTAATACCGAAAAAAGAACTTCGTCAACCCAATTTAAATACCAATATCAATATGAATCTTTCAATAAGCACAAAAACAAATAAAAATCTCATTATAAAAATTGATATCTTAGTACCAAAAATAGTTCTAAGTCATTCGCGATTTTGGCATTCAGAATTCTGTCATTCGGGATTTTGGCATTCAGAATTTTCAGGATTTGTTGCATTGTCGGGATTTTGGTATTAGGAATTTCTTACTTAAACCTTCACAAATAGATTAAGGGCTGCAACAGTTTAAAATTTTAGTACTAAATATTATATTACGAGTATCACAATAACCTTTTCAAACCGAATCGAAATCTTCGATTAACAAGATTTTCAAATCTACTTGAATTGTGCACACCACCCATATACATAAACTAGGTTATGGTTATGGTCAGAACAACCGACAGACATAAGGTGTAAATTCACAAACGCATCGTTGCAGAGATGATGCACAATCATTTCCGCAAAACATTCAAAAATGCATCAAACCCGCATCACTTTTTGCGTAACGTGTTCATTATTGCAAACTTGCGTCAAGTGATGCGCAAACTTCAAACAAATAAGAATCAAGAAATTTCTTGATGCGTTGTTGCCGATGCAATTGTATCAGCATCAGCTGCGTTACGCATCAGCATTGCAAAAAAGCAGTGATGCGGAAACGTTTGACGTTTATGAATTTACACAAGTTTGACACGTTTTGATTGCTACAGTTTTTCAGACACAAATTATACACCAACCGATTGGTAAATTTATAAAGATTTAAGTTGAGTCAATTTTGAAATTATGAACATAATTTATACTCATTTATTTTTTTTTCGAAAGAGATGACTAACTTTTTGTGATGTTTTAGCGTAACTGTTGGGCCAGAATGGCCTGGCGCCCAACCATTTCTTATCTCATACCAAGAATTCAATTTAGCTTGGGAGTCATACGTTAATTCCAGAAGCTTGGATGCCATTTTTAAAAATGGCGCCCTATCTGGACCAAATTATAAAATTAAAAAAAACTCATAAACTAGTTGGAAAATGTTTATCGTTTAAATAACGGTTGATGTCTCAAAAGATTGGTGCTGAGCAGACGTATCCTCGGTGAAGTCCGTGTTTCGACTTATCGTGAATATACACTGAACGTCCAGTATAACAAAAGATATAATGTTCAGCCAATTCGTTATATCGAAACCAGCTTTTTTAACTTGAAAATTAAACATTTACAGAAAATACTCACTTTTTAATTAAAATTGATCATAGTAACAAAAGAAACTTGTCGAAAAACAAATTCGATTTGCGTCTACACCAAAAAGAATTTTACTATGCAGACAACTTCAACAGCAGAAGAAAAAATACATAATGTGTTGAGACCTACATATAAAAAAAGAACATTGTTGATGTTTTGGTTTGTTTCTTTTCCTTAAAATTGAATAGCATTCGTTGTATAGAGATATAAATTTGTTATACTAGTTATATATACAGTCTACTTTGTTTTTAATGTCAAAAAGTGGGACCTCAACTATTTTTTAATTTGAAATATTTTGATCATGACAAAAAGTTGTGGGAACGCCTTTTGATGCCAAATACGTATCGGAAAAATAAAAGCTGATGTTAAAAGATAGGTAAACGCATCTTGGGGAAAATTGTCAGTATTGCATATTAATTTCACTAACCCAGATACAAATTTTCACTTTGACCAGCAGACGGCTATTAATCATTGTGAATGATGTCAGCGTTTTGTCAGCAATAGTCATCAGTGTTAGAACAGACCTAATGTATGTCATTATGTCGTTTTATTTTCTCGAGGTAACCCATATGGGTTATGAGCGATAGTAAAACGCGGCTATTTTGAACATGAAAAAACTTGCGACTTATTTTCCCAACACGCGTTTGAAATCAACTCTTCTGCAACTTTTTTTATGCTCAAAATATTTAAATTGACCAAAAATGTGGAGATCTCACCATTTTGAAAAAATTAATTTTCGAAAAGTGACAACACATCCATGTTAGTTAAGCTGCACTCAATACAAACTATGCGGATGACAAAAGCCCGCTCTGGTCGCTAATGAGCCCGAGTGAGATTGCCTTGATGAAACGCCAATGTGTATGGACTAAAGGTCATTAAAAGCTATAAAGTACTATAACTTCCTATATATAAATGTTATTAACTTCAAAAAGATTTGAGAGTAGAGCATACATTGAAAATGATAGACAGACAAATAATATTAAATAAATTAAAAAGTTAAAAATATACTTTACGACTTGCGACTCGTCGAATCAAAGGTTCAACTTAAGTGAAACGTTCGCCATTTAAAAGATTAAAGCTACAGTTTTGATCAAAGTAACCAAAATTTACATTTCGCTATCGACTATAGGTGAACGTTCGCTAAAATTATAAATTGACATTTCATTCTGGCAAGCCGTTAATGATAAGGCCAAACAATAATATTCGCCTTATTCGTGTTGCGAGTCACGAGTCATAATAGGTGCCTTAAATTGTATTGTTCGGAAACTCAGGCGGATTTACCATAGTTTCCAAATAGAATTGACTTCAATGAGTTGCTTTGGTTCAACCCGCACTCAAGAAAAGTGGTCAAGAGCTAGCTTCCACCATCTACAGCCACCCTCAGATCTGATAAGAAGATGAACTGGTCTAAGTCATCAGGCGAGAATACTGATGTACAAGCAACTACTGCGGCCTGTCATGAGTTATTGCTTTCAGTCTCGTTCTCAAATTTCAATCCCCAAAAAAGCCATGAAGGAACTTCAAGTGTTCGAAAGGAAAATGCAGAAAGTTTGCCTTGGACTAAGCTTCGACCGGTAGCGACGGAAACACTACAAGAGCGAACAACTCCACAAAGAACATAATACCTTCGTAAAGGTACCTATTGTTTTCTGCAAAGAACCTGATACGTGATATCAACAGTCACAGTCAACTTTATTATGTTCAATAAAACAAATTGAATTGAAATGAAGCTAAAAATGTATTTTGAATCAAAAATTCAGTAAGTCCAAAAATATAATCCTAGCATATACAGCATTTGTGCGGATTTCTATTTATATGCGTACAAAAACCACATTTCATTTTATAATGTATTCATTATTCGATTTGATATTATTTTATTAATATTTTGGTTTGTTTACTTTTCTCCTACACTGTTTGACATAAAATATATCAATGAAATTATTTATAAGATTAACATCTGATATGTATGTACCACAAAATACCACCTTTTCAGTTTTTTTGAAAAATATAACATCATCCAACGATACCGAAGCACACTGTTAAGCAATTTTCTGAAAATATAGCATTTATTAATCCTTAGACATTGGTCGAGTTCGTAAACGTAAAAGTTGGGAAACACGACAACATTCATGTTCCATTTTTAATAGTACTTTTTATAATACTATCCGATATACAGTTCGTCTACATTAGCCATTTTCCTTTGGAGGTGACAAAGCAGACTTTCAAGTACAAGTACCAGTCAAGTACCCAGTATCTTGTACTTGTACTTGAAAAAAACAAGTATCATATACTTGGTACTTGAAAAACACCAAGTACGAGTTCTTTGTTCCAAGTACTTGCTACTTTAATACTGCGCAGTTTCAAGTAATTTTCAAGTAAAAGTCTATTTCAAGTACTTTTCAAGTACATGTCTATTTCAAGCACTTTTCAAGTACAAGTCAATTTCAAGTAGTTTTAAAGTAAAATTCGTTGAGTTGTCTGGTTGAGCTATCGAATAATAACTCAAAAACACAGATAAGGGCGGCTGATGGCTTTTCGCTGTCTTGCCGTCATCTCGCTAAAGTTTCGCAATGGTCGTCATTATGCGATAGTTCAAACAGACTACTTACTCAATAATTTGTACTTGAAATGGACTTGTACTTGAAAATTTACTGTTCAGTATTAAAGTACCAAGTATGTACATGCACTTGGAACAAAGTACTCAACAAAGTACTTGTCCTTGGTGTTTTTCAAGTACCAAGTACATGGTACTTGTTTTTTCAAGTACAAGTAAAAGTACAAGGTTCTGGGAACTTACAAATGTACTTAAGTACCTTACAACTCCGTGCAAAGTACTTATGAGTAGACGAAAACTCTAATATAAATAGAACTGCCCACTACACATTTTTTCAACGGCGAATAGATACATTTAAATGAGACAGCAGTTTGATGTGTTCCATTGAAAAAGCTAGCAAAGTACTCATGAGTAATTTTCCACCTCCAAAAAAAAACCGCTATTATAAGAAGCGTAAGTATTTTTTGCTCTCAACGATGAAATCAAATTTAACCAAATTAAAACATTTTTTATTAAATATAAATTTAACCAAATGAATAAATAAAAAGTACCATTTTCTTACAGTTGTTTATGACAACTTGGGAATGTTTTTTAACAGAACAACAATATTAATACGACATCTTTGTAAATACAAAATTTAAGATTTAAGCAATTTTGTGTTTCGTTTTGTTTTGTAGTCGGCTCATAGGCATTCATAAACGCTACTGGTTCTAATCGCTTTTCTAGATATTATGATTCATGTGTTTTTTTAGGTTTACAAAAATACTATTCAATGTTATTTAGTATAGAATATATATGTAAATATAAATAAAAGGTATGTTAATATTTTGAAAACTAAATTATTTAAACTTTTGTGAATTAATCATTTACCACAAAACATGGAAATAAGAACAATGTAAAAGAATTTAATATTTCAACGTGACTCTCCACCTTATTAACTCAAACATTTATGAGTATACATATGTATGCTCATGTATTGTATGTATATAATATATATGCACATAGAAAAATGTTAAATATGATCACGTTTTTATTTTCTTGGAGAAATAGTTATTTTGTGACTATCCACATATGTACATATATATTAATTTATTTTATCACCTTATAGTAGGTATTCGAACAACAATATAGACGTTGTGTTAATTTATTACTTAGTTTTCTAAGAAAAAAATAATATTAAAGAAAATTCAGTGAATAAGCATGCAACTTAGTGCATTCTGCAAGTTGTTATTAAAAAAAATAATAATTTTTTACCACAAAACTTGAAACTTAGTACACGAAATAATAAATTAAATAGTCACCGTCATCATTAGCATATTCACTCATTGATAACAAGAATGGTGTTAAAATTTGTTTCTTGGTTTTTCTTCGTCATTCCTACGTCAATTTACGGTTAGACAGTTTTGGATAAATATGTTTAGCCCTTTTATTACAAACAAACATGACAAGGCTCGAAACAAGGCAAAGAAACACAACAAAGAAAAACTATAATAAGGACCCTAATACGCTTGAATTATTGACATTTCACTTTTCGCCTTTCACCCGAACTTCAACCCTCAAGTACAAAGTTTGAAAAAACGCATTGGTCTTTTATAATGTATGTTGTTTGTGGACCGATGAAATTGCAGGACCCATATTTAAGTTCATCGTCCTAATATTTTAGTAAATACTCGAGTTCGATCTTTTTACAAATGCAAAAACTTGTCCCCCTACAAGCTGAAGAGTGAAATCAATTAAAAGAAAAGAGGTCAAAACTAAAATTAAAAAAAAAAAAAAACATATGTATTCATGATAGCTTGTGTGCTGTGTGTATCTTAATGAAATTTATTTTTTTTTTTCCAAAGGTTAATAAAATTTGAGAAAGCTACCAATATAGTATACCAGTTTTTAATATAACAATTTAATTTATTTTTGTTTAAACCTATAAATTTTATTAAACACAATCAGATACAGATAAAGTCAATCAATTTGGGGTCGATGTACTTTATTTCTTTGATTGTGCATGTGCATTAACCATTGTGCCTTTATTAATAATGGCATTTAAGAAGTTAGTTAATTAAGAAATAATAGTTCAAAAAACTATAACGGAAACCGACGTATATAGCTAGACCAATATTTGTGGTTAAACTTATTTACACATGGCAGAGAAAAATCGAGTAATCAAAATCAAAATTCTACAAACCATTCCATACCTGGGTTAATTTTAATTTTATAATTAATAAGCTTATGTGGCCCTATTGCACCAACAACAAATGTATCCGGAACCAAGTTACCTAGACGGTAAGGAAATTCTGGATATAACTACAGCAACCAACGATGGAGCAGGACACTTCTATTATGACCCAGGGTTAGCCCATTGCCGTGTCTTAACGCAAATTCTAACCCCACCCCATAGAAATGCGCAGCCATTGGACAACCGGGACTGGACAACCCGAATACGATAAAGTCAAACCGACTTTTATATTAATTTTTCACATATTATAAACCTTATTTGCATTTTAAATTTGACCAATGTATACCGTTAAGCCCCTTATGTGCAAACAAAATTTTATTATAAAATTATCATAAATTATTTTGCAAGCCAATTGTAAATTGAAATGTATAATAAAGCAAAATTAAAAAAAAAGAAATTGCTCCTGCCAGACCTTGAGGTTAATATTAGGGCAGAAATTGTCATCATACCCGCTGCTATGCTGGTAAGGATCATAACAAACAATACAATACATATCTGTGTAAAACGAAATAACTCCATATAAGGTAACAAGAATATGTATATATAAACATATTCTTTGAAGAATTGTTTCAAGTTTGAAGAAAATCGGTTTACTCATTTAAGGGCTACCTCAATGTAAAGTGGACGTAAGAACGCAAATTTAAAAATGGATTTGATTCATGATCACAGATATGTGTAAAAGCCTGAGAGTGATGGTATAGACAGAATCCGTTTAATTTTTGGTATTCTAAAAGGAAACTTTGATGAACTATTTTAAAATTAAAAAAAAAAAAGTAGAAACTATTGTTTGCTTAGCCTTTATCTCTTTATTCTAAGATATCAACAACGGATCAGGTGTAAGATATAAGATTGGCTTTGAGGCTGAAAATTAAATTTTGAAAAAGTATTTGAAACTTGAAAAATACTTCATGCTTTTTTTGCTCCTAAGTTCAAAGGTTTCGATCTTGATAATTCGATTAATAGAACTAAATATAAAAGCTTTTTAAGCGAACCATACCGAAAATTTCCAAAAATAAGACCAAAGTTCTTGAGTTATATTCCGATAATAAAGACTGAATCCTTCAGACAGATAACCATTATCTCTTTTTAATAAATTAATTGAAGTTGTTATACCCCTGACATAAAAAGCTCATATTTTGCTTATAAATCTAGGCCTAAATGTTGCTATTGACTCTTCGACTATGATTTCTTTACTTCGATATTTGAAAGCTGTATTTTATTTTAAAGAAATGATAATTGCATCAACAAAAATGGAATTACTTGGCAACACTATAACCATCGTTTAAGCTGTGACAAAACTGTAGTTTTTCTAACAAAATTTCGATTAGACAAACTCCAGTTTTGCCTAGCAAACAGTTAAAACAACATCTAAAAATATGTCCCATTTCGTGGCTACTTATTTAAACAAATATATCTCATATAATACAGATGTATTTGAAACTGACGGTAAAGTAAATTGTAAACTGTGCAACAAAGGTGTTTATTAAAAACACATGTACATCAATAACTGAAGAGTCAACAGCTAATAAACTAGATAGATTAATTCAATCAATAAAAAGTTTATTTTGAAGACATTGTTTTTTTTATATTAATTTCAAGATATTTTTGAAGCGCATATTTTCTCATTTTAATTTATTTTGTATGCATATTTTTTTTATTTTTTTAAGTACATACAAACCCGAGCCGTAGTTATTAGAGCTCACAGCAGATTTTAAGTGTGAAGGATTGCTTTTGATTAAACAGTGCATCGAAAGGTTAATATGAATGCAACTGTAAGAGTATACATGCTTGCCGAAATTGGAATCTGAGACCATGGAAGGGTGAAGTTCAACCTGCCAGAACATTTAAAAATTCAAAAAGTGAAAAACGGGTTTTTAAACGGTCTGGCAGGGTGAAATATACACTCAAATTATCTTGGATTTGTGATCAGAGGAGCGTTATCTAGGAGGGGGTGAAAATTAATTATTTTCGAAGTTGCATTGCCCTTATCAGCGGCGATGATAACAATATTTTGTTTGCTGTTGTTGTTATTTTTTAAGAAAGTGGTCACATCTTTGCACAAATATGTGGCAAAAATACTACTGTTGTTTGAAACGATTTAGTATTTACCAAAAAAAAGTACCAAGTCTTTTATATTGGCTAAGTGAAGCTATCTGATCTCTAACGGAGATTGGACTTTTGTTGATAAGATTTTTTTCATTCATTTCTATATTATAAGATCTCCACCACAACGACAGCTATTTTATTTTTGGTGAATTTGATATTGTTGTTGTTTTTTTTTTATTCAAATTTTTGTATACTCGTTTTTGTTTTGAAGTAAATGAGTGTTTTTTGTTTTGACCACAATTTTGAGGAATAACAAACATCGAAAGACACACCTTAGCGACACTACAAACCTTAATCAACAAAAAAAACATGATTAGAAAGTAGGATACATGATTCATTTCATCAGTGCATTGTTCCTTAAGTTAAAAACTATAAGTGTAGAATTAAAAGGTTTGTTACAATACAAATTCTTTACCACTAAAATAAATCAGCCAAGAAGAGTTAACGAAAGGAAGTGGACTTTTTGAATTATTATTAAAATTCTTAATCATTAAGCTGGAAGTTTTTTTGCCGAATCCCCCTATTATGACTTGCGATTCGCCGAGTCTAACGTTCGACTCAACTCGAAGTTCGACAACGACGATATAGGCGAATGTTTACCTAAGGTATTGAGTGACATTCAAGTTTTAGCAGTTTTAGTCATTTAGGGCGAACTTACTGTGACTGTTTACGAAGAGGAAAAAGTAGAACATAAGCTTGATATCAGCAAACGGATCTAAGGGCCATAAAAAGCTATTTTGAAAGTCCATAAAAGCATAGAGGTACCTTTTATTGTGATGATGTCGATATTCATGGACGAAACGTTGTGAAAAAATTTTTTAAAAAAGTCCATAAAAAGCTATTTAGAAAAACGGTACCTATATTTCAAAGATCAGTGAAAATTGAAACTGATTGACTGTGGTCAATGTATTAAACCATTAATGACATAGCAAAGCACGGGGTGATAGTAGGATGGTTTTGACCTGTCTCTCTACATAATGGTCTAGGTCCTTTCTAAGAAATTGAAAAATGGACCGCTTCAAATGTTAAGTTATCCTAGAAACATAGATGTTTCCAGTGTTAATGCTAGGTGCCTTTCCGATGGGTGCTTTAACATGATCACAATCTTGATTATTATTCTTGATTAGCAGACTGAACTTTAGCACAGACAAATTTAATGAATTTGTATTTATTTTATTTTTAAAAAATAAGAATGATTACTTTTATAAAAAGTTAGGAAATATATTAAAGCATAACTTTATATAATTTGGGTTATTCTGTTACGAATAAAAAACTAGAAAAAATAAATGTGAAATGTTGAGATAAAAAAACTTGATTATGTTTTGCACAATACTGAGTTTAGGTATGAATATGTTTGTAGGTACCTATGTACATTTATGTAGATACTACCAAAAAATGTATCCAAATTTTGAATGGTTAAAAAGAGTTAAAAGTAACAACACTTTCAAAGAATGAACAGTTCATAAGTGTACTTTTTACCTATCCCCATAAGCTATAAGGAAATTAAACCAACCAACAATTCATTAATCAAGAGTTTGGAAATTGTATTGAGAAATACCTTAGTAATAATTTTGCAACATGCATACATCTCGCATCATTAAGGCTAATCAATAATAAAAATTATGTATTTATGATGAAATTTCAATGCGTTGCTGAAATTATAAACTTTATGCCTGTAGTGCAATACGCAATTAATATGTTAAGGTTTTTACAGTATACTAGAGAACTTGTTTACCCCAAATACCATCTAAGTAATTTTTCAATTATTTAATTCCCAGCTTCATGATTATATATTTATATGTATGTACTCCTTATCTGAGAACAGCGCGAAAATGTTTGCCATATTAACCTTCTAACTGCATTCACATCACAGCAAGGGGACTTAAGAAACTGATCATTGTACTATGTAGGAATGTAGAAGCTTAAAGTGTATATATTTGAGCGTATATACGTACATATATAATTTAAATTGATAACCTGTTCATCCCAAATAAAATGCCACTCTTGCACAAAATGAGGCATTCAACAATTATTATTGTATCTTATTGATTACCAAGATCATTAAAATAAAGAAAAATCTGATTTGGAAACAAATCCGAAAAAGGCTTCTTATGTTGAGGCAGCCTCAGTGTGAGTGATGGTCACTGGTCAATAACCCTCGACCTGTATTCGTGTCGTCCACACCACATGACGACGACACTGCCAATTATGCAGTAAACCGCTACCGCTACCGCTCCGCTGCCAACCTTAACCAACAATCATGAAAAATTCAGAGAGCAGACTATCTCTGCTTCCACATCCACATGTTGCACCATAGGTCAGTCGGCACTTCGTCATACGAAAAGTGTTAACTTATATTTTGAAGGTTTTGGGTGCCTAATGTGTGGTTTACCTTGATTTAAAGATATTTACTAGACATTTTTGGTTGGGTCTTGGGTGATGACGCTGATGAGAGAAGACAGGTAAACAAGTGCGAAATTAGAAATTCACCTGTTAGGCATTGCTCAAGCATTTTTTCACAAAAGAACATGATTTTTAAAATATTTTCATTCATCACGCATTTAAATAATTAAAAATACGCACTAAAAACGAACAAAAGATAAATACAAAAAATACAACTTTGTCTAAAACAAATCATTAAAAAAATGCATATTTTTTGACAGATAAATTCCAGAAATAAATATACACCACTCGACTTCCTTTGTATCTCTTTCACACACACACTTACATTAAAAAAAAATTTGCAAACACAAATCGATTCTTCCGAAGGCAAAAAAATGATAACGGAATCGAGACCTTTTGTTAGAAAAATCCGAATCAATTTAAACAAAAACAACCGAAATTTTTCGTGTCACAAAATGCAATTGAATTTTATAGATTAGTTTTTAATTCACTGCACCATATTACAGTAATTATCTAATTTTGAACAACGACGACGACACAAATATTTTCCCTTCATACACGTCGGACTGTTCACAAGAGATGGCAGCTTCACAATGCAAGAGTTTTGCGTTTACTCAGCTGTTCATATATTCTTTCCAGGCATATGCATCTCACTCGCACCCATTTTGTGAGCTATTCACAATAAATTAAAAAATGTTCATGATAAGAGCACATTTGGAAAACAAAATGTGCCTCTTACTTGCTTCGCTACTGGCTTCAAAAATTCCATGCCAGTTGATGAGCAAGTGGTTTGGGTTTGTATGTGTTAAGCCTAGTTTTCAGTTTCCGTGTGCAAAATAAAAATAAACTTGATGGTGAGAAAAAAAATTCAGCAAATAAAAAATGGTGTAAAAGAATTTTTTCTTATTCGTCGTGAGTTCACAGTTTGCAAAAAAAATCTAAATGAGACTGTTCTATGCAAAAGCAAACACAAATGCCAAATGCAATATTTTTTTCCAGAAAAGAATACATTGTTCTGCGCGAAAAAAAAACCGTGGTGAATATAAAATTTATTTTCTTTGGGCTAGTTCACAGTTCGATAAAAAATTTAAACGTCAAACATTTTGTCCACCAAAAATCGCAAACATAAGAAATACCTGCAGTTTTTTTCGTCCAAGAACTGTATACCTAGCTTAAGGGTAAGTTGATGACTCAATGGTTGGCTTACCCTGAGGCCACACGAGCCAGTACTGGCTAGCCAATACATTGACTGTCAAGTTCCTATTCGTGTATTGGCTGTGACGTAGGCGGCATGCTGTACTGGCTTCTTTCCTGCCAGGGCTCGGATGTTAATCCAAATGGAATAAATCTACTCCGATTTCAGTAAAAAAAATAGAAGTACTATGATATTCCATTCTTTCAAAATTAAATGACTAAAAACACACTAACGCTATGCGACAAAACTAGCAAAAGAACAGAACGTTACGAATGTTTTGCTTTTGGCTCTGGAGAGTCTTTACTTGTTTCTGTAAAAGCTCTCTCAAACCAACGCGAAACCATCAGAAAGAAAACTAAAATTTTACTTCTCTGAATTTCCTTACATGGCGTTAAATGAGAGCAACTACACTGAAGCGATGGGAAAATTGATTCACTTTGGTTTGGGAAAGCCTTCTCTCCGCTTAATCAATTTATTCACCAATTTTTTGGTTCTCTTCCCGAATGGTAAGAGGACCCAAAAACACACCACACGGGACCTATAGCTTATTTCAACCACTTTGAAAAATTCAATTTAAAAAACTTTGGGGAGACTATGGTGAGACCCAAGCGAGATGATGGCAAAACATGCTCAATGCAAAGGACAGCGTGTAAATGTGATGGCGAGATCATAGCGAGAAAACCATGACATAGATTCTCGTGTAAATGGGCATGGCGAGAACATAGCGAGACGAGCTTAATGACCATGATACTGGTAAGTAGGTTTCGAAGACCACGGCGATACATGTGAATCTTGAGTAAGCCAATTCGTTTTCCAAAACAATGCATGAAAATTATAACAATTTTTGAAAAATCTGTTGAAAAATCTTAGGTTTGATATCACTTCTTGAAAAAAAAATGTTAAGAAAAGTGAATAATATAAAATTCAGTATTTATCTGGATTTAATAACTTAAACTGACCTCCGGAAAGCAGTTTAAATCCAATTGCATTAAATGAGTGAATAAAATGGGCATTAGCAAATTAATAAAACTTTGACTCCCCGATTCTTATTTTATTAATATTTTGTGAAATAAAATGCGAGTCAATTTTAGTTTTAAGACCTTTTTTCCAAATCTGCTCCGAAAAAATACTGCCGAACCCTGTAACTGGCTGCTCTACTGGCTTCCCAACTGGCTACAAAAAAAGCAAGCCAGTTGACGAGCCAGTTGCTCATGTTTGTATGTGTCGGTAAAAAAATGTGAGTGTATTGCGACTGGCAAGCCAGTACTGGCTCGTGTGGCCTCAGGGTTAGGCCTAGGCAAACATTTTTTGCCTTGAATATCATACAATTTGGCTCACAGACTAGGTGGGAAATCGTTTTTAAAATTTTAATTTTTAACCACTTTATTTATTGGATTTTTTATGCGGTTGACTAGTTAGACAGTTTTTTTAGAAGACCTTAATAGTTGAAAATATGCCTTATATAATAAATTAAAACGTCAATTTAGACAAATCTTAGACAGCCGAAACCTTTGTCCAAGTTAGATAATTTTAGGACAACAGTAAACGAAGTTTATTAATAACTTTTTGGAGTTGAACGGCTGTCTAAAGTAAGGCAAAGTTTATAAATACGACTGTTTCCCTTAATCTAAGCCACCCTAAATAATTTACCCTAAATTATAATTAACTATCAGCCTTATTTATAAGATTTTTAGGCGGTTGACTAGTTAGACAGTTTTTTAAAAGCTCTTAATAGTTGGATATATTAAATAAAATAAAATGTTAAGTTAGACAAATCTTAGACAACCGATGCCAATATCCAAGTTAGACAACTTTAGGACAACAGTAAACAAAGTTTATTAATAACTTTTTGGAGTCGGACGACTGTGTAAAGTTAGACAAAAGCCGTGTTTTGTTGGGAGCTTGCCAGCCAGCCAGTTGAAATTTTACACGCAGTGCCATAACAATTACCAGCTGCCAATAACTTTACTTTTTTCTGCAGTCAAAGGTGGCTAGCAAACAGTGCTTTGGAACAGTTTGGAACTATGGAACTCTAATACAAAAAAAGGTTTATTATCCAATTTGTTCCGCACCGTTTTGTTGGAAAGCTTATGCCCAACTGTGTATAGTTTTCAACAAAATACGGCTTAAGTTTATAAATACGACTGCATATGCCTAAAAATGGCAAATAATTGTTTTTGGATGCAAAACCAAATAATGCGGTGATTTTTTTTTCCAACCATCAAAAAAAATATTTTTTCACCACACTTTTTTCGCGTGCAAAACAATTGCCAGTCCATTGTTTTGCATGACATTACATAACAGCTATTTTTTTTTTGCATAAATCAAATCATATTCATAAATTTTCACTCCGACTACAGAATCCGATGAATGAGGTTCTTAACAAATAGCTGCGTTTTATTATTTTCCATCGAGATCCGGATCTTGACCTTCCACACGTGAACGTTGGGGCAGAGCTTAAATCAAATTGGACCAAACGATTCTAGATCTTATAAATGGTGTGCGTTTAAGTGTGGATTTAACAAGCGAATAATAAGTGACCCATTACACGACGACTTTAGAGTCATGACTTTTTTCGAAATTCAATGAGTGCGAACGAGAAAAAACATCTGATCCCGCGTTCACACTCATTTAATTTCAAAAAAAGTTATGACTCTAAAGTCGTCGTGTAATAAGGCACAAGGGAATTGAATTTAGTTTTCTGATTTAAATTGCTTAAAATCTGGATTAATGTTAATGTTTTTCTGGCTGTTGTATAGTTTTTTAAAATCCAATCGAATATGAAAACATCGTCTTGTCAATTTTACACACACACTACTCAAGACACTGTTTGAGCCTGTTTAGATTGGGGAAATTGAGTCCAGACTCGTGAGTCTCATCGTGTCTACACTCAAAAATTTGAGGCACTTTAAAACATATAGAAACAAAACAACTTCATTGCTTTGCAAATTAAAACAACAACAAATGAGTCTCATGAGTCCGGTGTTTATATTTTGTTCATGCCTCACGACATCACTGACCCCCCACTTCTCTTGTCCAGAAACTACCGTGAGACCGGTCTCAATCTTCCCAATCTAAACAGCGTCTTTAGATGGGGAAGATTGAGACCGATCTCATGGTAGTTTCTCGACAAGAGAAGTGGGGGGTCAGTGATGTCGTGAGGCATGAACAAAATATAAACACCGGACTCATGAGACTCATTTGTTGTTGTGGAGGGTAGGGGATGTCATGAAGCATAAACAAAATATAAACACCAAACTCATGAGACTCATTTGTTGTTGTTTCAATTTGCAAAGCATCGAAGTTATTGTTGTTTCTATGTGTTTTGATGCGCCTCAAATTTTCGAATGTAGACATGATGAGACTAACGACAACGAGTCCAGACTCAATTTTCCTAATCTAAACAGGCTAATGACGCCCTTTAACAAAATGGCTTCTCCAAGAATTTATCACTTTTGACAAGTAATCCGACGAAAAACTTTGTTTGTTAAGCGTTCGTTCCAAATTTACTGTACATTAATTTTGATCTCTACTAAACTAAAAAAAAATATGGCTATTTTGTCTTTTTCTTCAGTTTTTTATTGTATTCCATTCCTATAGAAAATGGAAAATTTGGCGTGTTAACAGAGAAAAAGAAGTTGAAAAGGAATAATCCAAACATTCATACGAAAATGACATTATACAAACGACGTTATACAAAATGCAGTATAATTGTTATACAAAATGCAGTATAATTGTTATACAAAATGCAGTATAATTGTTATAAATACAAATAAATTTCTGGTAATTGACGTCTTGTAACTGCGAATTAGCACTCACCGACGGTGAACAAAAGTACCTAAAGCTGTTTTCATTTGGTTTTACGTTCTGTTCTATTCCTATGGAATATGGGAAATTTGAAGTAATATGAGTGAAAAAGTAGTAAAAAAGAAGAGTGCTCCCAACATCTGATCGTAAACAAAATGTTAGCTAGAAAAAAATTTAAAAGAAAAAGAAAATGTAGATACTTTATATATAAACAAAATACATGTTGGTGTATTTTTGGGGCGGCTTTAATTTATTTTTTCGAAGCAAGGAAAGAAATTAATAAAATATCGAAATTATTGTATAGAAATTGCAATTAGTGGACAGCAGGTGAACAGACTTATTATTTCGGTGTATCATTATAATAATTCTAAGCCAATAAAAAAATCTATAATTATTATACTAGGTACTTCAAAGCAAAAGATAGCCCATAGGTATGTGGCCTGAGTATCTAGAGATTAAAACTTCAAGAGACCACGGTTATCACGGCACGCAATCCTTATCTTAAGCTCACGTAGACATTAAGCAAGGCCGGTGATGACAGCAAGTGCTTAAAGTGGGTGTTTTTATCATGACAACCACAGTAAAATTCTTTTATTTTTGTTTAACTTATCAACTAAATTTATTTATTTAACTAAGGGGTATCGCATTCTGTGTACATGTATATAATACATACGAGTAATATATGGCAAATGGTATTAAGAAGAGTTTTCTGTCATTCATTTGTATGATTAATGTTAAATAAATGTATTTTAATGCTAATAGAGACTAGTTGATAAGGTTAAAATTTCAACTAGCTACTAGTCTTATTAATGTAGATACTTATATAAAGTCTATTTTAATAGTTTTAAGCGTTAACAATTATGTTTCCTTAGCATTTTTTTTTAACTATAAAGAAAGTATATTACAGAGGTTATAATGCTATTATTTTTGTTATTGTTTTTACCTTAAATATAAATTATCTGCCTGTATGTACGTACTATTTTATCTTATATATAGGTATGTACTTTTTAGCTCTTGGAATAATTCATTAGGTTTATATAGTTCCCATAAGTAAAATTCAAATAAAAATGATAACACATTTCATTATTTATTATAAAGAATGGAGATATTCTAAGACAGATTGTTTATTTGAATAAATTATCATTAAAATCATTTGAATTATTCTTTATCAATTCAATTTGTTACCAGTTAGTGCTTGCCCTAGATATCAACTGCAAGTTTGGTGAGGCTTTTATAAAGCCTTTCTAGAAGAGTATGCAAAAGTCCAGAAAGAATTTGGTGTATATATTCAAAGTCATTTTATCTTTTTTTAATAGATTATCTGAATTTTACACTCTTTTTTGACTCCAATCGAATATGAAAATATTTATTACCAAAAAAAGAACTGAGCAAGCGAAATTCAAGAAATTTTAGTTTCAGATTATAAAGGAAAAAATTTTCCAGAGGAATCCTGCTTATATTTCTGAGCCCTTTTGGTTCTCTGAGTTCTCAGAAATATAAACTGGCTAAGTTCTCCTCATTTCTATGTCCCTTGAAGAATAAAATATTGAACAAACCCTGAAACCATGTAAGTCGAAAAAATATGTTGAAGATTGGAAACATTTAAGGGGTTAAGGCTCTCCCAAACCAACGCGAATTCACAGTGACGACGAATTTTTGTTGTTGTTTAGCGTTGTGTATTTGTCATATTCGTTTTCTATTGCGAATGATTCGCTGCAAATCGCTCCGCATTCGCGTTGGTTTGGGGGAGCCTTTAAATCTGAATTTCTGTGACTATAACAAAATTTGCTACGATAGACATCTTTAAAACTGGTTCAATGATTAAATCAAATCCTCGTCATTTTTATAAATTTATTAACTACAAAAGAAATGTTAGTAGTTTTCTATCGAATCGATTTTTTTTGAATCGGTTTATACTGAACCAATTATCTTCGACAGTGACGAATTTAGTCACATGACAGGCAACGTTGTAAGCCTTTCTCAAATTTTCAATTAGTCTCGAAGAATTGGTACTTGAATTAAGAGATTTGGATGCCAACAAAGGTGCTGGACCTGATGATATTACCCCACTTACCTTGAAAATGACTGCTGACACGTTGGCAATACCCCTTTTGGAACAATTTAATGAATTTTTGGAATATGGTGTTTTTCAGAAATATGGCGTAAATCATATTTAACTCTTATTTTTAAAAGTGGCAACAGGAAAAATTATGGAGGAATCACAATATTGTCGGCCATTCCAAAAGTTTTTGAAAAACTTATATTTGAAAGATTGTGTGTAGGGTTGAAGTCAGTGAACATCAACATGGTTTTTTTAAAGGAAGGTCTGCTGCAACCAATCTCTCTGACTACACTTCTTTATTTTAACTGAAATGGAAAATAATAGAAATCAAGTTGACGCAATCAACACGGATTTCAATGAGGCTTTTGATAGAGTTGAAATTGGACTGTTAAATTTTAAGTTGCAGAAAATTGGAGTACGAGGTAGTTTATTGAGGTGCAAATTTTGTGATATTTCTTCTCGTGCAATAAATGTTACTTCGGGTGTCCCTCAGGGTAACCTACCTTGGTCCCCTGTTCTTTTTGTTATTTATTAATGATTTGACTGAATTGTATAAATATTGTCGGTTTCAATTATTTGCAGAAAGGTTAGGTTAGATTAGAAGGGGTGATGATACGGCAAGCCGCATCATCTCACTTGGACCTCCGTGGATCCATTGCGCTCCCCAGGGTTAAGGTAGGTAGGTATGAGAAAGGTAGAGGGATTGAGAGGAGCTTAGGTATGGGATGTCTCCTTGAACCATCCTGAATTCTGAATGAATTTCAAGATATTCTTTAGTGGCAAGGAAGAGATGTAACCCAATGTCGAAAAAGAATTCTCCGAGGGCTTCTTTGAGTTGAGTAATAATTTGCCTTATGAACCTACTGTTTTTGCTCTAGCTCTTGAGCTACACTTAAAAAAAAAACCTTTCTTATTTAAAAAATATTTTGTTATGAAGTATCAGTTTTTTATGCAAAAGCACTACATAATAAACGAAAAACAGACCTGCGTAGACTTGTTTTGTAATACAAGTGGTGTAAACATTTTTGTAACATCAAACTAAAAGCTGGCCAGCTTTTCTACAAGTGTTAATGAACTACATAATTAGCCAGTTTATATTTCTAAATCTTAAATGTAGAATAATCGATAGAATCTTAAGCGATTCAAGACTTTTAGGCAGATGCAGACGATGCTTTTCAATATGCAAAAATAAACCATTTTTTTATTGTGATTATTGCATTTTTAACCGAAAAAAACTCAAATCGTCAATGTATTTATAGAGATATGTTTGATTTTACATTTGTGGTCCCAATAGAAGTGTAAATTGCTTTGAAAATCCTGTTAATAACACAAGTTTACAAATATGGGTTAACTTTTGGACATGTAAAGACAAGAGTGTTTTTCAGCTATAGCACTGAATTCAAACCGCCATCCGTTTTCTGCTCTCAGTTCGGGTTTTCAAAACTTTGCCCTTGAGCGCAGCAAATGTTATATTTGCTATTTTTGAAGTTATATCATAAAGCCAAGAGAGGTTATAAAAATAAAAACATGTCAACGATTTCTGTAAGTACCTACGTACTACTTTCCTATTACAAAACTAAATAATTTTTTTTCAATATCTCCTTATTCTCCGAGAAGTTCTTAGTTCTTAAAGGTTCTCTCAAACCAACGTGAATGCGGTAAATAAGTAGCGAATAAAGGCTCTCCCAAACCAACGCGAATGCGGAGCGACGACGAATTTTTGTTGTTGTTTAGCGTTGTGTACTTGTCATATTTTGTACTATTGTGAATGATTGGCTGCGAATGCGGAGCGATTCGCCTTGGTTTGGGAGAGCTTTTAAGGTTCTCCCAAACCAACGCGAATGCGGAGAGATTCACAGCGCTACTTTGCTACTTCACGACTGCAAAATATCAACTGTCAAGACTAATGTTTACCAAAATGGCGACAAAACAAAGTAGTATACCTTCCCGGCGGACACCCTGTAGTAATGTATAAATTTGTACAAGAAAGCGTTAGTACTTAACGGATTAATAATTTAAAGATCTGAGTAATTTTGAAGCTAGTAAAATTGACATTTTGTCCACGATTTTGCTTTTTTTGAATTGAAATCAATCTGTATTGAAATGCCCATGTTGTCTCTTGCATAAGGCCTTAGGAGACCACTTACAAATTTATGCAGAAGGACAATTGGAACCGAAGTTACAAGCTTTCCAATCTGCCGATTTTGAAGACTGTTTGTGCATTACGGAAATTTTTTACCCAAGGGCCTAGGTCTTGTCAGTCGGTGGCCGACGAACAACTTTTCCATTCATTGTAAGTGGAATGAAATGCCTTCTAGTGTAGGGAAATTTTTGTTTTCTTCAACTACTGTAACTACCATATTATTCATTATCTATTTAAATTGGATTTAAGTGAATTTTAAATTCAACAACTAAATCCGGATTTATTAAATCCAAATTTTAAATCCATGTCCATATTACTCACCCTAAACATGCCTTAAATCCAATGGATTTAAATCCGGATTAAGATCGATTAATCCAAATGTCAAATTTACAAAACGTCAAATTTCTCCCGTGAAAGTTCTTATGAGGTTAGTAAATAGTTTTTTAAAATCATATATTTTGATTAAATCAGTTCAAATCCAATTAGATTAATCGATATTGGATTTAAAAAAAATTGTTTAAAGTTTGGATTAAATAAATAAAATTACTTTTAATCTGGATTTAAGTATAATCTGGATTAAATGAGTAAACAATATGGGTGTAAGACTATTTTTTGTGTTACAGAAATAATATTTAGAGTTCAAATTTAAAAGGGCTTAGTGACACATTTAAAATGTTTAGCTTTTTTTCCCAATGAAAAACTACGTGAAAATTTAAATTTCTGTATGATTAGCATCTTTCTACGATCTCTAGTTTCCAATTTAGCTCTATGTTCAAATGGAGAAGATAGAAAAAAGAGAGTTTATATTTATGAGTACAGTGTCAATGGATGTGGTCCTTTTTATGTTTTATTCAAAGGAAAAGTGAAATATGTTGAATTGTTTCCTGGGACTTTGACTGATTGCTATAGATCTTGTTTTAGAGTTCCTATGAGCACTTAAATTCTTTTATAATGTCAGTGTGGTGTGAACGATTCAAGTAGATTTTGAAATCTTGTTACTCAAAATCAAGGTTGCGACGATGAAATTTTGTTGGTTTGGGAGAGACTTTAATCCTACAAGTGCCTCTTGACTTATATACTTAGGTAGACCTGAGTAGGCATGTGTAGAACTGCGTAGACTACTACGTAGAACTGCTAAGACAAGCGTATACTTGCATATATGTATTTACTTCATTTTCATAGAAAAAGTGTTTTCATTTTTAATTTGGTAATTTCGTTTGACAGATCATTTCATTTTTGAATTTTAACTGACTCTGTTAAGTGCCTTTCACATTAGCTGCGAATAGCGAACTGCGAATTGCGAATGGTCGCGAATTTTGACACTTCTTTCACATGAGTGGTCGCCAACAGACATGAATTGTCATACAAATTAAACCAGTAGAATGGGTGCTAAAAAAAATTCAAGGTTAAATTTGTGGAATGCGTCCTGATGCTGTGGATTGCGAATAATTGTCTGACAATTCGCAGAAAATATCTCGCTGGTCACGTAGAAAATATAAAAATTCAACAATTTAAACTAATTTAAGGCCGTATTTTCTTTTAAAAATTGTAGACCTCGTCGTTTTTACAGTTTGTAGAAAACTAAAAACAAGAATAAATTGATATTTGAGCTTGGTATTGTCTAAAGGCTCTCCCAAACCAACGCGAATCCGCAGCGAAGACGAATTTTTGTTGTTGTTTAGCGTTGTGTATTTGTCATATTTTCTTCTATTGTGAATGATTCGCTGCGAATCGCTCCGCATTCGCGTTGGTTTGGGAGAGCCTTAAACAAATTTATTCGCATTCGGAGGTCGTGGCTCATGTGAAAGGCACTTTAATCGATTATTGTTGTTTTTTTTTTCTTTCTACTTCAATTGAGATCATAAATAAACAATGTAAAGATGGGAAACTTTCGTACGTTTCACCCTCCAAAGCCCATTTGTTTACATTGTTGTTTTTGTAATCCGACTCCGTGTCGATGAATAGATGTGAATTGCAACAACAACTTAACGCGGTGAATTTAATTTGTTTTGACAGACCAATTTTTTTCCAAAGTTGATATCATGTTTTTTTTTATTTTAGTGCGTCTGCCATTCTGCATCGTTATTTTATTTATCTTTTTATATTTGTAATTAATTTTTTCGTTTTTTGTTAAATAATAACAACAAATATTTAGTTGTGCCAGAAATTTTAAGTAATATTTTTAATTTTATCAAAAATTTCCGGCAACCAACTTTCCATTGAATTTTAAGAATTCATAAACTTAGTGACATTTCTGAATTCACCTCAGGGGATGTGTTCTAAAAATTCTTGTTTTGAGGGTGCAAACACACTTTTTTTAATGGAAAGGTACGACTGCACCATCAATATGTTTACCTAAATATAATTTTTTAAAACGAATTGCAGCCAAATGGTTTGCCGTTTCAATTAAATTGAGTTGTTAATTATAGAAATCGCTAATTGGCCAATATTGGTAAGTTAGATGCATTTAACCAGATTCTGTGACTTACTTACTTCAAATTTAATCTAATGTGAACAAACTGGCCCTGATTTCCCACTATCACTTACTTGAACTTTACCATCATTTAACCTAAGTTAATCCAATTTTAATTCGCCGATTTGGTGAATTGGTAAATTTGATTTGGTAAAATTTGAACATATTTTGATAAAGTGTGCAATTTTTCTAAACGAGTTACATAATTAAGTAAAAACAAAATTCATTATGATTGTATTAGTTGTGTTTCTTGTAACTCAAAATAATTCTGTCTAAAAAAACGACAACAAAACAAAGCAATTTACTAGTCAAATACAACAACAACAATATTAATTCAGAATTAAGGTAGAACTAGAATAGCCAACGTAGTGGTCGTAGGAAACCGGGCGAAAACAAGTTATCCATATGACGCGCACATAATTGCGAAGTGGTACTCTTCGTTTAGTTTTCGTTAACTTCTCCCGTCAGACGGGAGAGTGCTCACCATGGTGGAAGCGAACTAAAAGAATTTGGTGCTTGGTGCATAGTTTTCCAGTCTTTTTTTTTTTTGTTCAATGTATGAGTGAAACAAAATCTTAAATCACTGTGCTGTAAATAAGTAAAAACAAATTACATTGAACAAATAATAATTAAATGTTAAATGTTTGCTGGTTATATAAAATGGCAGACCAAGGCAAATGTTAAAATGTCCCGATGTCGTTTTTTTTTCCAAAGTCCATGGACATGCATAAAACGTAGCTATTATTATCCAGACTAATTTTGATAGTTCGTTTCTGTGGAGATCATAAATCTGTGGAAGTATTCCAGTAAGAAATACAAATTTAAGGAATAATAGGATTTTCACAACAAACCCCAAAACCAGACTTCGGCAAAAACTTTTAAAAAACCATTCACACCAAACATTACACTATACGTATACACGACATTAAAATTTTTCTTTCACCAACCACTTACAATTATCTTTTCATTTTGTTGTTTTCTTCACTTTTATGGATGTAAAATGGTGATTATTTATATAAATATGATCCATATAAAAGCATCCAATCAGTTTCTTTTTTGACATTTTACTAGGCACTGAACTTTTTAAAAGGTACGTTTTTTTTGTTCATCTCTGAATTCCAACAAGTTTTCGACTGGTTTTATATTAAACTTGTGTTTTACGAAAACCTGAAGCTCAAAAAAATGTATGTGAAGCCTTGTGTTTTCGATAAGGTTTTTCTCCAAAGCCAATATTTTAGCGAAAACCTCGTTTTGAGTTCGGTGTAAAAAGGCTAACATATTTACTATGAAATTTCATATTTCACAAACAAATTTCCTCCCACTATGGTTCAATTAACATACATTTATTTATTCAATTATTTATTACTATCAATATGTCTTTTATTATCTTAGAACGCTTTGAATTTAGGTAGCCAATGCAATTTTAAAATAAAATTATATAAAGGGAAGTGAGCACTTAAAAATTCACTTCACCTGCTTTTATACTTTATGAACATGTCCATTGGGTTTTTAAAATAACTGACAAATTAAAAAAAAAACCGACGATTTGTGGTGAAAATCAGTAAGTTGCATTAGTGTTAGTGTGGTAAAGGTTACTAGTGCAACTTTATGACATTCACCACGGTCTGAGCTTGTAGGCAAATCAGTTTGACAGCCGAGGATTCCCATCTTTATATTATTTATTTATGATTGAGATTTAACATTTTTTGCATACAGAACCTTTTCAGAGCTCTTCAAACTGTGGCCATAGTTGCGTGTGTTCAAGACGGTGTTTCCATTGGACTGAAAACTGGATTTTTTTGACGTTTCAGTATTTACATCTTCCTTTACTGGAGAAGTGGGAGCGAGATGTGAATACTGAAACTTCAAAAAAGGTAGACATAGCTAGACTTGAGATCGGCGTGGACTTGCGTTAGCTTGCGTAGACTTGCATTAACTTGCGTAGACTTGCGTTAACCTGCGTAGACTTGCGTTAACCTGTGTAGACTTGTGTACTTGCGTGAGCATGCGTGGTCCTGCATAGACTTTCTTGGACGCTTGACACTCTTTAATAGGTTTTTCATCACTCAAGAAGCTTTTAAACCACTAGTGACCGGTTGTACAAACGTGGTTTAAATTTTGATCCGTGGTTTAAAAATTCTTACTGGCTGATTTCAGCAGAATAAGGTACTCAGGTTAAACGATGGTTCAAGGTTCAAGTATGTCATAGGAGCCAATTCAATGAATGAACTATCTTTGAACCTTAGTAAGTTTGCTGAAGCCAGTGAATTTAAATTGCTGAACCACGAGTTAAATATTTGTACAGCTGGCCTTAAGAAAAAATTTATTTTTATCGAAACGGCTTACAATTTTTATTTTTTTATGGTAGTTTATACTGGATACCGATATATGTATGTATCTTTTTTCGAAACCAGTTTCAATTTGGACTATCAACTTGAGTGAATCAATTATTACTTATATAAATATTATATTTCAGCAATTTTAACTCACCGACTTTGGCGAATTTACTGAGGTTCAACGGTGGTTCAGGCATTAAATTGGCTATTATAGCATACTTAAATCTTGAACCATCGTTGAACCTATATTATTCCACTGAAATCAGACAATACACCACGGATCAAAATTTGAACCACGTTTGTACAACCGGTTCTAAGAGTCCCACACTACTTGGTACCGATTCTCACTGGGTGTCTTTTTAAAGACGCCAGAAAAACGACAGAAATGGTATTTGGATGCTCAGCTTAATATGTAACAGTAAAGTAAGTATTTCCCCATTTCTCAATCATTTTCATGTAATGGGATGAACACATTGATGTAGAGAAGTATGAAATCAGTAAAAGAACATACTTAAGTAGTTAGTAACACATGTATTTGCATTTATTACAAAAAGTACAACAAAATTTCACAAATTCGGAATTAAAAAAATTTTTAACTTACATGCATTTACGTAGAATAAAAATTATGAATGTTTTTCTTATATCAATCGACACCAAGTAAACAAATTTAAAAAAAGACACATAAACAAAAATATAAAAAAGTTTAAAAAAATTAAATAAAATGCTATCACTTTAAATACTCATAAGGAAACTTAACGTTTCTAGAGTACAAAATACTGTTATCTTATCTAAATTTTAACGAAGTCTTTAATTTTGTCTAGAAGTTAATAATAAAATGTTTTCTCTGTTTTATGGAAGAATATGTTAATGGTTTTTTGTTTTCTTTTCTTTTTAAATAACATCTAACAAATAGTCTATGTCTCTTGCTGTTCTATTAATTGCACATAGTTAGCAGGGAACAAACCGTGTCGGTTCTTACACATACCTCGCCACCATCCTTCGTCAATCTGAAAGAAATTTCAAGTAAGTATGCAATTGAACAATGATTTGATAAAAATACCATACCATTTCAATATGTGTTATGATGTCGTCAGGATCAAATGATATTTCATCATCGTCAGCTGCTTGGTAGTCATAGAGAGCGGTTGCCTTAATTCCCGTGTCTTCAATGTAATCAAGGTTGTCGGTATTGGCATAGATCGACTCAATGTTCTGTGTTTGATGCGATTCTGTCAGTTGTGCTTCTTCTTTATTTTGATAGATGGGTTCACTTATTGGTTGAACTTTCTCGACCTTCTCCGTTGGTAGTTTTATTTCTTCGGTTGCGGTGAAATTCTGTTGGGCAAGTGGAGCTTTAGCTGGGGTCGTATCAGGAACAATTTCTTTTACTCGTTCAACTTCTTTTAGCACTTCAACAGCAGGAATAAGGTCAGGTTGCACAGTTACTGGTTCTGGTGCTTCTCGTGGTATAACAATGGGTTCCTTACGCGGAGCTGGTTTTTCATCTGTTGGAGACTGCATTTTATTGAATGCGTTTATTGCATTTCCAATTCCACCTGTACGCCCAGTTGTTATGGAAGTTGATCGAACCATTGGTCGGGCTTCTTCGGATGCTTGTCTTGGTGTATTCTCTACAATTGTTTTTTTAGAAGCTTCCTCACGATCTCTTCGATCTTTTTCTTCACGTATCTTTTTCTGCTCATCCGATCTTTTACGAGTTTCTTCTTCAGAGTTTTTGGCAAGATTTTCAAATTTCGCTCGAAGATTAGATGGTTTTGCACCCTCAATGTTAGGCTTAACTTTAGTATAAGATGTCCCAATCTTGTTATTTTTGTCATCGTCAAAGCCAAGAGCTGATTTGTCCATGCGATCTTTTTGAACTCCAAATTTTCCACCAAATCCCTAAAAATTAATTAATTTTAAGAATAAAAACAATAACATTAAATATAAAATTTATGTACTAACAACTTTATGGTCTAGTTGACTTTCATGTTTTTGGGGTTTTTCTATATGATCCCAACCAACAGCTGATTTATCTTTGCGATCTTCTTGAACACCAAACTTTCCTCCAAAGCCTTTAGAATAATCTGCAATTATATAATTTTATGTTAACAAAATAAAATAAATTTTGTATTCATGTAAAATTAAGGATACTTCATTTCAAAAAACTAATAGATTGACATTTCTGTTCTAAGAACAATCATTGTTTTTTATACTGGAAAGTTATATGACCAATTTGGTGAAATGTTGTAGGTATTTGAGAATTTTTAAATTTTCTCCTTCGGCTGTTTTGGTCGTAATGATGTATTAATGAAACAAAAATTTCATTTTATTTCCCGACGTTTCGACGGTGTCGAAACAAATCAGTAATATCATTTTGGATGCAAATATTTTACTACCCACCAGACTATGAAAAAAAATGTGGCGTGGAAGTATCGATAGGCTTTGAGCAGAGCTGTTCATTGACGTATGTCAGGATTTATTCTATAAACATTAAAAAAAAGTTTACGCTAGTCTACGCAAGTTTAGATAAGTAACTTTTAATGCGAATATTTCGAGAACCGGACGTCGTACATGGTTCTATATAGTTTTCAGTTTTGAAAAGCTCTGGAAAATTAAATTTCAATTTTTTGGTTTTTTCTATCTTCTAAAGGGCTCGTTTTTGGAAATATCGTGATCCAAACACATTAAGGTAGGTACTTGGAGGCACTTTGGAGCTATATCTTTTAAATTGTTAATTTAAGAAAACAAAAATTAATTTTTGTACACATGATCTACAAACTTTAGATAAAAGAGGTTTAAGAGTTGTACGTGAAAATTCGATATTTTCTACATTTTTGGCCATTTTGAAATTGCAATATCTTGTTAACTCATTACTCGTACCAGAAAAAATGACCTTTTAAGTAGAGCATTTTGACGTCTATACATACATATTTTTGGAACAACTTCGTCATTTACGAGTTAAAACCAGAAAACCGTTATTTTTGGCTTTTGATTAAGAATTAAAATAATTATATAACTTTTTAACGGTAAATTTCAAAATTTTAAAATATTTTTTTCATAAAAATTAAAAATGAGTACTAAAGATCAAAATAACTACAAACATTACTTGAAATATTTTTCCGAAAACGTTTACTCTAAACGAGTTATTTGCAAAAAACCGACATTTTCGTCAGTTTACATTTTTTTGAAAAAGCTATATTTCCTAAACCAAAAGCCTTAAGAAAAAAGTGAGTCAATATTTTTTTTTTAGAAAATTGCATGATTTACAAAACTTATTTTTCGATAGCATTCACCATTTGAAAGTTATTACACTTCAACATGAATAACATTTTATGTTTGAGTGGGATTGACGAGACTTTTCGTACTGAATTTGTTATGCTAAAAGGAAGGTGTCTATAACGATTTTCAGCCTTATCGGAATTATGGCTAGGTTTGCACTTTTTTATGTTTATTTTTACTGGACTATTATATGACATACATTTTTTTGTGAATATCCCAGATATGAGGTGCTAAGATCCCGAAACCAATGTCTCTATTTACTTTCAGATTTAATCGCCATAAAAACAGCTTTTCAAAGAATATTTATTGTGTGTACTTGTATGTTGTGATGGTACTTTCATTTTGTTAAATCTTTTTGTGGACAAAACTGCTGGCAAAACAAAAATTTTCTAAAGTTCTACTTGAAAGAAGATTATTCGCGGGTAATCGCGCAAATTTTGTTAAGTCACGAAAGGATTGAGGCTTCTTTTGAAACAATTGATTTTTTAGTGTTTGGTTTTGTTTTCGAATGCCTGCGGGTGTATGTTATCATGTGTCGAAAAAGCTCCTACAAACGTTATACACTTTAACGTACTAACGAATGAATCACACCTACTTCGTTAACGCTTCACAGAGGCTTAGATTAGAATTTTTAAGGTAAAATAGAGACCGGCAAAGTCTCCAAAAATAAGTTTCTCTATAATTTGATTACCTTTGTAATTAATTTAGTAGTTTTTGAAAACTCTGTCGCCCTGAATCATTTAAGGGAATTAAAGCGGAGACTTTCGATTAGACAACTAAAGTCCAAAATTGCAAGCACACACTTTTTCATATAAATAAAAATGGCAGCAATTTAATTTAGTTTTTGTACCAGTCGCTGCATTTGCAGACGTGTGCTTATCAAGAAGAAATTGAAGAGTGAATTGAAGAGATAATGACTGTTGCACTTAAATAGAAACCAACCTGGTTTTAAACCTACACCAAAGGCTGAGAAAAAAACCTGCCAGAATTTTGTATTCGATATCACTATAGAGTAGTAGTAGTAGTAAATAGATTTTAATTTCTTATTCAAAGCATGTATGATTTCACTATACATATACCTACAAACCCTCATATTAGAATTTGGTTATACATCCACTCTCAAAATTTGATGTCGGCTCTTGTAGTAACAATTGGGCTCATCAGTCGACAAAAACAAAAATACTGTATTTTTTATTATGTGCCTTTTTCTTCATCTTAGTATTTCATATTACTCATAATGTACATACACAAGCACTTACATTGGAATTCTGACCCAGATAATCAATGTGTATTCTATAGAACAGTATTTTTGTATTTTTGTTGATTTAGGCGAATTTTCATCAAACAACATTCCAACTATCATTTTTTTATATAAGATCAATTTTAGGAAATTTTAATCTTAAGTTACACATACTTGGACACTTTTCATGTGTTAAGTCGTGATTCGATTTCACAAAACCTAAACCTGATAGGTATTCAACAAGCTCTTATAAAGAAAAGAAGAAAATTTAATAGCCCTAATCGGAGATTATGTGATTAAAAGTTGGTACTATCAATTAGCCTAAGAAGAAGATTTCAAATTCAACTACATAGATTTAAAGACACCAAATGGTTGTACTACCTAGGTAGGTACATTATTTTTATATTTACCTTTTTGTGACTCATGTTTTTCCACTTTCTCGACATGGTCCCATCCAAGGGCAGACTTATCTACGCGATCAGATTGCACACCAAATTTACCACCAAACCCTGTAGCATAATCTTTTTGGGAACTATGCTTCTCGGTTTTCTCATTGTAATCCCAATTGACTGCAGATTTATCCACTCGATCTGTCTGCACGCCAAATTTTCCCCCAAAACCGTCACTATAGTCCTTCTGCGATGCATGCTTCTCAACTTTGCCCACATAATCATGACCCATAGCTGATTTGTCCATGCGATCAGTTTGTACTCCGAATTTCCCACCATAGCCGTACCCAGGATTTAATTCCTCCAACTCTTTTTTCTTTCGATTCTGATCGGATTTTTCTGTTTCCTCACGCAGCTGTTGCATGCTTTACAGGATAGAATAGTTTATATTTTCTTTTGATTCAATAGAAGAACTTACTTTATTGATCCGGCGGTTCGACCACTGCCTTCAATGGTCTTCGATCCCCATCGTTGTTCTTGCTCGGTGACATCGTTTACAAAATCCGGATCGGTTTCCCAATCGTCGTCATTGTCGTTGCTTTGTTCATTTTGAATTTGATGACCAGCAGAAGCTTTCCACATAATGAAAGTTGTTACTTGTTACAACAATTATATCTTTTTATTGTACCGAACAAAAAAAAATTGATAAGCCTTGCACAGGAATTAGGGGAGTGGCATTCAATTTTGATGGCTTTTCTTTGCAGTCCTTTAATTGATTGAAGACTAGATGCAAAACAGTTTTATGATTTTTCTAAATTTGATGGTTATTTATAAAGTATTTCAGTGAGAAAATGCTAGATTTAATGAAAAATAATTTAAATAAAACTACCAATGATTCACTTTTGGTGATGAAAAATATTTCTTTGAAGTTTAAGTAGCGTGTGACAGATCATTGACACTTTTTGATTTTGCTCATTTGCTGACAAGAATTTTTTTTCAAATAAAATGAATGTGTTCAGCTATAAATTGTGTGTTGAGGCTGACTACACACCACTCTGTGATGTTGGACCCCTATTACGCGATGATTCTTTGCGTCCGACTCTTTTCAAAATTCAATAGAAAGTGAAATCAGATGTTTCTTCTTCTTCGCACTCATGAAATTTCGAAAAGAGTCAGACGCAAAGAATCATCGTGTAATAGGGGGCTTGCTCGTTGCCATGATCAATTAAACCATCGTAATCGGTTAATTAAAATTTCTGAACCATGGATCAAAACCTTTAGGCTCGCGCACATGCAATTTTCAGTTTCGAAACTTCTGGTTGCAAAATTGAGTCCTATGAACTCGTATGAGACTCCGCGCACATGCAGAAACTATTCCGTCGTCGATTCGAGCAACTTTTCAGTTTGTGTTTTGGCACAAACTGAACGATTGCCCGAAATCAATTTTTCAGTTTGTGTCATATGAAATAACATGTAACTGCGTGGACATTCAACCAAATAGTTGCGGATATTTAACCACATCGTTGAATTTTGTTCTTCCCAAAGTGCGTTATGTTCTCTGTGTGAAAGAGAACAAATGTATCTTTTCTTAAATTTGCTGAGCAAAAGAATAGGACGAGGGCGATAATATTTTTCTTTGAATATATGAGATAGAAAAACTGAATTAACATTGTTGGTGTGTTGGTTAGGTTCGTTGCGATTGCTGGTGGAGTTGCTCATATGGCGCTCAGTAGTCAACTTGTGATTAAACTATTTTGTTGCGGTAGCAGTTTAGCAGTTGCATGTGCGCAACTAGCCTTAGGGAAATTTCACTGTGCTAGCTATAATTTCTCCAATAAAACAAACAATATGATCTAATCCAGATCATCAACAAGTAAAGCTCTAACTACATAAGCCAAAAAAGTACAAAAGATACAATTTTCACACTCATTTTGGGATAGTGTTTCTCACTGAAAAACTTATAAAAATGATGCAGAAAGCTTAAATTTTGGCTAAGGAAAAAATTTGTATATTCTTTTTCACAAAACAACTGGTCTAGTGGGAAACAAAATTTGTACTTTTGTAATTTTGCAAAAAGTGGTGAATGTAGTTAAGGCTTAATCACACAAGCGACATGAGGTCCTGCTTGTTCTATTTCAATTAAAGTGCCTCTACACTATCTCACAAAGTATTAACAAATGTCAGAATAAAGTGGGAAAGAATTTCATACGACTATCAAATTTGTGTGCTGAAAATGATTTTCATATTTTGCTTCCACACGTGTATCCAAACAAATAAGTTTCACGATAACTTCAAACCACCAAGTGGGATAGAACTTGTGATGATCTTAGAAACGATCCTAAATCTTTTCTAGCCTTATTTACAAACTCGTTTTAGCGTCGTGAAAAGATTATTTAGAAAAAAATACACGAGGAATAGAAGCGGGGTAAGCTAAAACTGGTTCCTAGGAGGTTTAGGGCCATATTAAAGCCATTTTAAGTCCAGTTGTACAAATATTTAACTCGTGGTTCAGCAATTTTAACTCACTGACTTCAGCAAATTTACTGAGGTTCAAAGAAAGTTCATTAATTAAATTGGCTCCTATGATATGACATGCTTGAACCTTGAACCATCGTTCAATCTGAGTAATTCCGCTGAAATCAGCAAGTTAAAATTTTTGAGCCACGGATCAAAATTTGAACCACGTTTGTACAACCGGTCCTTCGTATTTAAATGTCATTTTGAAAAGACATCCAGCCTTATTTATTAGATTTTTTAGGCGGTTGACTAGTTACACAGCTTTTTAAAAGTCTTTAATAGTTGGATATATGCCTTATTTAATTAAATAAAATGTCAAGTTAGACAAATCTTAGGCAACCGGAATGCCGTTGTCCAAATTAGACAATTTTAGGATAACAGTAGACAAAGTTTATTAATAACTTTTTGGAGTTGGACGGCTGTCTAAAGTTAGACAAAGTTTATAAATACGACTGATCGTGTTTTTATTTATTATTTAAAAATATTTTGCGTTGAAAAAATTATCTTTTTAATGCAAGCCATAGCTATTTGTCTCCTAGGAGACAATTCAAGATAAAAGTTATTCCGAATTAGTGCAATGAATTGTATATCTGAGGTTGGTGAAGCAGTTAGAGAGCAAGACAATCGGAGCAAAGGGTTCCGGGTTCGATTCCTGGAGCTACCCACAAGTTTTTTTATTTCATTAAATGTGAATTTCTTTAAGACTCTCAGAATTAACTCCATAAACGTACAATAGGAGTTAAAAAAGTCGCCTTTTTCATTTTATGAAGTCTTATGTAATGCTTTTATGGAATGAAAACAAAAAAATCTATGGATGAATATAGAAGCAAAATTGTTAGCTGGGTACTCAATTAATTTCGAAAAAACCATGACTGTTTGACCAACAAAAAATATTTTTGTATTTCTATTTGATCTCTGGCAGATTTTTGCTTTCCTTTCAACCTAAAAATCTAGATTTCAAGAAAGGTTCACACGTTCTTGCACACACCCAAAATATATCTTCCAATGACAAAAAGGGGCGTCTCACCAACTAACATCTCACTGAGCACTCCATGTTAATTTCGCGGAAATGCTTTTCTGAGACTCCTTTGAATTGTATACAGAACATATCAGTTATAACTCTCGTACTGAAATTGTGGAAACAACGTTGCTTATAATACTTAAATGTTAAAGCACAAAACCTAATCAAGTGAATGATAAATAATAGCAAATTCAAAATATTTTAATTTTTATTTCTTCTACCTTTATTTTGTATTGTTTTTAATCGATTTTTGCACATCAGCGAGAAATTGCAATTTAGCTGTCAAATGAACGGCTGTTTCAACAGAGAAAGAACAGTGAGAAATTAATCCATACAATTTTCGTCTCAGTATAATCTCTTAAAAAATCTCAGTGCTCAGGTGGGATTTTTATCCTACTTAAAAATCCTCTCAGTGCTTAAAGTGACTCTACACTACCTCACAATGTATTAACACATGTCAGAATAAAGTGGGAAAGAACTTCTTACGACTGCCAAATTTGTGTGCTGAAAATAATTTTCATATTTTACTTCCACATTTGTATCCAAAAAAATTTGTTTCACCATAACCTCAGACCCCCAAGTGGGATAGAAAGTGTGATGCTCTTAGAACCGTTCCTAAATATTTGCATGTATTTACATATGTCAAATCGTGTTGGCTGCGCTTTCAAGTTGTGTGTGATGAAATTTTAAGGGTATTCATGCAACGTCGGAAAACTATTGTAAACATAGTAATCGCCGGAAAGTTTACCACATCGTAAACGAACTATCAACATTTGTATGAGAAATCTTTTACAATAAATCCTAAAGTTGCCGATATGAATTTGTATCGTAAATAAAAATGATAAACGTGGTAAACTTTTAAACTTATTCTGAACAAAAAAGAATAAAAACAAAAAAGTGAAAACATCAAAACGAGAAACATTTTAATCAAAATGGCTGAAGAAAGATACAATTAAAAGAAAAACTGAAAACAAAGTTGGACGAAAGTATCTTTTTATTTGACGGTAACACCCCGACTCCACATGCCATACAGATGCCCAACATCGCAACCTCAATTCAATCAACAAACAGCAGATTTTTTCTCGCTGGGCAAATTATGTCATGTCGTTTCATTTCTCTCTCACCACTGCTTCTATCTTTCGCAACAATATTCAACTCATATTATAGAAACAAAGATCACGTAAATAAATAACAACTTTTGAAATACTACGTTGAAAATTTTACATCGTTGCATGAATATCCTTTTTATATTTTGCTTCCACACTATTGATGATGATTTTATTCATACTTTTTTTTTCACAGGTATTACACAATGGGATAGAGTGGAATAGCTATGAGAGAGTTTATTTGGTGAGGCATGTCTAATGAATCACCATTTGCATTTTGAAATGTGCTGTCAAGCAAGATTTATTGCCAAAAGATTTTACATGGAAAAACATATAGACAAATTGCAACATGTGATTTCAAATGTATGTCTCTTTCCAGTTAATTCCTCAAATTGCAGCAACGTGTAACTTCTTTTGCAACTAAAAATTAATACATATTTGTGTCACCACCTTAAGAAATTATTTGAATAAAATCTGCTGCTGTGTAACTTGCAATAAATGCAAATGTTGTATTAAAATTTATATTTATCTTATGTAAACAAATCGTTGAAAGCTCTCAAAATATTTCTATAAAAAAAAGTATTTTATCAGAAAACAAACAAAAAATGTTGCAGTGTGTGTTCCTTTTTCTTGTCTTCCACCATGTCTTATTCAATTCAGTATAATTCCAACCGGTTCGCCATTATTGAAAACGAAACATCACTTCCGTCCTTCTGACTTTCGGATCGGCCATTTCTTTCCGTGCGGTTCTTAAACATGACTGGTTTAAATAACAGGGTAAGTTGCAATTTTTTCATAGAAAAACTATGTTAAATTGCATACAAATTGGATAAAATTGTTCAAAAAATAATGCTTTATTGTGCTGTGAAAAAATATCGGCAAGTAATTTTTGTGTATCGTGGAAAAATGTTGATAAACTATAAGCTATTTCAATCTTTTGGTGTTACACACACGTGCCTACAGTAAGAGCAAGTGAATTGGTTAATTTCTTCTACAAATTTTTATATATCAAGAATTTTTAACAAATGCTAAAGTTTGTTATAGCAGGACTTAATTTTTTGAACAAGAATACCAAAATGAATATTGTGTTTGTGTAAGGATTATCATTTATGTATTTTCCTTTTGTAGGCCGTTATTATCGATGGTCGTGGCCATTTGGTCGGCCGATTGGCATCTGTAGTTGCTAAATACCTGCTGCAAGGCGGCAAGGTTGCTGTTGTACGATGCGAGGAGCTTAATCTCTCTGGACACTTCTACAGGAACAAAATAAAGTACCTGTCTTACCTACGCAAGAGGTGTAACGTTAACCCTGCCCGTGGTCCTTTCCATTTCCGTGCCCCGTCAAGAATTTTCTACAAAGCTGTTAGAGGTGAGTTGAACTTTACTCGAGAGCTAAAATGACCTTTTTCTTTGTTTATGTGATGAATTATTCTTACTTACCTACATTATTTGATTTTAAACCATGAAACGATAATTTTCTGACAGAACTCGCTTTAAAACAAATATTACACTGGAGTTGCACATATTTATAACCTTCCTTTCTTTTTTTCTTTCAGGTATGTACTCGGACTAGATCATTTACCTACATGTTTTACAATGATGTTAAATACAACTTACCTACATTATTTGAAAGAATCATGTAACAAGAACCTAACTGAGAGCCTTTGTTTATCCTTAACGCATCATTTCAACTTCGGCCCTTATTGACAGTTGACATTTTGCTTTCGTTTTTCAGGTATGGTACCCCACAAAACCAAGCGTGGACAAGCTGCTTTGTCTCGTCTTCGTGTGTTCGATGGTATTCCACCACCATATGACAAGAAGCGTCGTGTTTGCGTACCAATTGCTATGCGAGTGCTGACCCTCCGTTCTGACCGCAAATACTGCCAGGTTGGTCGTCTGTCCAGTGAAGTTGGATGGCATTACCAGGATGTTGTCAAGAGTCTGGAGAGGAAGCGTAAGGCTAAGTTGCGTGTAACATTGAAACATAACAGAATTATGAAGAAGCTGACGGTGAAGGCACGTGAGAATATTGCGAAGGCAGCCGAACCCTTCAACAAGATCATTCAGTCTTATGGTTACGAATGTTAGTTCGTATCCCATACTGTTATTTTTAAATATGGTAAATAAATGTGAAGAGAAGGATTTTTCATATTCGATTTGTTGTGATGTTTTTTTTTTTATTTTATTGGAAATGTATTCTTAAATAATGAGTCACCTTTCAAAATAAGAAATAACAATTTTTTGCTACTGTGGTATGCATGTTTGTTCTTTATAATTTGATGTGCAATTGAAGCGTCCGAAATCAGAAACACGAAAGAATCGACTTCCTATAATTGCTTGAAAAATCACTGCATGTTCCCTCTTCAAAGATCTTAACTTCGTATACAGTTGAGATGCATTTCTTGTTTAATTTATGTTAACAAGCCCATTAGAGAAAAACAAGAACTTCAACAGCAACTTAAATCTATGTAAAAGTTCTAGTATAGTTTTGGCATCCTTGTCAAAATGTCTGTTGGAGCAGGCAGGATGACGATGGGGAAGAATGCATCCATTTCCAATCAAGTCGCCAAAAGACTTGTCCTTTTGATTAAAAAAGGGAAGACTATTTTTAAATACCGTTCATGAACCAATAGGGAACATTTTTTCGCCAACATTATAGGCATTTGCAATTACTCTCATAAAGGGTGATTTTTTAGCTGGTTTGGTTTTGGCAACACTGGGTTTGACAGCTGACGTGTGTTTAGTACCTTGTGTCACTGTCAAACAGCTTCAGTTTGGTTTGCAATTTAACTATGGATCGTCTTACAAATGAACAACGCTTGCAAATTATTGAATTTTACTATCAAAATTCGTGCTCGGTTCGAAATGTTCATCGCGCGCTTTTTATCGAAAAATTGTGTTCAGCGATGAGACTCACTTTTGGTTGAATGGGTACGTAAATAAGCATAATTGCCGCATTTGGAGTGAAGATTAGCCAGAAGCATTGCAACAGCTACCAATGCATCCCGAAAAAGCCACTGTTTGGTGCGGTTTATGGGCCGGCGGCATTATTGGGCTTATATTTCTTCAAAGATGATGCGAATCGCAGCGTTACTGTCAATGGGACAAGCCCGCTTCGATTGACGTACTGGAAGCCAACATCCATGCATTCATTCGTGAGATACCGGCCGATATGTGTGAAAGAGTATGCCAAAATTGAACTCAGGTCAATATTTGCATGAAATTATCTTTAAACATTAAATTGCAAGGTTCAAACTATCGATTCAAATAAATATTTCATTAATTTTTTCGAATTTTTTGTTTTTTTTTTAAAGTTCTAAACCTCTTAAAAAATCACCCGTTATTATGCCGCCAACTAAATGCTGTCATTAAGGACAAACAACGCTGTCTTCTAAGACATACATGGAGCTGTAGCAAAGTAGCTTAGGTAGGTACTTTGCTATAAATTGAAGCAGACTCCTACTCCTTTCGATTAAAGGCAATTGAGTAACATATACCCTTCCAGCAACTTAAGCGTCTATTTATGAGACACTTATCATCTCGGTTCTCCTATATGTTGCAGAAGCATGTCACTTGTCAAAGGAGGATGAGAACATATTTTTTTATGTATTTGGTCTCATCTGCCTAAACGAGAAGAATTGTGATTTCTTGAAAAACTTGATATCTTGTGTTGACAAGTGTATGCATAATGAATGCAAAATTGCTACTTAAAATAAAAAAGAACCGAAATAAAAGAACTGAGTTTAACAAAAAAATGTATCATACAATTTTGTATTTTATTAACGTGGGCACATTGCATGACGTCCTCCATCGACTGGTAAATTTACTCCTGTTATAAAGCTTGCGTTATCACTAGTTAGAAATATAATAGCTGATGCTACTTCATCTACATTTCCTGGGCGTTGCAATGCGTGAGTTTCCTTACATTTTTCCAAGAAATTCTTGTACGCCTCTTCGTCCATACCACCTCTTTTGTGTAGTTCTGTGATAATAACTCCCGGATTTACTGAGTTGACACGTACTCCTTTTGGTGCCAATTCAAGAGCGACACATTTTGTAAATTGATCGATTGCCGACTTCGACATATTATATGCCACAACACCAGGAAATGCTCTTAATCCACATACACTTGAAATGTTAACGATATTTCCCTTGTTTTCTATAAGATGAGGAACAACCAACATAGTCAGTTGATAAATAGACCTAACATTTGTGCCCATAACTCGATCGTATTGATTCAGATTAGTTTCTTCAATGGAGCCATTCTCAATTATACCAGCATTATTGATTAACACATCTATTCTGCTATATTTTTTCAAAGTCTGTTCTACTATCTGTTTTACATTCTCCTCATTGTTAAGGTCAGCTTGTACAACAAGTGCATTTTTGCCATTTGCAGCCAGACATTTTTCAGCAGTTTCGTTTAATTTTTCCAAATTTCGCCCGACGAGTGTAAGAAGACCACCAAGCTTTGCAAATCTAATAGCGGTAGCTGCTCCTATGCCCGAACTTGCTCCGGTTATGATTATGACCTTAGCCTTGAATTCCATTTTGGAAAAAAATAACCTGGTAGAATAGAAGGAACAGCGCCAACTGCCAATATCAATTGTGGATTTTGGCTGTCAGAATCAGAAAAGTTTATTTTGTTTTTGATACGAGAATTCATCGATGGAATGACATCGTATTAAGTAGAGCACTTTTCAATAAAATTTTGTAAAATAATTGCTGCAAAACCTTCATTCAACTGACTTTTAAATTGCATCCACCGTCAAAATGAATTGAAAAAAATAAAATGCAATACTTAGAATAATACAATTCACACTATCTACAATGCTGTGATTTTTATATTAGTCGGTAAACATCAATGCAAATATGCGTTTTTGAAGGGTATGATAGTCATCTGTCTAATTGATGAGCCCAACTATCATACCTGGGCGAAACGCAATGAATGGAGTTGAGCTCATTTGAACTTTAACTTTAATTATAGATTCAGCCGCCAGGTTTAGAACTGGAATTTACCTGGTGAAATTTCATTATTATAAACTGCAGATTTTCTAGCAACCAGTTAAACAAAATCTATGAATATGCCGATGCCCCATCTGTGGATATGCCCCTATACATAAATCTAAAATATCACCCATCATCATCAGTAGCTCGATCAACCGATACGATTTCTGATGAAGACCATAATTTTCAGTTTAACTATGTCTGTTTTGTAACTTCAAAATTTTCCAAAGTTTCGGAAAGGTTTTTTTATTGGGCTAGTACCACTTTTGCTTTTACATATGTAATGCCCTTATCAATTCTTAATCAAACAGCGAAATTAATAGCTTTTTAATTTAACAATTTTAGGTCCTTTAGTACTTATAAAGTGAAAATAGTGTTTGGAGGAATTTAAACTTCAATCCTGGGTGTCAAATTACAGGGAAACTTTTTTGTGTTTTCAACTATTAGACATTTACGGATACGCCTTTCAGTGTTTGATTTAAGAATTGATAAGAGCATTAAATACTAAACACAACCAGCCTTATTGCGAGTTTCACTTGAACTACATTTCACGTGGGAAAATTGATATTTCACTTTTCGCCTATTGTGAGTTTCGAAAACGAAAATTTCACTTTTATGTGAGTAATTATTTCGTGATTATTTTGTTATTAAGATCTTAAATTGTCACTTATTTTTTGATGATGAATGAAAGGAAAAACAGAGGGCACTTAGTGGTGTCTTTGCGGAAGATTTTTGATTATTTTAGACCAAAGTTTAGGCGAATCTCATAATAGCTTTTAAAATTCCATAATAAGGCTGAACATTTTTGTACTTTATAACGAGAAATAAAAAAATTGTTAAACAAAAACAAATTTTTTTTTTCTACGCCCGTGTTGAGGTTGAAGGGTTGAAAAAGCGGTTTTCCAATAACTACAGCCACTCTAATTCAATTATCAATAAAATGGACGACTGGATCGCACGTACCTGCTCTTATAGTTCAAGTTGCTTGGAGTTACACAAGAAATTATAGAAAAAAAAAATGAAAATCGTTCTTTCAATTCTATAAACAACTCTTTAAAACACCTAGAGCTCAAAAACAAGTATGCCATTTGACTACTTAAAGAAATATTATTAATACATTCAAACAAAAAATCATTGAAGTGGTTTTCTTAAAAATTTCTAAAATCTTTTTTTTTGTATCCAAAATTTATTTGTTTTCAAAATTTTGATATGGAATAATAAGCGTTGATGATAAAATCAAAAACCAAAAAATACCTTTACATATATGAAAGGTACCGTTAGTAACAATTTTTGGTAAAATTTGTTTTTATCAAAAAGTACATTATGCCTACATAGGTTATTGAATAGACATTTTAAAAAGGAACAACTAAGTGCAAGGGTTTTTATTATTGAATATATTTGTTTCGCTTAATATCGAAAATGCTAATAAATTCACCCATGTGTTTCTAGGAGAATGGTCACACTGTTCACTATTCAATATTTTTGGTATAACTCCGAAACTAATCCAAATTTAACAATTTTACACTTAAAACTTTTTTTTCAAAATTAAAAATAAACGAATGTATGGTTTAAAAATTTTTAAGCAGGAAAAGTTATCAAAAACAAACCTAAGAAAAATCAAAAATTTTTTTAACAAAATCAAGAAGAGTCTTAAGGCCTTAATATGACATGTTAATAAGCCATATTTATTACAAAATTTCAGAGTTACAGCTATTCAAACTTTACCATTTCTAATAATCTTTCACAGTTTTTGCCCGAAAGCCTATTTTTGGGTACCACATGACAAATTTAACATTCCTTGCACCTAGTACCAAGTCTTATATAAATTGCTCTAGCCGTTTAGTCTGTAGGTCGAGAAGCATGCTTATGAGCCAAACAAACATAATGAATAATAAAAACCCTTGCACATAATTGTTTCGTTATACCCAAGGTATAGGTATAGAATGCATGGTATGCTATTCCGAGTTCATTTTCTTTTTCGTTCAGCGCATCTACGTCACCTGTCGACAAAAACGTGTATAAAAGGCAACATAAAAACAAAAAAAAGTGAAAAGAGAATTGCATCACTTGTTGACAAAATGCGTGAGAGAAAGGATAACGAAATGCGCAATATCATATGTCATATTAGTATATACCTTGATTTATACCACTTATTTTCCGGTCTTTTTTAATAGACTGTACAATTTTACATTTTACACATTTTTATCTAAATCGTTAGAGCTTTGTTTGATATAAATAAATAACCTTTTCATAACGGTTGTATTTTTGGAGCTAAAAAACAAATTTCAATTTCCCCTCTAGATTATCGCCAGGTTTAGGATGTAAATTGAGGTACAGACAGACAGACAAACGGAACAGAATCCCCCACCCACTTTTTTCGTGTTCTTCATTATCGTAATGTCATGTTTGTTTGTTATTTCGATATTTTTTTGCACGAATCCAAAACTTTTCATAATAACCAATATCGTAAAAAAAACAACAACTTTAAAAACACCAGTAATATTTTTAAAATATAAAAATCAATTTTTATTACAATTTTACATAAATGCCAGTTACATAACGAAAAGATTACTATAAGCTGTAAAGTTTTCGATCCTAATTGTAACAATTAACGTGGGCACATAGCATGGCGACCTCCATCAACGGGAAGACTAACTCCAGTTGAAAAGCTAGCTAAATCACTAGCTAAGAAAGCAATAGCCTGAGACACTTCATCAGCTGTTCCTGGGCGACCAAGAGCATGAGTAGTCTGGGAGTGCTTAAGAAACTTCTCATAAGTCTCCTCGTCCATTCCTCCACGCTTGTGCAAGTTCGTTACAGTCACTCCCGGATTAACGCAATTGCAGCGAACCCCTTTTGGTGCCAATTCCAAAGCTACACACCTAGTAAATTGATCAACTCCTATTTTCGATATATTATAAGCCAGGACACCTGGGAACGAACGAATACCATTCACACTCGAAACATTAACAATATTTCCTTTAGTTTTCACCAAATGCGGAACAGCTAACATAGTTAAATGATAGATTGATCTTACGTTGGTGTTCATAACCCGATCGTATTGTTCCATGCTGGTATTCTCAATGGTTCCAACTTCAATTATGCCCGCATTATTAACCAAAACATCAAGTTTACCATACTTTTCCAGAGTTGCTGCCACTAGCTTCTCATTGTCGGCTTCTTTGGTAACATCGCCTGGCACCAGAAGTGGACGACTATCGCCGGAGCACTTGCCAGCAACTTCTTCTAAGTTATTAATGTTTCGTCCAGTTAGGACTAGACTTGCTCCAAGTTTTGCGAATGTTACAGCTGCTGCTGCTCCTATACCAGAGCTTGCTCCGGTTATAAGGACAACTTTCCCAGCAAAGTTCATTTTGAATGCTGACATAGAAAACATTTTGTAATGAGTGCATATAAAAAAAAACACAAAAACAAAATAAAAAACTTTATACAAACCAATTTGTTTAATAATATGTTATTTTTATGAACAAATAAAATAAAAGTAACCTCCAGGCACGACACGAAGGTGAAATAAAAATTAAACCAAATATCAAAAAAACAACTTTGTTATCATCTGCGAGCAAACGAATATGTACTTTATCAGAATGGATTCAAATCAGGGATGGTGTTAGAGCACATTAGAAAAAAAGTTGCCTCTGATTAAAATACCTGAGGCCAGGTGTGATATTAAACCTCAGTTTCACACTGGCAGTTTAAACTTTAGTTCAGGTAGGTGTCATTGGCCGCGTTCCGATGTTAATTCTGTTATCCGGATAGCTTTGTATTGTTTTAATCCCTTGTTTAACAGCTGATGACGAATCATCTGTGACCAACAAACAAATCTGAAGCTATCCCAAAAATTTTAGGATGCTCAGCAATCCGAGAAGAAATTTCAAAGCAGCTAATATTTGACAAGAAGTTGGAGTTGTTCATGTTAAGGTTTTATGAAGTAAAATTTTCAAGTTAAATGCAACTACAAAATGTTTCTTTTGCATCACCTTGGACTCTACTACACGTATATATAAATAGAATAAAACTTTGTAAAAAAAATTAAAACATTTTTGAATATAAATAAAATTTAAATTCAATTTCTCTTTGTCAGCTAACCTATCTGGTTCTGGTCGTTCACAAAAGTATCGGCTACTCAGTCATCTTGGATAGCCTATCCGATAGCTGGCGGAACTAGGCCATTGTTTTGTTAATTTTAGCATGCCATTGTTTTGTTAATTTTAGCATCCTATTCTAGTCCCGGAGCCGAGCGTTACATTACCTATCTCATCGCGGCCACTTAAAAATTGGGTGCAAACTGATAGGCTTAATCCAAACATTTACAAAACTACTAATCCGACAAGATGTTTCATGTACCTGGTTTCAATGGTAAGAAAATGCACTTTTCGTAAACAACTTCTACAAATCAAATGAAAGCTGGCTGTTGTCACGATTCCGACCACTTTTCTTAAATTAGGGATTTTGTGCATCATACGAGTAGCTTCGATTTGTGCAAAAAAATATCTTAAGCTACAAAATATTATGGTAAAAGCTACACAGTATTAAGATTCTCACAAACTTGTCTATATGGCTTTGTCTTGTTTATATTTTTAGAATAGTCTGAAGTATACGCCAAGTATACGCGTAGGACATTGTAAGCAGCAAGGTAGAACTTAGCCTAAAATGTGAATAAACGAGCCAAAGCTACTAAAGATATGAAGCGTAACCTCTAATTTTCGAGATTTTTTAGCGTAGGAAATCTACATATTTTGTATTCACATAAAAAAAGCTTTAAATAAGTCTATTGTGAGCAAAACTATACATTTTTTAACTAAAGACTAAAAGCCCATAGCAGATTTTGGGTGTGAGTTATAACAAAAATAGGAGTATAGGCGACAAAAGCTTCGTTAAAGGCCATTAAAAAAATATTAAGTCTTGCAGACCACAACCGGGGTTTTAGTGATTAAACAGTGCATCGAAAACCTAAGCTCTTTGATAACAATACATTTCGCCCACATTGATTACCTACAGTAAGGGAAATTTTCAAACAGCTAAACACTTTTCGGGTGAAAGAATAGGAGAAAAGTAAAATGTCAATTTTTCCGGGTGGAATGTTATGTTTTTCGGGTGCATCTCGCATATAGTTAAAATATTAAATGAAATCGGGCATTTAAAAATTAAATTAAATCGGACATTAAAATAAGTTCGAGTAAATTAACAATAAAAATGTTTCACATACAAAAAATAAAACTAAGAACTATTCATATTCATTTTTAATTATTAAGCGGTGTTACCGATTTAAAAGGATGGATTACTTACCGTTTCATTATGATGATCTAATTTAGCTAGGAGCTCTAACTCCCGGGCTCTCAGTATAAATCATCTTTTCAAAGTAAGCTAGGTCTATCAAACTTTCGTCGTTCATAAAAACAGTTGCTAAGCTTGGTGAAAGGCCCACGGAGATATCTGAGATTTATTTCTTGGTAACTTTTATTTGCTTCGAGGTAAATTTTTCTCAAAAACGGGTCCAACAATCCTGCGTAAAACTTTTCTCTCGAATGTTGCTAAGAGATCACAGTGCCTTTAACTCAGTAACAGAATAGTTAAGTATCCAACTCTCGGTTCATTATGCAAGTACACGTTAAATAATAAACTTGTGCAACAAGAACATAAAAGTTAAAGTTTATTTTCTGGAGATCTTGAAAGACTATGGAAGAATCTGCAATGTCATGTTGTAATAATTGAACATAAATAGAAGGATTGCACTACTTCAAAATCCTGGTTTTAATACCCAGGTTGTTTAACCAAATCTCCTATTTTTTTTCAGACGATGTACTCTCTTCCTCTTCTTCATTAATTGGCAACCACAGTCAAAAATGGCTGTTTTACTGGAATTTAAAGTTAAATAAACCGTAGTAGTTTCATTTTTTACGGGTGGAATGTTGTTCGGATAATATTCACAATAAGGCTTGACCCGTATTACGAATTACGATTATCGTTTAGATCCGTCGTAATCGTTATTGCGATTACGTTTCAATAGCAGTTTTTTTTAAAACGATACTCGATTTATTTTACGACTGCTTTTGGCAATCGTTTTTTATAGTTTTGACACATGACTTTATACAGTTGTCACCATTTATTAGTTTGTTGTTGGAGTTAAGGCTTTTGACTTTATCTGGCAATATTTTTAAGTATCCATTCTTGTAAATCATAATCGGTCAATGTCGTGACTATATTTTTTTTTTTACTTTGGTTTCGTAATCTGGAATACGGGCCCTGGATAACATACTCTTAGAAAGTATCTGAATCAGAACGCAAAGTTCAGAACATCCCCTTATCGGAGTTCTTTAAGAGCCATTTTTTTCACTATTGCTAAACTTGAGGCAAATTCTCAAGTTGACTTCAACTCCAGAGTTGAAACGCAGGTTGAAATTTAATTTTATTCATTAATTTTTTTTTTCAACTCCCTAGTTGAAAATCTAAAGTTGGCCAATGATTTGAAAAATATCCCTGGGATATTTGTGAAAATAATTCAAGAACTATCATTTAAGTATTTTAATTTGAAGCAATTTTGAAGCTTTTTGTGTTATTTTGAGTAAATTGGTTTTTTTAGACACGTTAAATTTAACGCCAGAAAAAAAAACATAAAAGATGCCAAATAGAAGAAATTCTTGTTTAGGTTGTTAGCACATTTCATTAATTTTGTTACTAGTTACATATCTGTGGGGTTTGTTAGGTAAATGGTAATTATTGAACAAAAGAATTTGCAACGTTAGGTCCATTTTAAATCTAGCTAGAATCTAAGCGGGTTAACCGATTTTCTTCAAATTTTGAATATAATTTTTCGAAGACCATATTTCAAATTTTATATACATTCATATCTGTTTACCCTTTTAGGCTCAAGCACCAAGAAAGGTGGACTTCAGTACGAAAATTATTTTATGGAGTTTTCAGGGTTTATACCAAACACCACACACTTTCACCACCAAACCACTCAAACCCAACAAATCAGAAGCTCACTTCCACGCAAAGTACTGCACTTGAAGAGCTCTTCTTCTTCTTCTAAAGTAATTAATAAATTTGGCCAGGGGTTTTGAAGTGGCGAAGACGAAACGATAATCTTCTGCCCAGCATGTGAAGCTGAAGGAGCTGATGGCCAAAAATAATAATAATAATTGCTTCGACACATTATAACCTTTTCTTTATTTTTCTGTTTTGAATAACCGAAAAGCAAAATGTTTGTAGGTATGCATTTTCAAAAAAAAAAAAATGTCTATGTCAACTCCCAAGTTTACTCAGCCAACTTCTACTTTTTCCGGGAGTTGAGAAAATCTCAAGTTGATCAACTCTAGAGTTGAAAATCGTAAGTTGTAAACGTCAACTTTGAGTGAGTTAAAACAAATTCACAAGTTAAAAATAAAAATCCTCAAGTTATGTTCAACTTTGACTGAAAAAAATCGCCCTAAATATATTAGAAAATAAAAGTAAAAATTTTGTTACTGAAATAACTCAACTAATCTATGAAGTTTGATTTGAACAGTTCATTTCGAAAAAATGTTTGACTTTCATAGACATCTTCAAAATATCTATTTTAGTACCATGCCCCTCCCTCCCACAGTAATCCTTAAAATTTTTCATTGTGCATGGCGGCCGATCAGAATTTATTTAAATAATAATGAAATCGCTGTCTGCAAAAATTAAAACATTGTTTTTATTCCACCAGCAAACCTTTGCCTTCATTTTATTCCATTTCTGTATTTTTTTTTTAAGGTTTGCTTTTCTTGGCTCATATTAAGTTTTTGGTTACAAAGTTTTTTTTTTGGTATTTAAAAAAATATCATTTCTTATAATTTGTGTATTTTAAGGTGTTAATTTATATTCAAAATGTGTTTTGATGAAAAAACTAATTTTCTTTTTCTGTGGAAAGGCTAAAAATATAAATAAGCAAAAAAGATACATTTCATTAAAAAAAAGAGTTATTAAAGGAGTTATTATCTATACCCATTGAATTGTCTGCATATAGATTCAAGTGATACGGATACATATAAATAATGTATATTGAAACAGTGAATTATAAGAACTAGGTGTCTTGTTAAAGCATAAAATTGCTTAAAAAATAGCTGATATAAAAAATACAAAACTTGCAAAATGGTAAGTTTGTTTTAAGCACAAGAATTTTTAAGAACTTTAGGTAAACCACTTAACCGATCAAGATAATACAAAGTTGGGTGTAAGACAAAATGAAAAATATGATGAAAAAATGGGTAGTAAATGAAATCCGATGGAATAAAGGCGAAAGCAATATTATGACCTGCTTATTTTTTGTTTGTGAAAATAATTTGCGTGCATCATAGAGGAATAAAAAACCCAAAAACAAATCTGTTCATTCCTAAAAGCATATTTTAATATGTACTCGTGTTTTTGCAATTCCATTCAGATTTAGACGAAAAAACCACATAATGATATAGCGACGCCATTAAAGCCTAGTTTGCAGTCCCTTTTGGAAAAAAAACTATTGCAAATATTTTCGCAAGTCAAAATTATTGATGTGAAATACAAAATTATTTTTGTCCACGATTATTTTACATTTTCATGCAAAAAAAACCCATTGCTGCCATGCAAAACAAACAATTGATCGGCAATTTTGGTTTGCTTGCGAAAAATATTTTTTGTACCGTCTTTTTACATTGTCAACAAAAAAACATATTAACCTCATAGCATTATTTGCATGCAGTTTTCGTACAAAAACAGACCTTTATGTTTGATTACTTTATTATTAATCACAAACGAAAGTTCTGAACTTTCGTATGACAAAGGCCCTCACTATGTCACTGATGAGTCCAAGTGCGACTGTCTGAACAGAATGGGAGACGGAGCTCCAATAGATGTCAAAAATGCTGTAGTAAAAATTAAAATTTGTTGAACTCTTGGAGCTGCAGCATTTTTGAGATCTATTCCAGCTCCTTCTCCAGTTCTGTTAAGGCAGTAAGCCGGTCGAAACGCCAATTTGTAGGACTAAAGGCCAAAGTTATTAAAGTTATTTTGAAATAATCACTAACGTTTATGGAGGTTACCGCAATTAAAATTGGGTTTCGATCATAAAATTCAAGGCATCAAGCTTTTTTGATTAATTTTTTTACTTTCAATAAAATTTATATTACCGAAATAAATAAAGGAAAAGCAAAACTGCAAATTGATAGCGGGATACTGTAATGATGTTATTATAGAAAGGGGTAAATTTGCCAAAAGTTTTCAATTTTAAATTTTTCTTTCAATGAATCAACTCTAGTTTGTTTTTGTATGAAAAAGTGAACTTTTCAATGAAAGCAATTTTCAATGATTGCTATAACTGACTGATTTCTGTTTCAACAAAAGCCACAATTAACCCCAAAATCTATATTGGTTGGATAAATATAAGAATTTTTAATTTACTAAAAAATTAATAGATACAAATTTTTTCATAACGATAATACTTTACAAAAAAGCGTCAAATATCGTGGTTATAATTGACAACTGTAATGTTAACAGCGAATGCAGTTGGTATTAAAAAGTAATAAATTAAAAAAAAATACGTGTCTGTTGCGCCCGACACATGGTGAGACTTATCATTTTATACCATCTCCTCATCCTCATTCTCATCTTTATGATATCCTTTAATTAACTTCCATTAGAACACTACATTTACAATTGATAGTCCCATATTTTCTCATACCCGTTTAACACTACTCATTAAAAAATACTCAGGTTAAGAGGCCAACGACATAAAAAGTCAAGTCATTTGCATACTTTTGTAATTTATATTTAGGCTTTGAGGGGTTGAACCAATAACCGTTTGTCTGCCTACCTTAACACGAGTGACGAACAGGTGTAAAATTTAACGTACATTTTTTGCACGTAGATTTATTGCAATATCTATTGGTCGAAGGGAAAAAAGGGGGCATACAAAAAATATTAAGATTGCAATTTTGAACAATTGTTGTCATAGGTCCAACACTGTACTTTGTGTCTAAGAAGATAAAGAGCGATGAAGTTTCCAAAAACCACTCAAAATTATGTGTTTACCTGAGTTGTTTTTGGAAACTTCACTGCTCTCTATCTTCTTAGGAAACAACTACAGAGTTTGACCTATGACAACAATTTTTCACAACTGCAAACTAAATATTTGTTGTATGCACACTTTTTCCCTTCGACCAATAGACATTGAAATCAATCCATATAAAAATTTTACGTTAAGTTTTACACCTGTTTGACACGTGTTAATGTAGGCAGACCAACGGTTATTGGTTCAACCCCTCAAAGGCTATTAATAATGTGAATTACAAAAGTATGCAAATGACTTGCTTTCTTATGTCGTCTCTAAGTCTGTTTGTTCCTTATTGTTCGTAGGTTGTTCTTACTTAAACCTGATGCAGGGTGTAATTTACAGAAATTAGTTTTTGGTTGGGTAGGTTTCTACTCAGATTTCGGTTCTTCTATCGTATCACAGTACGCGATTCACGTTAATTTTGTTGACAAAAAAAGTCAATACTTTCAAATAATAGTACAAAGATTTTTTGTTTATTATAATTAGTGCTACAATCTTACGTTTTGTTTTAATTGATGTTGGACAAGAATTTAATCAAATAAGCCACGAAGTTGTCAAGGAAAGAATGTTAAGTTGTCAGTTTTTAAGAAAAATCATACAGCTTTAAAGTAACCTATTCCACGATTATGTATATCAATTATACAGTTACGACATTTTATCGTATTTTAGGAGGTATTTTTAAAGGTGGTGGCGAAGTACTTTGTTAGCTTTTTTCAACGTAACACATCAAGCTGATTTCCCACGTAAAATATATCTACTCGCACATGAGAGCATGTGCAGTTGGTAGTACTAAATAAGGGTTTTCATCTACTCCTAAGTACTTTGCCACCTCCAAAGGAAAACGGCTTATGAAGCGTAATAGACTACCTAGCTTATGTCTATGTTTATTAGATCACTAGGACCGTTGAAGGAATAGGAGATACAAGTTCGTTATTTGGAAGTAGGAGAATATACGAAAATTGACAGTCAGAAACCTTTTCACGTTATGTGTTAGAAATTGTATGATATTCAATAAATATTATGATTCAATAAGAGATTTTTTTTTTTTCAATCTTAATACTTTTGTTTAAATTCCGCAAAAAATAATTTATTACGATATTATTTAGTTATATTTGCTCCCAGTACAAGCTGGTAGAGACTGATATATAATTGTGAATTATTTAAATGGTCTTCTTGGGAATGAGGCGTTTTTATTGGTTGTTTTTTGTAAGTTGTTTATTTTGGCTAACAGTGCATTTTTACTTTTTTTTTATGAAACTATGGAATATTAGAAAACAGAAACCAAAATCCAATATCAACAACAAGCCGACTTGTGACTCAGGACTAATTGGTATCTAATACATGCGTGTGTATACATATATAAGTATAAATTAATTAGAAACAATAATTTTAATATTAAACTAATACCTTATAGTGTAGAGTAAATGGTTTTCTCACAATTTACATAAGTTATCAATATATATTTAGTTATAATAATAATAATGATGAGAAAAAAAATAAAAAATTAAAGAGTACTTTTTGTTTCGTATTTTAATTTTTCAATGTTATTTTGTTATTATCTTTTCTCTTTGTCGCCGAAAATCTCATTTAATTGTTTGTTGGCAAATAAATTATTAGTTTAATTATAACAAAAAAATTAAAATTATAAACAATTATATTTAAATTAATATTAGACACGACAAGAAACAATAAAAAGAAGTACTGTTTTTGTTTTTTGTTTTCTTTTTTCGATTTGTAAACTTAAGTGGAAAACAAATTTGAGAGAAAGTTAAAACATAAACGACTTTAACTTCCTTGGCCATTGATAAGTTCATCACATATTTTAACAAGTTCCTCGTTTTCTCGGGTTTTTTGTTGTAATTGCTCCGTCATGGAGGCCCTTGAAATTTCTTCTTTTTTTAGAAGAGCTTTCAGTTTTGTTGTTTCCATTGATTGATTCTTTTGTAAGGATTCGAGTTTTTTATTCGCACTGAAACAGAATAAGATATTAGATTATCTTCGGGTATTTTTTTTAGTATTAGGAATAGTCTCCGAATGTTAAACTTACATTTCCAATTGCTGCATGGCATGATTTTTCATTTTTTCGTACCGCTGCTCCTGTAACCTTAGGTTTTCCAGGTTCTGTCGTTTTTCAGCTAATAGTGCTTCTTCACTACTTTTAAGTTGAGCTGTCATTTCCTTGCTCTTTTCATATTTACTGTATGGAGAAAAATTGCATCATTTAGAAAATTCTGTTAAGCTGCTAATATATAGAGCAGAACACATATAATTGTGATATATAGTAAAACATTAGCCATTAGTTTTTTTTTTTTTGCTTAAATTTTCAAAGCAAAATCGGAAAATGGTGAACGCCAAATGAATGATAGGGTTCTTGATATACAGTAACATCTTACCGCCGAATGTGGGATATATTTTTTTTGAAAATATTTGACAAAACGTTACTGTTCGTCATTCCAGAATATTTTTGTACATGATTTTCTTTATCTATTCCAGCTGATTGCGATATAGATGAGGAATTCAGCTCATCGGTAATGCCGTTGAGAAAAACCCATTTAATGAGGTGTGAGAGCATTCGTTACAGTTTTGTGAGTTCTTCGATACATTGATGTATGAACATATATCGTCATCGTTCAATGAAATCTCGACAGCTCCATTTTATTTTATTTTGAGACATCTTTAAGTTTTGAGAATTTCAACTGAACAGAATTTGAAAATTTTTGATTTGAATAAATTTTTTCCTTATAAATATACAAACATAAGATTTAGAGGACCTTTTATAGAAGAAAAATGTTTATATTTTATTACGTTTTTACGAGAGGTCTATGGTTTTTAATACCATGGAGTTTTCATTGAACGACGACGATATGTAGTATAGCATAAATTTCAGCTTGTAAATACGGGGGTGGAGAGTACGACATAATTTTATTGTGAACATTTTTTTGCTGCTATTGTAAACTTAAAACTTAAATACCATTAAATAAACCACAATATTTTTATTACGTAGCGAAGTTAGGTTTTGACACCCTAGCTCTAAAATTGGATTATAGTTGTGGTATAGTAAGAATCTTTAGGAGATGGATCTACACACTCATTTAGTTGGATTGCAACTAATTACCGAAACCAAACCGGGCAGCTAGCATATTGCTGATATGGTATGAAACGCAGTCAATCCAACTGTATTTTAATCCGTTTATTGTTCAGTTCAGAAATTGACGGATAACACGATTCAGAAACAACTAATGTTCATTAAAAGAGATAAATTCTTTGATCTTCAGTTCGTAAACTTGGTAAAAGTTCTCAAAAAGAGTATTCTCTCACTGACCAGTGTTCAGTATAAGTTGTAATGACCTTGATGGCCATGTCTTGCCTGGGTCTGCATATGAGATCAATCAGGACATTATAGGCGGCCCAAAACCTCCTTGATATAGTCAAGTTGGTTAAACTGTTTCGTAGAAAAAATATGCTCTTTACAACTTTAAACGGAATGGTGACTTTCCGAAAGAAATTCGTCCTATCTTTAATTTCCCTCAAATGGCACTGTGATATGATACCCAGATTGGAGTGAGTTTGTGATACATATTCAGACTTGCGAGTTTATCTGGATAATTGCTGGATGAATTTAGAGGAAGTCTGATAAGATACTGATTCTCAAATTGACAATAATTCAGTTAAAATGCACTAGGAAAGCTGGGTAGCTTAAAGGACCTAGAGACATTAAGATACTCGTACTCAGAAAAGATTAATTTCTAAACCAATATCACACACCACCTTTGAGCCATCAGTAAAATTAGTTGTCCCAAATCTCCCGTCACAGCGTCACTACCCCAATCCTTTCAAAGATCTTTAATGGGGTTCGGAAGCATTTCAGAGCAGATCAGTAGTTTAGTGGTTCGATTCTTTTACTCTTAACGCCCTGCAATAAATTACAATTTAAAAATTTAAGCGGGGAAATGTGCAGAAAAACGTTTATGGCATCTGTTGGACGAAAGATCGAAGAGCCAAAGCCAAAGCTAGCTGTTCCTTGAACCTGCTGAAGTTTATCGGTGTTATCTGCTTTGTTTATTTTTTTTTTGAGCACTTCTTCACAGCGATTGTTGTGGTTTTGTATGCAAAATAAACAACATCTGCCCTTTGATATAGAACAAACAACCACAAACTTGCAGCTCTTAAAATTTTCTTATATATTTTGTCCTATAACCAATTTCATTGGATATAGGACATTGCAGCACAAATCATTGATAAATTCGAGAGCCAGTACAGTAATTGTTCTACTGCATACTTTAAGTGTTTATAGGACAAATAAGTATAAAAATCATCGAAAAAAAGTGATCTGTAGGACAAAAGCGCTGTCGCTGTAGAACAGTTTGGATTGCAACAATCGAACGTGGCCGAAAATATATGATGGTATACATAGTTTGCGTTTTATTACAGAATTATCTGGAACTGTCGGATAAGGGAAAATAAAATATTTTGTCGCGTTGTGTTAGAGGCCCCAGGGGCCCATTTCAGTGCTACTATATCAGCTACAGTTGTGTGGTACCTTTTAAAGATATATATACATGCTTTCGATTCTTAGTTGTTTTTATTTTTTGGAACGTTTATTTTTGAGAAAGTTTTCCTGCTAAGTTCAAATGAGAAGGACACTCATTTTTTCACAAACCAAAACAGCAATTAATTTTGTTTGTAATAATTCTTATTATCAACTAATGATGTGGTACTTTTTAATTTTAATTTTCAAAAGTGTCCTGCTTACTTCATACGCATAAGTATCTTTGGTTCTATGTCTACCACATCCATGTTAGTACATGTACGACTTACCCTACAAATAATTTTCAATTAAATGAAATGTATGAGTTTTTAAATTCAAGAACAGAATAAAAATACAAAACTGAAGTAGAATCATAATTATGCGAAACAAGGAAATTGAATAAAACCGGACATACCCCAATTTGCTTTAAAAGTTCCATCTGGTTAATTTTTGTTTACTTTTTTTTCGTCTCCGAAAAATTTATCGTTATATCCAACAATTATCTTTGTAAAAGTAATAAAGTCTAGTTTCTTCTATTATATCCTTATCCATTTTTTACCTAACACCCTGTATAATATTTAACATAAATGTACATGTATTTGTATTTACATATTTGCGACTGCATGTTAGAATGTTCTACTATATGAGAACGAAGTCTTTATTTACCTAAATGGCTCTACTGATATTTTAAAATATTTTCTTTGATGTTTGCATTTTAGTACCTACTGGAATGACATACCGAAATATTTATCAAACCAATTAAACAGTTAAAATAAATTTATTTTGCACGTTCATGTGCTTCTGGTATACGAGGGACATGGGGAACGATATAATACCAATATACATATTCAAATGCATCTTGGTCACATGAAACAAAGAAGAAAACATATGAACACATTAATCGATTTAACCCCAGCCCTTATTACTTAATTAATTAATAAACTCAAAATTAGACATACTTACACATGCAAATCAGAGAAAGTTGTTTCTAAAGAGGTTAAATGATGATAATTAGAATCTCGGTCTGCTTTAACTTCTGCTAATTGTTTCTCGTAATTCTGTAATAAATGTTCTTTTTCTGATATAAGTTCTGCGATGGCTTTTTCGTACGCTTCAATGACACCACTACACAGACAATCAATGAGAAAACAAAAATAAAGAACAAAGTGTTAATCGGTGCTTTAATAAAATTTCTAAAATTGCACTCACTTCATTTTGGCAATTGCTTTATCTTTTTCTGTTATCCTTTTGATTAATGCCTCTTCACGTTGCTCAGCTTCCTTTAGTTTCTTTTCAATATCTTCTGTTTTTAAACTATAATAATTAAAAGAATTGAAATATTTAATTGTTCTTATAGATAGAAAAAGAAGAACATTTTATGACTCACACTTCATTTTTGATTTTCTTCTCTAGTTCATCCATTTTAAAATTTTGTTTTTTATCAGTTTGTGTGCTGCAATAAAAAAAGAATACTCAAATGCTATTACAAACAGAAATACGATTTATAAAATCTAATTTCAAAAATATTTTCAAGACACTTACTCAATTTCTTCGATGGATTTGCTATCGTTTTCAATTTTCATGTCCTGCATCACGTCGACACTCATTTTGACATTCTTCTGAAATAATTGATAAGAAAATGAATATTAAATTTTGTTTGCTCTTGGAGAGTTTCAAATGCTTTTAGCTGGCTGGTTTCCTGAAACATAACACAAAACACGAAGTGAACAAACCTAAATTAGATTACTCAAAAACATCACTAACTAATTTATATGTATATAAAGATATCAGATACTCGTATCTCCGTATTATAAGAAGTAAATTAACAAGATTTCTCAGCTTTGGTATCAAGTTACTAAAGTAAAAGTGTTCGAATTTGCTTGCTCCATTTTGTTGAAGGATGAACAATTTTGTGCGGGCTCAAAAATATAAAAATGAAAAATTATAACTTAAAATTTTGTTTAGATAATTCATAATAATAAAACAGAGTTCACTGCCTAAATCTTTAACTGTCAAATCTTAAGCTGGAGTATCTACAAAATGCCTAAACAACATTTGAAACACTAACCTAGTCAAACTCAGCAGATGAACTGGCAAGGAAAGGGTATCAAAGAGAAACAGTAGTAGTCAATTAGATAAGAACCAGACGTCCCCATCGGTGTGAAAATAGACCTAATAACGAAAGAGCAAATCAATAACTCCTGGACGACCAGGAACGACTGCGTTATCTCTAAAAGTTTATGGCCTAGAATTAGTGAAAAGAAAACTCGGTACATTTTATCGCTGAGTAAAAAGAATATTTGAATCTTGATAGGTGTACTAAGGGGTCACTGCGCCATTGGCACAATGGTCACTAGAATGGGTGTATTCGCACCAGATTTCTGTAGGAGCTGTCAGGACGTCGAAGAAATAGAAACCATTAAACATCTGCTCTGTGATTAACCAAACCTTCAAACAAAATCGCCTCCGTTATTTTAGAAACAGGTTTGTTGGAGAACTGGACGATCTAGCGCAGATCTCAATGGCAAACATGAAAAAATTCATAGAAAGTACAGGCTGGTTCGCAAACGAACCATTCTATCTGAACTAGTAGGTTAGGAGCATCTCTGCTTTTATTTCGTAAGGGGATCACAATGGACCAATAGGTCCCTGTATATGCAACGGCCTCCATGATGTGCACACCCCTCCTAACCTAATTTACTAGGTCTTAAGTAGCTTATTAAACTGGATAGTATATTTTGTATATTGTAGTAGGAGTTGTTCAGCGCCTCATATAAAAAACAAAAACAATTTTCATAAAAAGTGCAATATTACATTCCCTGCGTTCAAGGATCCAGAAATCTGAATTTTTGGGGCTTCTGATTGGTCAGCTGTCAAAAAAAATCTGAAAATTCAGATGACTTTTCGTTACGTTTGCTTACGTTTTTCAGATAAAAATTTTCATCTGAAAATTCAGATGACAGCTAATAAACAAGACAAAAAATAAGAATCTGCACATAAAGCTGAACTTAATAGTAGATGCAGCTATTTTGTGTTCTGTTGTCGGTCTGGTACGACTTGTTGGTTTTTTTTAAGTTTTGTTTTTTTTGTAAGTGTATAAAATAAAAAAAATAAGATTGAGAATTAGTTTTTCCATGGCATTTTGGCTTTAGTTTTTCCTTAACAAGAAGTGAAAGTTATCCCCATTTTTATTTAAAATAATTACATTTGGTGGAAAAACGCGAATAAGACGTGCATTTGGGAGTGAAAAGTGTGGCTTCAACTATTTTTTTAAGTATTATAATCCAAGTAAAAACAACGAACAAGCTTTTTCCAGTCAACTTACATAGTAACTTCCTCGTCAGAGTCACTTATTATGCGACAAAAAAAGTTCTTCCTTATATTACTTTCAGTAAAATCAGCAGGTTAACACAAGATTATGGCAGAAAAAAAAATATATGACATTTGGCTGAAATTTCAGATTTTTTGTGCGTTCAACGTTACGTTTCAGTACCGAATTTTCAGATTTCTGCCGATGAACGCACCCATTAACTACGTTCGCTGAAACTGAACATAAATATTTAGGTCTAACTTAAGCGATTACAAGCGATTATAAGCAATTATTTTGAACTTAAATATTTAAGTTTGTTTCAGCAAATAGGCCTTAAATGCTTATATTCTAATTTTTTCTCATCGTTAATTGTCACAATGTCACATGTAAAAATTACCTAGTCCTGCAAACAAATTGACAACGAGTTAATTTAGAAATAGTTTTTCCGTGCAGGGATTAACTTTATCTTTCAGTTGTGAAAAAAAAACTATTGAAATTGAAATGCGAAACTGTGGAACTCTTTCACGACTTTCATTATCGAAATTAACATGGCGCCACAAGGGTATTCGGCGATTCCATAGATTTTAATAGATTTTTAACATGCATTATGTCAAAACTTTTATTTATTTATTCGGGTTACGAAACAACTTTTTTGGACTTTTCCACCATCATTTATATTGCTTAACATCTCAAAGGAAAACAAACTACAAGTCGTCAAATAGCTTAAACAATAAAAGAAACAATTCACGTCGCATGGTTTGCCGAGATTTTTCAAGAATTATTTTAGACCAAGAGAAGAAGCAGGCAAAACTCATAATAGCTTTTAAAGTTCTGAGGAACAACAAATTTTCGAGGGAAATATTTTCCATGTGAAAGGCTGAACATCGGATATCTTGATTTAAATAAAAAAAAAGTTGAATAATTATTAGTATAAGGAAATATTGCACCTATTGCCGTAGCTACTTAACATCAGTCGCAATTGCTGGAGCTGAATTTTGCAAAAGGATGTAAGATTATTTGCCTACAAGGATCAATTTACGCAAAATGACCAACCGTTTCGTTATCGCTTCTCTGTTTAGACCTTAAAGCAGCTCGAAATTGATGAAAATAGACCAACAGATGTCCAACCCTTTACATTTATCTTTATCCACTAATAAACAGACAAATATTCGGCTCCCTTTTTGGTTCATAATGAAAGGAGAACACATTTTTTAATTTTCTGTAATCGAATTTCGAAAAAAGATGTATTTCATTACTATTTATTTATAACTGTAGCAAGTTTGTTTTGAGAAAAATGTTCAATAGTATATCATACCCACGGAATTTGTTCCCTTATAAGAAATCTTCTATGAAGTTAACGATAAATCTGATTATTTTAAAATCATCGAAAAGACATTGAAAACATGACGTTGTCTAGATTTTATAAATTTTGCGTTGCATGCGATGGAACTATGTATATTTAAAGAAATAAATGCAATGATAAATCGGTAAAAGTTGAGGGAAGTGAGAAGCATACTTTTGCTGCTTATGTTTTTTGAAAAGTATTAAAAGCAAAGCCACTCTGCACAAACCATTTATTTAAATTTGAAAAGCTTAATTAAAAGTGAGAGCATGGTGAAGCGTATTTTTTTTTTTGTTTAATGACAATTTAAACAATTTCCAAATAAAACGCAACTTTATGTTTAGTTGTCTACAAACCTTCCTAAAACAACAAAACAAACAGCATGGAAATCGGCTTACCCGTTCTTGAGAAACCTGCGCACAGTTCTGAAAACATAATAGAAGACTTGGTTTGGTAAAATTAAAAACTTTTTTTGATTGCAAATACATAAGGAACAAAAAAATGAGCAAGCAGTATGGTATTTGACTCATTATTTTTGTTTTATTGCAAATTAAAAAATAAAAAAGTACATATTGCGAATTTCTTATAAGAAAAATCTTGATAACTGTTGTTGGTAAATTGTTGATTCAATGATATAGATAATCCTTTCAAGGAAAATTTCCAATGACCCTTAGTGGTATGATCGTAATGAAATTGTTGATTATTGTAGACTTTTACCTTTAATCCTCTTTTTGGGACAAAAAGTATGAGAATGTTGGTTTGTTCAAAAGCAAATATATATTTTTTTCCATTAATAATGGATTATAGTCATGGACATGGTTTTTTTTCCATTAATTAATTTTCTCTTATTTTTCACAAAATATATACAAGTTTAGTTGTTAGAAATTAGTTCTAAATTTCAATGAACTTGCACTGCCGCGAAAAATTCTAGGCATCAACCGTAAATGATGACTGGTAAAACTGCTTAAGTAGTGCCGTGTGGCGTTATGGTAAGTGAAGTGGTAGGGTTGTGTCACATAAAAACGAAAAAAATGCTCATTTCAACAATACCGCTCCTTGCTTTTTTTCGTGAAAAAAATATTTTCAACTAAGCCGTTCGGATTCGGCAGGGGAAAGGTCACCTACATTTCTGTCGACACCATATTTTGTTTTATATTTGTAAATCACTAGGCCTTGAAAGACGAGCTGCCGAAAGTAAGTAAAAAAAGTATTAGTCAAAGTTATTTGGCCAAATAATTTCAATTTTTTTAATCTGTGAAGTTAACAGTCGCAACAGTGGATGATTTTACAAAGTAATTACTCATCCAATTTTCACATTGAATCAAGATAAAACTTCTTTGTATTATCAAAAGTTCCAATTGGAAAACTCTACAATGATTAGAAATACGAAATGAAGAACTTTAACTCGAATAGATTAAAAGTTGATAACACTGGTTTGCAACGAAAATCGCCTTTAAACAAAACCATACTATTTTTTATGGATTTTGGCATGCTGAGTCCGAATACGAATTGCCCTGGCACGTGACGTTTTAGACATTTTCCACATAAACATGTCAAGAACCCGTTTTTAGGGTACATTTGAAGTTGAATTTTTTCACCTTTGAATCTTTTAAGGGTCTTACTACAGAGAGTCGTATCTTTGGCAACAATTGTTTAAAATTGTAAGCTTAATATTTCTTGTATACACTTTTTTAACCCCCCACCAATGGGTATTGAAATAAATCAATTTTAAAAATAGAGCTGGCTAAATGTGTTGGAAAGCGTTGGGAGGGGGAATACGATTATTTTGTCAATTATAATTTAAGACTTTGAGGAATAATAATATGAAAAGTACAACCTGTAATAAATTTCTGTGATGTCAGAACCCGGTCAGTGAAATTAAGTGATGGAAAAAACTTTTTTGGATTTTAATACGCTTAAATGTTTCTTTTTTTTTTAATTCTCTGGTCAAAATTTTCTCTATATACTCGACTTTATGAATATCGAAGAGAAGTTCCACTATCTTCAAAATAAGAAGTTTTTGATTCAAAATTACGGAAATTTTTTAGTTTCTTCTGATTTTTTTAAAATAACGGGTTATTGTGAGTAAACATTACAGAATAAAGACAAATTTGGTATCATATGAAAACTAATATTAGGTGGAATTAGTCCTCCAAATTTTAGCTGAATAGTCACAATAGTTTTATTTTTTTTTACCAGCACAACCTAATCTTAGAAGGCTCTTTTCTTCAAATCATTCACATTTTTCAAAATTCAATTTATACAAAAAACTGGACGTGGTAGAATCTTTCTGAGACCATATTTGAATTTAGATAAGGCAAATCCAGTGTAATAGGTATTGCGAATTATTTCTTTTTTAAAACTAGGTTTTTTTTTAATTTATAGAAATTTCAACTCTATCGATTTTTTTTTTTAATATACTCTCGCAATAAGCCCATAAACATTCAAAATAGATACATCTTCCGAGAATGGCATATCCTTCCAGTTGGGATCTAGAAGAAATAGTACAATGAAAGTTTTTATTGAATTTAAATTGTGGGATGGTGTAGTCAATGTTACTTGGAAGGGATCCAAATTCAGGATAGCAGATTCACCTGATTCAAAGTGGTCCACTTTGACCGCAATATTGTATGTTAGAATCAGTACAATTATCGAAATGTAATATCAATATGGCGACTGCAACAATTCCGTTTTGTTTGCAAGAAAAAGAGCTACCGTCGGTCGGTCGCTTTTTTTACTCTTTCATGTATATTAGGTTTTCAGTTTAATTAATCTTAGTTAAATAAGAGGAAAATACTGAGAATGAAATAAATATTCTTTTGGTAGAAAGAGTACAGGATACATTATATATTTCCTATTATTTTACGACTGCTTTTGGGAGTCGTTTTTTATAGTTTTGACAAATGACATTATGTTTGTTGTTGCTAAGATTTTTTGATTATAGGCCCCAATTATGACCTGCAATTCGCCGAGTTTCACGTTCGACTCAACTTGAACGTTCGACTTTTCAAAAATAAAAACTGCGATTTCGTTCAAAGTCACCAAGAATTACAGTTCGACATGGACGATATAGGTGAATGTGTGCTAAAGGTATAGACTGGCTTTCAAGTTTTCCAAATTTTAGTTCTTTAAGGCGAACTTAATTCAGGCGAGTCGCAAACGGTAATTCTACATAGTCACATTTAAACGTTCGACTTGGCAAATCGCAAGTCATAATAGGTGCCATATTTTCAAGTATCCATTTTCGTAAATCATAATCGATCAAGATCAATGTCGTGACTATTTGAGTATCGATTGTTTTGCCTTAGGTTTCGCAATTCGGGCCCTGAATATTAATTTCTTCATCAAAAATAAAACAACCCTGAATATGAACTAAGTGTTTGCCAATCTCACTCAAAATTAATTTATAAAAGTTATAACGTTTTGGAATTGATGTAATGTTTAAAACATCAATCAAAAGTTAAAAACATAAACAATCGACAGGTAAAATATTTATCCGAAACGTTTAGTTTTAGCTTATTTCACTGAAGGCTACGTTGTTTTAGACAAACACAAATAATTACAGCTAATGTAAATATTTAAAATTTGGATTTTCGTATTTTTAGAGTACTTCCAGGGATCAGGCATACGTTTCTCAGGCGAAAGATATACATATATATATGTATTTAAAAATTAGCTTAAGTATGTAGGGGAAAATGTAGTTTCCGTCGAATGTTAAACAAGAATGTTAGCAATTGTAGGTGATATATGACTAATTTAGTCTCTCAGTAAATTCTAAATATCATATTTCTTTTTTGATAACAGATATAATCTCTTAATAACCTTATTATTTATGCTATCCTAATACTTGCGGGATAAAACAAAATGCTTGCACAGACACATAGTTTTTCAGTGTAAACATAATCGGTAGACACAATTATTCTCCTAGTTTGGAACTAATCAATAACCTTTGTCCTCTCCTAGCAAAAACACATTTTGTTGTATGGCTAGTCTTATCAATACCCAATGTCTTTATCTATATATACGAGTATTCAAAAAAAAAATAAACATTAATATTTAGTTCATAATCGCATCTTACTTTTATGCTCCTCGCTGTGATTAGTATGGGTTTCTGCTTTTGTTGTCTTCTCTCCTCAATTGTTGGTGCCTCTTCTGGTTTAGCTTGAGTTAACCCGTTCTCCAGTCGAAATGATCTATTACTATCATAAAAATGTTCTTCCTCTTCATTTGCGGGACTAAGGCGATTTTTGTTGAATTCCTGCTGCTGAAGTTGCCTATCACTTAACCACGATGAAGAAGAGGAAGCGGCTGCAGATAATGCTGATGATGATAGTGTGGAGGAACCTGCTTTCACCGGTAGATTAACAGGCACAGAATGACCCAATAGTGGGTCGAATTTCAATAGCAATGAACTTCGATCGCCTTCCGCACCATTGCCATTGCCTTTGGTTAGTAGAAAATCAAAGTCTGATGGATTTAGGAAAACTAAAAATAATATAAGAGAACGAAGTTTATATTTTTTTCGTTAGTTTATCGAGGCTTATTCGCATAAATAATTAAGTTTTATCAGCAGTATTTTTATTTTATTTTTATTCACTTTAATTAATTAGACTATATTTTTTCTTGTTCTTTCTGCCGCCAAACAAAAACAAATCAAATAAAAGAACCGACTTGAGGTAAGACGAAAGATTAAAAACGAAGACTTTGGAAATGGGGAGGAAGAAAAAACAACATAACTATGACTAAGACGTGCGGTGTAAGCAATTGATTTCGTAGTTTTTGCCCCCCGCCGTACCTTAGTACTCTACACACCACTGACTCACTTGTGCCTTGCCTTGGCTTCTTTAATTGAAACAGCAAATAATATAATATTGTATCGACAACGATTGCACTGGGTTTGTTGGACAGATGGGCTTTGTTTTATGGAATTTATCAATTTTTTTAGCATTGGAATGCCTAAATTATATACCAATTTGATGGAAATTTTGTGAAAACTATTTCACGACACGATATATGAATAAACTATGTGTCACACACACAAAACACAACTTAAAAGAAATTTAGAATGGTTTTTCTCCAGCCATAGTAGCAAAGCCAGTAGAGTAGCAATAAAAAGTCACTCTCTCTTGAATCAGTCTGCTCTCGCTCGACGTATGGAATTATTGAAATAAAAAAAATAAAATAATACACACTGGACTACTCTGTCTGGTTCTGTGGGATGGATGGCACGTGGGAGAGCTGTCTCTTTCTGCCTGCGCATGAAAACTACGTTCGTACGTACTTACGTACGTACGCAGAGAAGACGAGGAAAAGCACCCATTCTCCATTCAGCTTCAACGTCAGCCCCCATTTCCGTGCGACACACCATTACACACTTTTCCACAAGTACTTTTGCACGAGCCACACACTACCCGAAGTAGCAGCAACCCAGCAACTTTGCCGTATTCTTTTCCATCCACACAAGGCAACGTCACTTTTGTTTTGTTATCATTTCAATCCACCACTGAACACAAATAATGTTCTCTGTGTATCTTGAATATCGCTACCGAAACAAAGTGTCCAATTTCAATGAAAAGATGTCACATTTCACAAAAGAAAAGCAAAGCATAACAACTCCAAGACAAAGTCATATCAAGCGGAGGCTGACTGAGCTCCTAATTACTTGTGATTTAGTGTATCGCATTTTAATTATATTGAGGGCGCGGTTTGTTGATGCACTCAATAATCCAACATAAAGGGATAGTCTGTTCAGTACATTGAACACTGCTGGTGGAATAAAAAGATGAACAAAAAATGACCAACCTTAGGATAGGGATGAAAGATAAAAATGCAAACAAAATAAAAATATTTTTGATAATTTGTCTGTTAGGGTTTCCTCTCTACTTTTTAAAGGCATCGCTAAAATATAATTGAATATTTCAGACAGACATGACGCATTAAAAAAAGTTGCTGATTAAATAATATTAAATATATCTCTCTAGAAGATAAACAGGTTAGCCCGTTAGCATAGTTTAAAAAATGATTTGTAGTGTGGGTATGAACATTTTACGAAAACAAAATCTGTCTTCGTATGTTAGAAGTTCATTTGAGTTATAAATTTGTTTCGAATGAAATTTGATATTTCTTGACAAAAATGATTGCATCTAAATTGATTCAAGGGAACATTCGATCTTGTGTATTGAAATTTAAATTCACATTATGGAATTCTTAAATGGTTGTTTTTTAACACTGACATCTATAACATTTTATTTTAAATTTTATGAAAAATGATTAAACTTCGTACTTGTTCAATGGTTTTTGTAGTGATTCTGCGTTCAAGTGTTGGTTAAAAAATCTAATTACGAAACTACGCAAAAATGGATATTTCGGGTTTTAATATTTAATGTTATACTTCATAAAAAAACATAAACGAAAGGCGGCAACTCATATTCATGAGTTCGTTGGTATGAAACAAAAATTACAAAGATTGCATCTTTATAGTTTTGTTCAGTGAGGAACAGAAAAGCATAGACTTGTGACAAAGTAGGAAAACAAATTAAAAAAAAAAACAATATCTGTTCCTCATATGAACCTATAATGAAATAATAAACCAAAAGCCGACAGTAAAATTGGAAAAATGAATGCTTATCAAAATAATTAATGTACGAGTATTATGTATTGAATATTCATGTATTCAAAAGTCTGGCAATTTGTTTTCTCAGGTTAAAACACGCGAGTTTCTAATATTTTGTAAAGTTAAATCCAAATATTAAAAATTAGGTAGGTGGAATATATGAAATGATGCTGTATTTTTCCGAGGCTTTAAGCTGTTAAACTTGATGGTCCGCCTAATAGAACTCCTACGCTTTGTTAGACTATTAGTTTTTTGTATTGTTTAATCTCAATACACATATTTGAACTTATTAAAAAGCAAAAAATCGATATGATTTGCTTGAGTTCTACCAATCGGATTGTCAAGGTTAGGATCTAGAAAAACAACTGTGAAACAACTGATTTATTTTATTTTAAATTAATTTTGCGGATATAAATACATCGACAGATTTATTTCCTCTGTGTGTTGAGGAGCATCTCTGCTTTATTTCGTTCTTTGAAACAATACTGAATTAAGTATAAATTGACTTCCGCAATAGTTTATATTCTAACCTGTTTTTCTTTTGAAACCAGGACTCTCATCACGTAATTTTTAAGACGATCGTCGTTCAAATGATCGTAATAGACGACGTCGTCAATAGTTTACTTCGTATAATATCAAAATCGTGTCGTTTTGTATACAGTTTTTAAAGGCATCGCTAAAATATAATTGAATATTTCAGACAGACATGACGCATTAAAAAAAGTTGCTGATTAAATAATATTAAATAAATCAGAAGATAAACAGGTTAGCCCGTTAGCATTGTTTAAACAATGATTTGTATCAATGATCTTAACAGATCAAAAAACATTCTGAAAAATATTTTTTTTTCGGTCAAATAAACATCCTTGACATTTTATTTAAAATATCATGTATGTATCTTATTTCAAAATATTAACTTTTTTTGGTCTATGATCGTTCTTATGAATAAAACGGGAGGCAAGAATATAACAAACAGCTCCTCAGTGGATTAGAGTGTCTAATCTTTCACCCAAGAATTACATTGGAACGAATGTATTTTGGGTTACAAGCAGATTTCCCGAAGAGACTCAATCCACTATGTATGTATGAATCTATATTCGATCAAAAGATCAATTTTTAATTCGCCCTATGATTTTACAGCAAGACAATGCAACATCTGACGGATTCAGTCTGACCTTCGCCGAAACCTTCAGATTTAATCAAATCAATTTCCCCTTTTTGGTCATTTTTAGTGCATAATAAGGCAAAAACTTAAAAGGATGTGAATAACACTGCCGAATAAAATTCTTTTCCTATGGTATGGATTAGGTTGTCAAAAGATGCATGATGTAAAGAAAAATGATAAATGATTGAAAATATATCAAATTTTGTCAAAGGTTGTGTATTTGCTTATTCTTTTTTCTCCAGAACCACATTTTGAGTAGGCACCCTTGGCATAATGGTTAGTGCGTTAAACTGTTACGCTGAAGGTTTGGAGATTGAATCCTAGTCTTGGATACTTTTAAACAAAAATTTTGATTTTCACGAATACTCTCTTTACGAGGAAGTGAAAAATCCTGCAAAGAGTACCTTTATCTCTTGCCAAGAAAATAAACCTCTTATAATGGTCATTTGGATTTGGCAGACAACTGTACGTAATCTCTATTCTTGCCTACTGATAATACGCACATAGAAATGGTTATGAGTTGTTAGTCAGAGGCTCGCTGGGTTCTCCAAGAGCTGTTGCACCTTAAAATCAATTTATTTTAACACTAGATGAATAGACATGAAACAAACTTTGGGTTGGTTTGCTTGTGAAGCTTTTTGTATTGTTTGACCTTATCAAAAACTATTCGAAAACGATAAGACCATTGTAAAATAGTAATCGTTTCATCGCAATCGTTTAAACGATCGTATTTGACAGTTTCAATAGTTATACGAAGTATTAAGTGAATCGTTTAAGCGACGTCGTTCAAACGATGCATGTATTTATGAGTAACATTAAACACAAAAATGGTCAAAATGACGTCGTCAGACGATCCGTCTTACGCGAAAAATATATTAAGCAAAAATCTGTATACAAAAATTAAATTTAAAAACAATAGCAAAAATGGAAATGGTAGCGTGGTCCGTGGCTTTTTAGCTCCAATCTAGTGGTGTGTCTGCCCGTATTTGCAACAAAAAACAAACTTTTTTTTTTAAATTATGTCAAATTAAACTTTAAACTATTTCAAAATGTCTAGCCAATTTTCAATCCACCGAAAATCAAAACACACTGATTCCGCAAGTATTGAAAACGAAAAGTATTTCAAAACACCAAGAGTTTGAAAACGAAAGGTTTTTTTAGTGAATCGGAATTCAGAGGGTGCTATACATCAATTTATTTCGGTTGCCAGAATTGTGTTCAAAAATCAATCTGAATTTATATGAAAAACCCCATTAAAGGTGCACATTCACATATTTTATACTGAATAGACATATCTGAATTCATATAGAGTCGCAAGTTAAAAAATTGTTTGAAATGATAAATTTGCATAAGGACATTTTTTTTATACATTTCATTAAATGCTAGGTAATTCAGAGTAAGAGTCACAATAACGTTTGGATACGTTTAACCAGTCTGGTTAATTGATTGTGTAAATCATTTCCCATACAAAATTTGACAGTCCATTAATCAAAAGATAAACTTAACCAATTTTTAAACTTATCTAGGGTTTTACGAAGTTGCATGAATACCCTTATTATTATTAAAGATCCAATAAACCAAAAAAAAAAAAAAAACAATAATCTGACTCTGACAGGTTTTTTTGACCAAACTAATTTAATTTTTTCTGAATCACACATGTTAAAGTAAGATCGGAAAAGAGTTTAGAGAATTAAGTTGTTACCAGTTCAGAATCAACTTACTGAATGGAGTAAAGTTAATTTTTAAATTAGTTTGAATATAATGGTGTACCTGAATTATATTGACAAAGGAACAACATTATAATAAAGGCATGGAAACTCTCTTATTACATGTTTGCAAATTATTAAAAATATATTTAATTTTGTTTGGACATTATCATGGTAAGTAGTTTAGGTATGACCGTAACCATGCACACTTATTTAGTACTCTAAATAAATGTAATTATGTGGTACCAAATTGCTAAGGGTTGTTAATTGTATGCATGCTTTCAGTTCGATGGTTTAAAATATAATCTTTTTTATGATGCAAAATGTGAATGTCAAGGTCAAAAAACAAACAATTATACATTTGAAATAATAGGGTATGAGAAAAGGCTGGATAATTTAAGAGATATTAAGCTTTTATAGGGTTATATCCATACGACGAACTAGGAAAAAAAGTAATTTATTAGGTTACCCTACGAATATTTTTAAAGTAGGAGGGGCAGTTTTCGTCAGTATAAAATCGACAACCCAGGCCATGAGATTTACTTCTGCATACTTGAGTTATTGTGATTCGGAAATATCTTAAGTGCAAACATGATAACTGTAAAAATTAATTTATGTCTGCACGTCCACCTTACATCGACGTAGAGCATAAACAGGTATACCGATTTTCTTAAAATGTATGGGGTTTTCTTTTGGTAAATTCATATTTTGATCTAAAAATGGTATACGATTGCAGATTGATTTTTTTTGTTTTTATTGTATTGGTGTAAAATTTGTGTTTGTGAAACCGTGGCTATTCAGGCTTGTCAAATTGATGGCTGTGAATTGTTCTGGTGTGTAATGGTGTTAGTAAAAGAGGGGTAAATCTGCCGAAAAATCCAGATCTGCAAATTTGATTTTGGAGTTGGACGGCTGTCTAAAGATACGACTGTGTATGTTTATGTATGTACTAGGGTGGCAATTATTTTTGAAATTTTAACATTTCTTTCGTGTAAAAATTGTATTGAAATCGATTAAGGTTAACACGTGTCGGCAAGCACTTGAAACTTCTTATATAGAAATTACCTAGAAATCGATTAAGGTTAACATGTGTCGGCAAGCACTTGAAACTTCATATATACAAATTACCTAGAGATTTCTCAGTCATTTTCTTAAAATTTCGGTTAAAGTGTGAGAGTGGAAGAAAATCTTTAAACCTGGTACATAAAGCTATAGATAAAAAATACGACAATTATAAAATGAAAATAATGGGAAAAGAATTTCCGTTATTTTGAATGATCATTGCAAAGTTTTTTTTCGTTATGATGTTGCTTACAGCAACTGAAAGAAGTATTATTTACTAGCACTTACTATACACTTTAGTTTTTAAAAATATAAATTGGGACTCAGGACTAGCTGAGGGCCAATCTTCTGCTGCTATAAAGCCTGAAATTTTAATTTTTAGAAACTTTTGTGTGGTTTTAGCTGTGTGCAGGGAGCAGTTGAAAAATCCACCTTCGCCAATTGAAAAGAGCACCCACCTGGAAAAACAATCTAGTTTTTAACGTGTCACAAAGAAGTTGTGCATTGAACTTAACATGAGTCTAGTAATTTGTCGAGTTAGCGAATTTGTCTCGGGCATCACCCGCAAAGTTTTGCCTCGAGAGACAAACAAAAATAAGAAGTGGTCTCAATTGGGATTCGATCCTCTGATTACCAAACCGATACTTAGTTTTGAAAATGAAAAAACTATATATATGGACATATGTATGTAATAAATTTTCTTATCATTGTATCATGGGCATAAAATATTTTTTTTTTTATATATGGGGTATTTGTGATGGGATAAAAAAGACTTATCCAACAAGTTTTTTTTCAGCGAGGGCCTCACTAGTATTTGGCAAGTTTTCCTTGTCAAGATTGCAACTACCGAATCCTTTTCAGGACCTTGACAAAATTTGATAAAAACTGGCCATTTTTCCTGGCGGGTAGTTTTCATAACACCCTCTAACGTCTAACATATCGTTTTGGTAAACTTTTGAAGCAGTTTTTACAAAAATGGAGTGATGTGATACCTTCGTGCTAGACTTGCCACCAAATCATTAGCTGCAAAAACTCTTGGAACAGCTGTTTTTACTCGTTTTAATGACGTTTTTTTTCCTTTTTTGTGCGTCATTGAAAAAGTCGTGCTTTTTTTCCAAACTTATTTTTTTCAGTCTAGGAATCAAGGCATGACCCCATGATCGTCGACAGGCTTTCATGTGGAGGTCCTCCCGAATAAGTCTAATAAAGTAATAAGAAATAGATCTGGTAGATATATTCAATTCTCAGGACATAATTTACTAACTCGGATAGGGTTTTCGTGATTAAAGGAACTGACAAATAGCCTGATAAACAAACATCCTTGAGATCCCAAGTGGTTTTAAGAAATCGAAAATTTGTGCAGAACTTTTTCCACACTTATGCAAAGCAATAAATAAAAATCTTAATTAAAACTAAGACACGTTAAGAAAGAAAAATAGTCACACGGTTTTACATCCAACGGATCCTTCGAGATACGCCTGCTTGTGTATAAGTTTTTCACGAATTAACTGTCAACGAATGCACATTACAAGAATTTTTGTAGCTATACATTTTCTTTGTAATAAAAAGCGATAGGTAGTGCGAAATAGAGAGAGAGAGAGACGGGCTTATATACAACGGTAAGAAATTACTCATATTCTGCGCTTCTATCAAAATTGGTGGAAATGTCGGATCTAGAGGTCTGTTTACTTGTCAAATGTCAATATTTGTTATTCATTTTACGTATTATTTGAGGGGATTTAAAATATATTATTAAAACTACGGACACTTTTATCTTTGACAACCTGCACAATATGTTGTCTTCGATGTGTGTACTTTGGCGAAAACTTACTTTTTATAATAAACACCGATTCGAATTCTAACGATTTTTTTGTATTGACTATCATTTTATTAAAACTTTGTGCGACCGTATGGGTGATAGATAACAGATGTAATGGTATGGGGATAAATAAGCTACATTGGCAGTTTTGAGTTTGAGTTTCAAAACCTTTTACAAGTTATTGTAAGAAAAGTATTGAAAAGAGCCGGAGGAAAAATAGCAATGATTGTCACGGTAATCATATTTAGGGTACAAAATAGTTTTTTTTTGTTTTAAAAATATGTGCATAGTTAAAAATAAAATGCACGCATCAACTCGTTTCTGAAATATTGAATTTTCAAAAAAAAAACTGTAGGGCAAGTACCGTTATTTTTGGTGGTAAAAAATTCAATTTCCCCTCTGGAGAGTTACAAAAACACCTTAAGTTCAAAATTTAAAGAAAATGGCTTAGGCTGTAGGTCGATATACGGACAGACAGACAGAATTGTGCCAGCCACTTTGTTCGTGTTCTTTATCATCGTAATGACATGTTTGATTGTTATCTCGAAATTTGTTATGCACGAATCAAAAACTTGCCCAAGTAAAAAAATTTCAATTGACTTTTTTGGTAAAAAATTTGTATTATTGAAATACAACATTACGAAAGTTATAGCAGCCATTGCATCTTACATTGATATGCACTCCTTGTTTTTGGTGAGTATGTTAAGATTATAAATTTCATTATAAGGTGTCCTGTTCAGTAAATTTTTTCACGAAAGTGTGCAAAAATGGAGTAGGTACCTAGATTAGTATGAAATCCTATGGTTGTCTTGAGGAAAAGCTTAATCCAGGTAATTTGAACTTCGTGATAAGCTGAAATTTTTCAAACTGGAGACATATATATCCTCATCTGCATATCTTTTCTATGTATTGAATTATGCAATATGTATGACATGAGAACAAAACATAAAATAAGTCTATTCAGAAATTTTTAGAAAATACAACAAAATGCTACAGATTTGCAAGGAAAATCCACAACAGTATTTTTCACGACAGACAAACTGGTAGCTTAAAAAAAAAAACTGAGCATAGAACTAAACTTTTAGTATTTTATTTATCAAACAATGAAACTGAAACTGTTTCATTCTTCGCACTTCGCGGCCAGTAACAAATTTGAAACATAGCTTTAGTTCAGATTATCCCTATTTTTCGGCATTTTCAGAAAATAAGTTTATACGAGTAGGTGTTGATGTGTATACAACATACATACAGAATTATTATTGATTATATTTTTAGATGATTTAAAGAATATTAAGTTTGTTAGAAACTATGAAAACGAAATTAATCCATTGCGAATTTATTTCGAACGAAAATCAGAACATGTAAGGTTAACACGAAATGATTATTTTATCAAATGAATGAAAACAATAAGAAAATTTAAAATAAATTAATAAGTAAATAAAAGTTTAAACAAAATTAAAACTTACTTCGATTTGACTGAAAATCTTCATCGGCAGCTAAATCAGACGGCTGCATAGTATTTTGTCCGGAAAAGCCCAAACATTTTGGTACCTTAAACATATCATCAACCTCCTGCTGATAATGATTTGCACAATTTTCAACAAAAACATCTTTCTCATTAATATTATCGCATTTCTCTTTTTCGCTCAATGATTCACTAGATTTAGTAGATGGAAGAGTATCGGTTGGGTAAGAAACGGTTTCATCAGGACTTGGTGAAGTTATGTCCACGTCCATTGGCTCAAATGTTATCGTTTCATTAGCTACCTTTTGATGATTGTCCATAACAATTGTTTCATTATTTACATTTGGAGAGATATTCAATTGATGTTGTTGTAATTGATTTGAATCTCCCCCATCAAATGTTTGATCAAGGACATGAGACGATTTAGTTTTGGTAGCGTTAAGAATTTCGTGATTAGTGTTAAATGTAGTATCCATATTGTTTGTTTCATCCACATTTGCGGTAGCAGTGGCAGATTTTAATTCTTCACGAATATTTGGGAGATGCGACAAACTGTAGCCGTTAGCAGTGTCAGTTTTTGTTCCATCGGGACTTGTTTTTAAAATTTCTATAGTTTTATTGAATTGAGAATTTTCTTCTGAATTCACCTCACTGGATGATTGCGATTTTTCATGTTGTTGATCAACATGGGCAATATGTGGATAATGGCTATCTTCGGTAGGAGATTTAGGAAATGAGCTTTTATCACGTGTGGATTTGACTGGAAATTGTAAGTTCGGACTAAGCTGACCAGGTGGTGTTTCAGGCAAAGATTGATCAGCATCGAATTCAGACATCTGTTGGGAAGATGGAGAACAACCCTCTTCAAGAGTTTCATTAACTTCAGTTTCACTTTTGTTTGTAGATATTTCACCTTCATTTTCAACATTCTCTTGTTTGGTAGATGGGGAACGAGCAATTTCTTTTGATACATACGCTTCATGTTCAGCACAAACACTTGTGGAAAGTGTCTCTATAGTACCAGCATCTACATGCTGGGGCGATACAGAACGAACATGTTCTTGTATTGGATTTTCTTTATTTTCACAGTTAGTGTTTTCTCCGTTTCTAACATTATCCGATCCCATAGACGCCGAAATACTCAAAAAATCTTGGGTTTCATTTGCTTCCTTTTCGGGGCAGTTACTTGTAGAAGAAAGTTTTTCTACAGTTTGTTCAACTGTGGCCCATGAAAGAACAATACTATTATTGGCATTTGATTCGTTTATTATATCTGCTAAGCTGACTGATTTATTTTGAGGAGCAAATGCTTTGTCTGCTTCTAGTGTAACATTATTCGAGTAGCTTCTATCACTCGCTGCTATTGTTTGACTTAACTCTGACGACAGACTTCGTTGTGAACGGCTTAGATCATCAATGGTAGTTGGGAGTATTTGAAGTTCTTGACATTTTTCAAGATCATCGTTAGTGTTGTCGCATGAATTGGCATCGACGTTTTCTATTAAATTTGCCACTGCCTCTGGCAACATGCAAGTCGTTAAATCAAGATGTGAATTTACATCGTTGTCGTCGGGCCTTTGATCAGAATTGAGTGCTAAAGCGTCTGCTTCTTGACATATTAAGATGCCTGGTTCAGTTTCAGCTTCTGCTAAGTTTAGAATGCCCAAATTTGAAGAGTCAGTTGGTGTAATATCCAATTGAATATCCAACTGTTCATTGGTGTTTTCTAAACTATCTATATCCATTTCCGTTACAGATGTTACTAAATCTTCCCATCCATGTGATGGATCTGCAATAGATACCAAGTCTAGAGCACTTGTGAAACGATTCGATTCTTCGCTGGGGGAAAATGAGCGACATTCAACGTAGGTTTCATTGTCTGAGGATACATGGCTACCCGATGATTCGGATTCAAGCGGTACTGATAGCGATTTAGAGCGATTGAATTCATCTTTTTTTTTTTTAAATTTAATTTAAAATAATCAAAATTAAGTTGTAGAAGAAATGAAGGAGAAAGCATAAAAACAGAAAAATAAAACAAAAATAAATTAAAGCTACCGCAACCAAAAATTGACATTTAAACATTATGTAAATGTAATAAAAATTTGAAAAATAAAAAAAGAACTTACCAGGCGTTGAAATTCTAAGTGCTGAATCTAAATTTGTGGCGAGTGAGGAAACTAGACTATCTTCAAGGGAAGATTCTGATTGACCTGAAAAGATATTAAAAAATATTTGAATATAATGAAATTTTATACAAAAATGCAAATAATTAAAATTATAACAAATCAACAGACATCAGCTTTGACAACTGCTGATAGTTGAAATGAAATTGATTTTGAGGTTCGTGAGAACCAAGACTAAGACGCATTGTTTTAGTCGATGATTACCGACTTTTATTATTTAAAAGTGTTACATTTTTTTTTAAATAGATCTTAGTTAAATTAAATGAATATCAATTGCTATATATCTACTCGTTGACTGATGACACAAACACATACTTTAAACATTTAAAGAGATACAAACGAGATTTTACCGATGTATTATGACTTGCGATTCGTTAAGTCGAGCGTTCAAATGTGACTTTGTGGAATTACCGTTTGCGACTCGTCTGAATTAAGTTCGTCTTTAATTACTAAAATTTAAAAAACTTATATGTCACTCAATACCTTTAGAAAACATTCGCCTATATCGTAAATGAAAACTGTAATTCTTGGTGACTTTGAATAAAATCGCAGTTTTTATTTTGGAAAATTCTAACGTTCGAGATGAGTCTAACGTTAGACTCTGCAAATCACAAGTCATAATAGGGGCCTTAGTTTATAAGGGTGTTCTATGAAAGTCCTTTATGAAATTAGATATCAGTGTTCCATACTTAACAAAATTTGGGTATCAATGTATGGTAGTGGATTCAGAATAATTTGTATCTTAAATACATTTTAAAAATATACTTACCAATAATATTAAATGGCTTTAAAATTCCAACAGGAAGGTCAATCGAGACTGAGTCTAAAGATGCTTCGTTACTGCCTGTAAACGAAAGAGAAATATGTATTAGCAAAATGTTTATATGCATTTAGGTTAGGTGGGGTGATGATGCGGCAAGCCATATCACCTCATTCGGATCTCAGTGTGCTATTAGTAGTTGCTATTTCAAAATTAATTTTAGCCTATAAAAAAAAGTTTAATAAAAATCGTAGGAGCCGTTTTTAAGAAAAAGAAACATATTTTCCTAAACGGTTTTTTTAACATTTGTATGGAAGGTACTGTTATTTTTTCATACAAGTAAAATTTTTTATTAAAATACTTTAGAAAGTGTTAAAAAACTTTTTAACTTTTTCAAAATATTTGATTTTCAAAAAAAAAATTGAAACATTTTTTTAAAATCCAAAAAATACTTTATTTTTAAACTTGATTTTCCACCCAAAGGAAGGCTTTACTAAAAGTAATTTATTGATTTTTTAAGAAAAGTTGTCGAGCCGTTTTTGAGAAAAATACGATTATGTAAAACTGTTAAAAAAAATTGTATGGCAGTACCGTTATTTCTGGTTCTAAAAAAATGAAAAAAAAAGAGAGGGCATAATCACCAAAAACCACTATGTACCAACTTTGAAGAAAATCGATTACATCGTTTAGGCTGTAGATGAACAGACAGACAGACAGACGACAGAAATGTGCCACCCGCATAAACTTAAATTTATATATTAAAGTTAGGATGGTGTTAACCCAAATTGCTAAATCTTTCCATAACTTCATCGGGTTCTGCTTAAGTGTCGTAATTTATGTTAACGAGGGACAACCGTTTAATCGGTTTCGAAGAATTGTTGTTCTAAGCCAAGTTTTAATTCGACTTAAAGAGTAAACCGATCTTCCAGCGCTAGCGTTCGGGACTAGTAATGTGAAAAGAGCACAAAGTAAGGTATTTATGGTCGGATGTATACATCCTTGTTTTTATGGAAGATATAATCCGAGACCCGAATTCAATTTACAGCCTCCACTGTTGTTGCCAAAGCCCTTATGTTTTTCATCCTCCTGCAAAATGTTACCAAAATGTTCGATAAGGCAGTTGACAAGTTTGTCAATATCTTTCCCTTCTTATTTAATGTTAAGCTTAGATAACAGCAGGCTGAGATTAAAACTTTTCAGGACTTTTTGGGAATACCGTGTCTTCAAATCATCTGAGACCAATTCGATTAGTGGGATATATGCAAAAACTTAAAAGTAATCTTCACAGCTTTGAGGTGGAAGGTTTTTTCGATAACTTCTGCGACCGAAAGTTCTGTGCTTTTTTACTTCAAAGTTAATTTTTGTGACATTCAAGGAAAGTCCATGAAATAATCGTAACGTGGTTCTTCTATTGCTGAGTACTGCAATCAATACTTTTAGAAGGTCTGACGCCTTCGGAAAGTCGGTTGTTTCTTTCAGCAAAATCACACTTAGGGGCAGCGTTAATGATAAAATATCACACTTTCGGATAACAAATAAAGGCGTATTGAGCTGATTGGGTTTCAGTAGCAATGGATGGAATTCAAACGTTTTTTTTGAGAATGCTGATAATTGCCAAGTTTTTTTTAAAGAATTGATATCTGAACAGGGATGGTGATATGGGGCTAAGCGATGAAAAAAGACTCGAATCAAGTAATAATAGCCACAAAATTTTGGTGTAAGGAAAGAACGTTTTGCTTTACTGGCGCAGGGTGTCAAATTTTGAATTCTTGATATTGAATGAAACCAAGGAATAAAACAGAATCGTGAAAGCTGCAGCAGCCATAATAAAGCAAGTTGTATTAGCATGATTGTTTTTATTATTGCTTGGCCAGTAAGCAACTCTTGCAAGTAATTGTTCCTTTATACCACCCATTTTCCGCACCATTCAATAGACTAAAAGCTAAATATTATTTATTATTGACTTTGCTGTTATCAGTAACTTGCTTTCAGATTTCTGCAATGGGGCTTGGAGGAGATAAATACAGATTTGATATTAAGACCTTACATGCTGGCACAAAAGAACTAAGCGCTAGAGCCGAATTTCATACTTAAGGAAATAAAATGAAGCGTTTTTTTAGAGAATTTCAAAAAAAGTACCAATTTTTGGCGCCAAATAACTTTTTACCAATAAAAGATAAAATATATGGAAAATTTTGATATAATCAATATTGTAAAGAATTTCGTAAGTTATCTTTTGTTTTCAATTTTTTGATAGTAGAGTAACGCATACACCAGAGTTATTAGATGTCGTATAAAGTATAAATAATAAAAAACTACCAATTTTACAATATTTAATGTCTGCAAGTCCTTTTTCTTCTTCCTCAAAAATCGAGTCGAGTACTGATCAGTAGTTTGATTATTTGTAGTTGACGCTTTGTATTTATTTCCATTATGTATTTAAATCTATCTTTTTAAACATCATATACAGAGCTAAGGCCAAAATAATAGGAAGACTCATTACTTTCAAACTTTATTGTACTAAGCGTATAATCTCGTTTGAGTGAAGTAAAAGCAATAGGTACAAAGTAATTGTTCTCTATATACGCAATAGTTACATATATGCATGATTTTTCCACAAAAATATGGAAGAGATAGTCCAGTCAAAATAGACATAAAAATGTGCAAGCCTAGCCAAAATTCTGGTAAGCCAGAAAATTGGTATAAACCTCGTTTTGGCATAGTAAATAAACTGCCAAAAGTCCCCGTCAATCCTATTCGAGCATAAAAAGTTTTTAAAGGTCGAGTATCGAAAAAGTTGTTTTTTGGCCTATAACTTTTAAACGGTGAATGACATCGAAAAATAATATGTATTAGCTTTGAAGACCCTGCAATTTTCTACAAAAAAGATCAAGACACTTTTTTTCTCAAGACCATTAATTTGTTGAGGAAATATAGCTATTTCAAAAATAGTAATTTGAGAAAATTTCGGGTTTTTCAGGAATAGCTAGAAATATCTGTAGTCATTTTTAACACTTACGTAAAAATGCTAAAAATTTTGTCCTACCATTTACCGTTAAAAAGTTAATCGTTATTTTTACTTCAAACCAAATTCTTAAAATATTTACATATATCTTTTGTATGGTCAACTTTGGAGTTAAAAAAATATTTTTTTTTTTAAGTTTCACACAATCTGCAAACTTTGAATGAAGTACTTTTCGATAACATCTAAACAATTGATGTTGATGATTCGAAAGAGCTGTATGTGAAAGTTCGATATTTTCAATGTTTGGACATTTTGAAATCGCAATATCTTGTAACTGACCACTCATATGAAAAACTGAACTGAACTGAAAAACTGTCAAAACCTTTTCAATAGAAATTAAATAAAAAATGTCTATTTTGACTGCAATAGGAATGCGATGATTGATTTGTCTGGCCAACAAAATTGGAACACTTAAAGTAAATTTTATTAAAACGACTTTTTGATCTTATGACAAATAAAATTTTGGTAAATAATGGTGCCTTGATATTCTAATATTGGTTATGTAGATATTAAAATTTTGTTATGGGTGAAAAAAAAAACATTTCGCTGAAACTCAACGTGCAAGCATTTTGGTCTTATGCAAAGGGAGTCAATCCATACGAAAAATAGCTAAATCAACTAAAGACGATCAACTATAGACGATCATATTTAATTCATTCCAAGCTAAAAAAAATCTTGAAACTAGAGGATATCCTTCTAAAATGACCCCTTAGACAAAAGAACATTGGTAGGAAAAGCACAACAAGATCCGTTTATGTCCTCTAAAGGCTTGAAACATTTAACACGAGTTGAAATGAGTGCCAGGATAATTTGCCAAGTCTTATTAAAAGCAAAACTGCTTGCTTCCTCTTCAAGAAGAGTTTCGTTGTGTAAAAAAGTGCATATAAAAGAAGTCTTTCTTTTTCTACACTTCACTACATGCCAAACAATTCCCTTTAGGCAACAAAGCAGTAGGAAATGTATTTTAAAGCGGCTAAACTATTTAACGGTCACTCCATGATACATTTCCCACTGCTTTGATGCCTAAAGGGAATTGTTTTGGCATGTGGTGAAGTTTAAAAAAAGACGCTTCTAGATAGCCCTTTTTTAGACGTGCGTTCTAGAACAATCGACCAGTTTTAATAACTTTTGGACTGTACACCTAAATGCTTCCTCACAATGGACCAACAACATCGGCCATTCCATCATTCTGAACACATTAATTACACCATTTAAAAACTACAGTTTGGCAAAAAATTTTAAGTCACCATTTCTTGTAACTCTCTGGGAGGATATGGCATTTTTGGAAGATGAATCGATTCATATCTATACAGACGGATCGAAAACTGATGGCGCGGTGGGTGGTGGTGTGTACTCAGAAAGGATAGAACTAAGTCTTTCATTCTGTCTTCCTAATTATTTTAGCATGTTCCAGGCGGAACTTATGGCAATTAAAGAAGCCTTATCCTGGCTCAAAGAAACCGTGATATCAACCACAGATATCCGCATCTTCTCGGATAGTCAAGCAACTATCAAATCTCTGGAATCTGTCTCTACTAACTCTATAACAGCCCTAAATTGCAGTTCATTTCTGTTGGAGATGCCGGGATATAGGGACATCCCAGGTAATTGTAAGGCCGCTGAACTCGCTAAAATTGGAACAACTCTACCTCTTCTACCTAGCAATGCAAATATAGGTATACCCATTGCTACTTGTAAATTTTTGCTAAAGCAAGATGTATTAGAGAGAACAAACCTTAGGTGGAACAATATCACCACTTGTTTGGCAACAAAACAAATCTGGCCAGTAATGGATTTAAAGCGGTCTAATTGTTTGATATGTATCTCTAAGTATATTGCACATTAGCTTTATAATTGGTCTTATAACCAGGCACTGCCTTATAGGCAAGCCAAGCACGCAATGCGGCTTGGCGTATTGTCTAATGATTTTTGCAGAAGCTGTATGGATGAAGAAGAGATAGAATCGATTCCTCACCTTCTATGCACGTGCCCTGCTCTATCTAATAGACGAAGACTTCACCTTGGTGATTTTAACTTCAATGAACCTAGTGATCTAATAAACATAGACATAGTTAATCTGTTACGCTTCATAAGAAGCTCCAAATGGTTCACCGAGTAATAAAATTTATTTTAAGTGTTCCTAAATTAATCATTTTAGCCATAATAATTGCAACAGATCGCATTCTTCCTTGGTCTTTATGAAAAAGCAAGCATATCTGTGGTAGTAGTGACATGAAAGTCACTTAATACATCAAACCCTGAGAAAGGAACTCTCAAGGCCGAAAAATTAGACTGGTATGGGAAATTATCTTAGGATAGTTATCGGAAACACATCGCTACCACTGTTACCAATTAGAGATACTTGATTGACCACCACAGTCTGCTGACATTAATCCTATCCAACTTCTTTAAGTCGAAGTTAAAGTTGCATTACATATTTCACCGAAAATTGTTCGGATGTGCAAGCATTATGATACCAGATTAACTTTTTAACAAAATATTAGTTAAAATCAGTAATATAATATATGTAAAGACGAATTAAATGGTTCCCAAAGCAAAAGGTCACCACACAAAGTGCTAATCAAGAACAGTTTCACAGAGTCAACTAATTACATAGTTGTTCAATTTCTCATTTCGTATCACCCGTAACAATAATGAAAAATCCTTTATTCAGGAAGATTTTAAAGCCCCCAAAGAAGATAACACGTATCAACTTTAAACGATTAGACATGAGTATTTCTTTTACAACTGAATAAAAATATTTCATTCGATATCTTAGTTTGTTTAAAAGAACATCTTTTTAAAAATAAAAAAAAATCACTTGGCTCATAGTGCACGCCCCCGAAAATTTCCAATATGTCAAGAAGGCAATGGTGTGTCAAGTTTTTGTGATGATTGGAATTGCTTCATCTTTTTTGATAAACTGTTTGTAAGTGAGTTGTTTTTTTTTGTGTTTCAGTTCTCAGAAACCAATTTTATGGTGAATGATGTTACCGGTCGTTATAAGTTTTAAAAATTGTACATGTTTACCATATCTCTCTTGTTGTTTTTAAATCATTAAATTAAAAAAGAAAAAGTGTCTTCTTACCCACAAGGCCAATGATTTTTTTCTCAGAATTGTTGCAAAGATTTTCACTTAGACTTTCATTGCTTCGATTAAAAGCAACATGATTTACTGTAGCAACTTGTTTAAAATCCTGTTGCTGTTTGTTATTTGGTGTTGCCGTTGCCTTTGATGTCAACTGTTTTTGATTGTTCCCCGATAACGCCACACTTGTCTGTAAATAATACAAAAATAAATAAATAAATACAAAAAAAAAATAATATTTTTACAAATGATTTCATGTTCATAGCAGGTATTTTTTTTTAAACTAATAAATTTGCTTATAGCCCTTGAAAATACGATGTTAAAAGAAAGCAATTAAAATTAATGTGCAACAAGCACTTTTGCAACGAAATTTATTTATAGTTCATCATCATCATCGTCATCGTAGTGCACTTTAACATTGCATATTAATTTTTTGTTTCTTTTCACTTCATTATCTGTTCTGTTTTTCTGTATAACAACCGCATCACATTTTTCTCAATTAAACAAAAATTCTATTTTTCATCAACAAACAAGGTTAGTGTCAGAGAAATGTTCTATATTCAAAATTATACACACATCCTAAGATCCCAATAGAAAAGCGATATTAGAGAGTAAATTGTGTCGTGCGAATTGCTAATGTGTGATTTTTGGCAGTCGTTACTATACAATACACTAATTCCACTTTAATTATACAGCAGCGAGGAGAGGAAAGGAAAGGAGACACAATAAAGAAATGGAACAGTTGCCCAGCAATATTGCCCTTCGCCTTTGAATTGCTGACACTTAATGAGAAGAAAATGTTCGTGTTTCACCTGATTCGTAAGATTGTCGTTGATCTGTACAAGGAGTTCTTCTATAGTTGTTTCCTGAGCTGAAGAAGGAGTTGCTGTTGTAACCGGCGATACTACTTCTTGTGGTGTTTGCTCCATTTCGTCTGAACTCACAATAAGACTCTTTGGTCGTGCTATCAGTTTTGAAATGAAATTCATTACGGACTCTTCGCACATTTAGCAAATCAAACGCGATTGGGGCAATTGATTTGGTTGCGATTTAGTGAATGCCCCTGCCGCGCGCGTCCGTTAGAAATCACAAGTTTTTTTTTTGTGTGAACTCGTTTAAAAAGTTTTGTTGCTTTTGATTTTGTTAGATCTTTTTTACTATTTAATTTGATTATTTTTTTTTCGATTTTTTGACAATAAGTGACACAATGGGAATAAAATTCCAACGCTCGATTGAGTTTATTTGTTTACTAGACTTGAACGGAAAAGCCTTCTATGTTTCCGATCATCGACCGATTTAATTTAATTTTCTTTTCCCACTGAAAAAGGAAAATAAGAAAACTCAAAATAGCATCTTGTGAGTATTTTATCTATGGCACGTTGCTGCTGATGGTGTTTGCAGAGCAGACCAGAGCAGAATAGAGAAGAGAAATGATACTAGACTATAGGTATACTACAAAGGAGAGAAGCACCACCGATCTGTGGCGGCTCCAATTGTGGGGCGGGTGTTGCTTGCTGGTGGCGATTGTTTCGACGACGCACGATTGTCGATATATACAATATATATATGTAGATGATGGTGGGAGCGTTATGAAGAGTATAGTATGCATCTTGTATTTTTGTGAGAAATGAACAAACTCTATAAATAAATCGTTTTTGTTTTTTATATTCAACAAAAAATATCGGAGGGGGAGAATTTTATGAGTAAGGGTAGCGAACTTACATTTTCATGTAAAATATGTCTGTTTTAAATTTTTGAAACAGTTTTTTTTTCAAATTTAAAAATAATACATATTAGGAACAAGGAAAATAAAATGCACCATTGGGTCGCATGTACTTGTTTTTAAAGTTTAAGGGGCTTCGAATTGTCAGAATTATTTATTGATTACCTGTGTATGAAAAAGGAATACAAAAATATATTTGCGATTTGTTTCATAATGCCTCAGTACAAATTTGGTTATTTACTCGATACAAAAGTTGTTAAGGCTTCGAGAAAGAATCATATCCACTAGTGAAAGCATAATGGGACTGGAAATGAATTTTCAAATTACATCCAATTAAACGATGTTTCACATTAAAAACAAATAAAAGAAGTTTGATGACAAACTGGTTTGTAATGGGAAGGTGATAGTTGATTGTCCAAATTTTACGAAAGCTCTATCATCCCGCCTGGAAAAATCGCAAGTTTTTGTCAAGTTTAGTCAAGGCACTGAAAAGGCTTCGGTGGGGCAATCTAGACAAGGAAAACTTGTCAAATACTAGTGAGGCCCTCGCTAGAAAAAAACTTATTGGATAAGTCTTTTAAATAAAAAAAAAAAAATTTAACCTATATAACCTTTTATGCCCATCATACAATAGTAAGAAAAGTTTAAAGTAGGTATGTATATAGTTTTTCATTTTCAACATTACACAACTGTATTGCGAAGTAGCTCAGTAGCTGAAGTGTTGGACTGGTAATCAGAAGATCGAATCCCAATCGAGACACCTTTTTTTTGTCTCTCTAGGCAAAAGCTATCTTACGGGCAAGGCCCTAGAGAAAACCGATAAATACCCTTGCTAGTATCAATGTTGAACTTTTTAGGGCCTCGTTAAAAACTAGATCATTTTTCCAGGTTGGATATCTATAGCGAAATATAGAGAGATCAATCGTCAAAACGTCAATATCTAATTCTAGCGATCGCTTTAGTCATACGCAATACGATCTCAGGGTTTTACACAGCTCTATACCCCCACATTTTAAGTAGTAAGGATTAGTTGAAATAAATTATAGTTTACAAAACGGTTATTCGACAATTTTTAGAAAATAGACAGAATTTTTCTTCCTTATTATTGTAATATTATGTTCGTTTAAAAACTATAGTTTTTTTTTCAAATACAAAACTTGCCATATAGTACCTTGTACCTACTTACATAAACAGACAAGACAACATAAATATACATAAATGTGTCAAGTAAAAATAAAATCAGTGAGTGCAAAATGCGACATTTAAGAATGCTATGAAATTATGATGAAGATTGATTGAACATTATGAGTTTTAGTATTTGTTGTTAACGGAAGTAATAATTTGAAAATATTTAAATGTAATTTTAAAACTGATAAAAACCGAAGTGGTGTGGTGTGGATGTATTTATCTTGAAAATAGGCAACATTTTATTGATGTTGTTGAACATTCATTTGAGTTCAATGTCCTGAAATATGTACATCAAAGAAATGCATCTTTTTTGAAATCTCTAAATTAGGAATAGTGGTTAGTAGCATTTTAAATACTTTTGCACTAAGAAACTGGACGGACACAAGTGGCAGCTCAGTTTGTCTTTAAATGTTATTTGGATCCCTTTTGCTTTTAACTAGATATAAAATGATTTTTCCTTCTTATCCGGTTGTTCGAAAGCGGAAGTGGGAAATAAATCAAACATTTTTTTTGAATTGGGGAACTGTAAATTAAAGGCGACACTATTCGAAAGATGTCCACCTCCGACAGTATAATTTATTTCATTCCATTCTGAAATAAATTTTGAACCTTTATTTTAAAGTCAATAAAAATACTTGGGAATTCCTTTCACAATCTTCTAAGGGCTTTTTAAGTTTTAAGTATGTAATAACAAGGGGAAAAACTAACCTAGTGTGGAAAAGTTTTTAATAGCTTTTGTTTAAAATAGAATCCCAGCGGAAATTATTTGTTTTTATTTAAATTATACGCCTACGATTTTGAACTTGAACTTTTCATTTTTATTCGAACTTAGTACTAGGGTTCATATATTGCTTTGAGTCGTTCAATGGAATAGTACTGTGGTATCAAATCGTTCTACATAAAAAAAAAAAATGTTTCCTAATTTTATCAGATTTTTATTTCACCCCCTTGGGTCTTCCTATTTTCACTTGAAGGTACTAACAATGGGGTAAGGGTGATTCTTATAAAACGTTTGAAAATCAAATACAGTAGTCCCTCGATAATGTGATTTACCGATAATGTGAATTTCTCTAAAATGTGAATCGCAAAAAATTAAGTGTCATCTAAAAAATGTGTACTTCGAATTTTTGTACTCTAAAGTTTTCGTAAAAGTTTTTATCTTTTTCTTCTTCGTGTATGCAATTTATAAGGTACCGGCTAACTGTAGACATATAGACTTATCTTTAGAAATATTGAATGCAGCTGGAGTGTAATGTGGGTATATTTTACATTTCGTCACCTGAGAATAATAAGGTCGTATCTCGAAAAATAGATATCGAGTAAAAATCGTTTTGCATAATTTAAAATATGTTAGCATATCGTTTTGCATAATTTAAAATATGTTAGCATATTTTAAATTATGCAAAAAAATCAATGTCGTATGTGTGTTTTAGTTCGATTTTAGCTCGTTATTCAATGAGCTTATTATTTTATGTCATACAAATTATTTATTTTATATTACCGACTGAAAAGTTGACATTGTTTTTTTTGTCCAAAAAATAAATTAAATAATGCAAAAAAATAATCGTATTTTAAATTTTGTCTTTTATCAATTGTTTTCTTTGACCATTAGATTTTCGCAAACATGTACCTATACAAAATTTCAGATTTTTTTTTATTTTTTTCCTTTTGATCAATTAGGTACAAAGACGTTTTGTCCAACATACAACCATGAACTAAAAGAAAATTTGTTACAAAGTCGTATGTGGATTTTAAAAAAGTTTATTATTTAATTTGTGGAAAAAATTGTCGTTTTTTTTGTTCAGTTTACGTTAGTAGACTTGTGGGTTTGAGTATATTTTGGTCCAAAAAACTGAACAAAACTAGCTCTAAATACATTAAAAATAAAAAAAAAATTTTACCATATCTCCAATTCATACATTTATCATATACGACCTTTTTATTCTCAGTTGACGATTTGTGTGCTCTTTGTTGATCAGTTCTGGGTAATAATTTTTCGTTGAGTTGTGTCTTAATCTGTGATTGTTTATTTTTGCTCTGGGTCCTTTTGTGTAATAAAATTGTAATTGCATATGGCAATGGCACCTAAACAAAAACCGCATCGGTTTTATCTATTAAATATAAGTGTCAAATTTTACGTGAATTGAATACTGGAAATCCAGGGTTTGCGTTAGCTGAAAAATATGGTGTTTCCACACAAATAATTACTGGAATAAATTTGGGTTCCAAAAAGCTGTTGGACCATTACAAAAACTGCATTTGGAGCAGGGAAGAGAAAGACGCTTAGGAAATCCGAAAAGACTTAAATGGAAAATGCATTGTTCGAGTGGCTAAAAAAAATATAAAAGAACTACGTTCCAATTTCAGCAGATCCTTTCTGCCGATGCCGAAAAGCCGATCAATTTATGTGAATCCCTCTAAAATCCGAAAACGACCTGTTTAATGAGTTCACATTATCGAGGGACTACTGTATTTTGAAAACGATATGGTCAATTTTTATTAAACTCGATAATTAAAGGTTTTTAACCACTTTCTAAAGTATTTTAAGAAAAAATAACGGTACCTTATAAAATAGCAACTATTAACATAAAAATTTACTTTGATTTTTAACTTTCTGAATATCGCCTGAACGGATTTAAATTAATTTTTTATATATGTACAAATTTGAAATAAGATTACAAAATTACAAAATTAGATTACATATTAAAATAATAAAAAAAAAACATTTTGAATTAAAAAAAAATTCCAATTTTTTTTGAAAATTCGATATCTCAAAAACGGGCTGAATTTTTTTTATTTTATTTTTATATTTACATAAATTAATACTTAAGATTTGTCATCCAAAAGATTTTCTTAAATATGTTTTAAGAATTTGATATACAGTCCGTAACATTTGGATAGCCTCACTTACATATATTTTTTTTTTAAATCAATTGTTTTTGCACTTTTTTTAATGGAAGCATACGGAATTTTATAAGACCCTAATGATTTTTGATTTCAATTTTTTTTAAGCAAAAAACAAATTGCTTACCGTCCCCCGGGTGACTTTGGCACTTTTCAAATTAAAATGTGAATAACTTTTGCAATAATTTTTTTTTTCTAAATGAAGATTTCTACATATTTACCTGCTTGGCTAACACTATAGGTGTGATAAGTCTTGAACAATACTATGTAGTAGTTTTATATATAGATGCTAAAATATGGGTGGCCAAAGTCACCCTACCATAGTCATTTTCATAAGAATTACAAGCAACAAATCAATCTTACTAAACCCAAATGAAAAAAAAACGATTTTTTTAATATTAAAGGTATTATTTCTAAATGATTTACACTGAGTTGTGTGTTTTTAATATTTTTTTTAAATGCTGATAAATATTAATTTACTGTTGGAACAGGAAGTTTTTTCTCCAGATCACTCTTGTTCACGTGTGCAATGTCTTTTTTTTTCTGGATATATAAAGCTGTATCCAGCACCTCTTCGTAGGAATGAGATAGTGAATATAATATATATAAACGTTATATGTAATTTTTTTCTGCACTGCAAACCTGACCAGAAAATAGTCATCAGCCTTGATAGTAAAATCTTCGCCGACCGTCATATCTTTGTCACTCATGATTTGCTGCTCTTGCTAAGCAGCGAGGTCAACACTATCTATCAATCCTTATCTTCCAAAGATAAGGACATGAGTGAGTTTAGTTCTGATGGACCAGCTTTATCAGAGGACATCTCTTCATTATCATCCTGAGTTCCTTCTACTTAAACACTCGGCGTGTAGGTGAAGTCTGCCATAGTGGCATTAGCACCAGGTTCAGTGTTAGCCTTTTTCTTTCTAAGCTATCTGCTCGAGGTATCTGGGTTCCAAAGGCTCTTCATACAGCCCAATACTGAATCACTTAGGGTCAACATGTTGCTGATAGTGTTATCTTCAGGTGTTCTTGAATCTGTTTTTTTAGTTTAGCTTAAATTTTTGCCTATCGCATGGATAAATTCCAGTTGCCCGGAAGACATATATTAAATTTTCCTTCACCTTATCGTTTTCATTTAAGCTGTCCCAGACTTTTTTTTAGAAGCCTAGGAAATACTTTTTTTGGCACTGTTTCGTTTCTCGGGTTCGCCAGTTTGTAAGTTATTAAGATCTCTGACCATAATGTTTTTAAAGGTCGAAAGAAGACCACATCTAGTGGTTGTGCTATATGAGTGCAATTGGGGAGAAGACCAATAAACCTTACATCATTTTCTTCAGCTAGTTTGATAACATCTTCTGAGAAATGGCTGGGAAGATGGTCAGGAATTATTGCTTTTGGACCAGTTAACTTTCAGGTGTGTGGGAGATATATAGTTTGGAACCAATCACAAAACACTGTTGTCAAACCAACCATGTGATGTAGCAATATATCGTGCTCCAGGTGGACCACCTTACATCCAGTTGTTATAAACATTTTTGGCCTTACAAACTACGCCTACAGGCAAAAATTTTCGAGTTGCTGTGCCACAAAACATGATAGAAATTGAAGTTTTTGAGTGCAATATTTAAGAGGGTGACTTTGGCCGCCCATCCAAAGTCACCCCACCATAGTTACAAAGGTAAAATTGAGAGAATTAGATTTACAAAACAATACATTTATCGTAGTTAAAGTCATTTTGTAATCATATTTCTGCAACCTATTGAAACCATCCAACATTTTCAGGTGATTTTTTTAAACATTTTTAAGAAAAATAAATTTCAGTATATTTTATTTTCTTATTTTAATTAATTAAGTCGAAAAAAAAATTAAACAATTCCTTCATATTTAAAAAAATATCCATTCAAAAGCCAGTCACCCAACCAGGCTAAAGTCACCCGGGTTGACGGTACTTTACCGAAATTTGGTAAAATTGGGTTTTACAAAGAGAAATTAATTTCTTTTCGCTTTGAAGCTTAGAAAATTTATTGGAAACCCAAATTTGGTTATTATTTAATTAAAAGATCCATTTTCATACGAATTGGTTGCGCGTCCGTTATTCTATCATACCAGACAAGCGGAAAATCTCTAGTTTAACGACCAACTAAATTGACCATTTGAACTAGGTAAGATAAAAAACTGGTTTAAAAGTGAACTAAATGGGTATAAGCCGGATTATTGAAAGTGTTTAACACCTGAAGAGTCTAAACTTAGCGAAAAAAAAACTTCCATTTTGCAGGTGTGCTTCATCTAGGTTCATCCTCTTAATCTAAAGCATACCACATTGCATGAAATACTGATCAAGTATCCAGCTGACTAACTGGCAAAAAATATTTCTCAGTTGAACAAAAGTTCAAATTTCGGATGCAGAAAGCAGGTAAAATACAATAGTCACTAGTTAAGAAAGGAAAATTTGATTTTACATTTCCATCAAAGCTAAGAGAAACAAGTTTTGGTATTCAGTGCAGTTTCTCTTTAAAGCACCATTAGTTAGGATTTTCTAAACTGTAAAATAACAACAAGATTCTACAATACCATATTGGAAACATCATTGCGGCAGTAAAGGATTATTTTGGACCAGTGCCGATTGTTTTTTAGCAGAACAATGGTCCGATTCATACAGCAGGTTAAGTTAAACTTGGTTGGAAAGAAAAACCATCCAGTAAGTCATCTTTCCACCCTACTTTCTAGAGTTGGGGATAATTGAAAATGTATTGGATTAGCTAAAACATTAAGCTTTATGTAGATGAGAAGCAGTACTCAAGTTAATAAGGGCCAATTGTAGACATTAAAGTGTCCTAGAACATCATTTCACTAGATTTTTTGAAATCTGATTGAGATTCTTTAAAGACGCACACATATTTTCGAGGTTATTAAAATAATGGAAGCAATAAACAGAACTAATATAAATTGTCCAACTGCAAAAAATTAGTAAAAAGTGTTGTCTTTAGAAAATAAATCGATAAGTTATTATTTAAACTGCAATAAAAACGGTGAGGCTATTCTAACGTTACAAAAAAAAAAAAACGGTTATTTTAGTGACATCAAACCAAATAAGCTTAGAAAACCCCAGCAGTTTGAAGAAAACTTTGTTGACTCTCAGGAAGACTATCTCATCTTGTGACTCAATACACATTTCCGTTTGTTTACTTTTAAAAAGTGCCAAAAACAGTTAGTTTAAATAATAAACATAAGTGAGGCTATCCAAATGTTACGGACTGTATAGAAAATTATTTAAAAAAAAAACCATTCCAAGGATTTAAATTTTTTTCCTTAAATTCATATTCAATTAAAGCATTACGATGGTATTTTTTTTTTATTTTTCATCTCAAACTATCAAAGAAAATATTTTAGAAAATTTGAATATCGTATTTCATGTTTTAAACATTTTTCTCTCATGATTTCCATGTATTTAAATACAATTTTCTTAAATAAATTTTGCTGAGTTTTGGATTTCAGTCAAAAGAAATTTATTATTGAAAAGTAACTAATTGCATTCATTATAAAATTGCTAGTTAATTATTTTAAATATATAAAATTTTCATTTATAATTTTTTTATTGAAAAACTATGCCCATTTGAATGAAATATTTGAAATCTAACGGATTAGTCTACTAATGTTTTTTAATTAACAAAGGAGAATAGGACAAAACTGTCTACAATCGTCATATTCTTTTATTTAAAAAAAAAAAAAACTAAACGTCATTCGTGCAAAAATACACGTGAAATACTACCAAATGACCTTGTATTTTCGTTCAAAAAATCAGAGCTTTGCAAACGTATGTAAGTTATAATATCAAATACATAAACGTGTGTATCCATAATTATTCATCTTCATCGTTTATCGTCTTCGTCATCGAGACATGAGACAAATTCTCTTTTCCTACGTCTCTTTGTTTAACAACCACTCTTTGTGAAATAATAAAAAAAAAATGTTGATGCATTTTCCTACGTATACTGATAAATACTTGCTAATAGAAACAAAATTATCATGCCTTTTTTACTTGTGATTTAAAGATACCATTAAAAAAAAAAAATAGATCTCGAGATTTTGATCAAACTTGACATGACAATGTGGAGAACAAGAAAAAAGAGGGGATCACAATTATGTCTGTCGCTACAACCTAAACGGTCAGGTTCGGTTTTCTTTAAACATTTTTTAAATGTTTTCTCTCATTGAAAACTTGAAATTGAGAGAGCAAAATATTTTTTATTATTTGGCACCTAGCAGTTTTTTAAAACTGTATGAGTAATTCGACTTTCATACGAAATCGTCTAGTCGAAAAAGCCAGCACATCTCAGATTTTGCAAAAAATTTGTGAGATACTTCTTTAAGTTTAAGGTAACAAGAAAGGAAATTCACCGGGATGTAATTTTCGCATGCATGAACAAAAAAATTGGCTTGAATGTGCCAATAGGGTTTGAATGAATAGATCTTTTCATTGACGTATGCCACGATTTATTTCATTAACTTTGAAAAAAAAAAATAATTTAAACGGCAAGAGGATGGTTTTTTTTTCGAAATCCATGAAAAATATGACGAAATTTATAAATTTTTAGAAAAATGTGTTAATTTCCTATTCAGTTTGTACCTGCCATACAATTTTGTTCAGCAATTTGTCATAGATCTCCATAAATTTTTCTAAAAAAATATTCAATAAATTACTTTTAGTAAGGACTAGTTTGGGTTTTTTTTTCAAAAACAGGGTCCAAATTACTGCGTCAGTGATCGAGTGAGTGAGTACCACCAGTGATCTAATGAGCGAGTAACCACTTAAAATTTTGGTATATTAGATTGCTAAAAACGTGAGCGGTAATGCCAAACTCATATAATTCGGTCGCGTATTGCTCAGTTCAGTTTATCTTTTGGATTTTTAATAATATTTCTTTTTCTTTAAAGTATTTCAGTGGAGAGGTTTGAAAAATCTATTTTCAAACATAAAATAAAATGCACGACTGAGTCGCACGTACTTGCTCTTATGTTCAAGACGCTGAGGATTTAAGAAAATTATATGTACATGGAAATTATTAGAGAAAAATATTTAAGAGCGTGAAATACGATATTTAAATTAGCTAAAAAAACTTCGTTGAGGGATTGAGATCGAAAACAAGAACGCCATCTCAATTCTTTATTGAATCTAAAAAATAATTTTTTGTATATAAAATTCCTAAAACCTTTTTAAGGAAAACTTTTGGTATGCAAATTTTAAGTATTTACTTATGTTCACATAAAAATAAAATTTGAAAAAAATTTGCCTACCCGTTTTTCAAATATCGAACTTTCAAAAAAAAAAAAAAAATCAAAACTTTTTTAAAAATTCAAAAACCTTATTTTTGAAAATTTTGATATGCAATATTATTTAAACTTATTTGAAATTTGTATAAAAAAATTTATCTAGATCCGTTTAACCGATAATGAGAAAACTCAAAATAAAAAAATACGTTATATGACAGGTACTCTTAATAATTGCTAAATGCAAAATTTTAAAATTTTTTGTAGTAGATCGTATTATTTGAGTACATGGAAAAAGTTTAATCAAAATCGTAGGTCGTTTTTGAGAAAAAAAAAATATTTTCCTTTCAGGCTTTTTAAATATTGTATGGAAGGAAGGCTCCGTTATTTACTCATAAAAGTAAATTTTTTTCTAAATATATTTTAGAGAGTACTTTAAAACGCTTAAGTATCGAGTTTCAAAAAAAAAATCATCATATCGTTTTCGAAACATTTGATTTCCAAATAAAAATTTTGAAACATTTTTTAAAAATCCAAACAATTTTTTTTTTAAATTAAATAGGTAAACAAAATTACTTATACAAAATTGCTTTTTATGGCCTTTAGTCCTTCAAATTGGCCTTTCGTCCGGCTTATTCACTTGGTCTTATCAGTGACGTAGTGAGGGCATTGTCATACGCAATTTTAATTAAATTCAGTTCAACTTACATGCATTTTTGTACACACTGTACTATATCCAACAAGATTAGAATTCTTAATCATTAAGCTGGAAATTTTTTTGCCCGGGCCAGCACAGTTTCTAAAAGAAGGTTTTTTCATAATACAAATTTTCTTTGAAATAAATCAGCCAAGTAGAAGACTTAACGTTGAGGATTGGACTTGTTGAATTATTGGCTGATTTATTTAAAAAATTATTTCTAGTTTTTGGAAGTCTCTGTATAAAAAAAAAGTTATTGAAATCAATCATGTCGTTTTGAAGATAATCGATAATTTAAAATTTATTTAGGAGGTACCATTAATAGCCATTTTTTGAAAAATGGGTTTCCATCCAAAGGAAGCCTTTACTAAAAGTAATTTGTTGATTTTTATTTTAAGAAAAGTTGTTAAGCAGTTTTTGACAAAAATACGATTATGTAAAATTTCTAAAAAAAAATTGTATGGCAGGTACCGTTATTTTTGGTTCTAAAAAAATGAAAAAAAGTGTGGGCATAATCACCAAAAACATAAAATATTTTTCGGGTGAAACTCACAATGTTCTTATATCCACTAAGTTCATGAGCGACAATGTTTTCGGAATTCTTTGCGTATTTATTCATGAAAATATTTTTTTAAGCCGCTTCCATGGGCCAACGCAAGCAGTGTGTATTAAATAAAAGGATGATATCTATAATTGCGCTTGGTTCACTGCAACAAAGAATCTAAAATGTAATAAATACGTCCAGCCATTCCAACTTGATTGAAGGACAACTTACAAGGCACGCAAAGAAATTTAAAAATTGGATACAATTTTTGTATTTTAAAGCCATTCCCTTTAAATAGAAAACATAAAGCGAGTAGTTCTCAAAGTCCATCCTCTAAACTTATCTTTTCAAACACAAAATAAATGATTAAAATTAGAGCCGCGCAGAGCAAAATCTTTCCAACATTAAAAAAATTTCAAATCGTCGTTAATTTTTTATTTCCTCCCAATTTCACCTTATGTCTTTCGTCTTAGTAAGTAAAAACTTTCAGATGATACAGAATTTTTAAGATCAGAATGGGACCTCTTTAACCCATTTCACTCTAGAGTTAAGAAGCTAAATTTTGAAAAATATCTGGTCCTAAATACAACCTCTAAGAATTACTTTTAAACAAAGAAATATTTGTTTGAGTTGGAATTACTTAATTTTTAAAAATATAAAGCCGGTGATTTAGAAACCTTTTATTATAAACACTTATGTATTCCATGCACAAAAAGAACATTTAAATTTTAAAACTGTATTTCACCGAAAAATATATAAACAAAATATTCTTCAATTAACTTTCAATGACTTTTCCAACAGAAAAGGATTCCCTTTTTATGTTTTTACCTTATTTCACCCTATAAAGAATGTGTAGTAATAAACCCATCTTGTAAAAATAACCATTATTACACAAAAAGAAATCGAAATTGTATATTTTTGTTTTTAACCCCATTTCACCCTATAGATATGAATCTAAATCTCGGAAAACATCTAACCCATAACTCATCCTCTTAGTACACCCTTTCAAGCATACAAAATAATTAAAAATCCAACACCATTTTCCTGTTTTTACCCCTTTTCAACGTACACAGGCAAATTTGTTACAAAATTGTATGCCTGAAACGATTCCTCTTAAAATAATCTTTCAAACACCAAAAGAATTTTTGAAATTGAATATGTAGTTCCTGAGATTAGCCGTCACAAACAAACAAACAAAACAAACAAACAAACAAACAAACAAAGCAAGATTAAAGCTTTATAAATATAGATTTCTGTTAAAAAAAATAATAAAAAATCGATAAATACCTAAAAAAAAATCAACTAACAAGATAGTTTTTACATAGCTAGATCGTGAATTTTGAAAAGCGGATAATTCCACTACAATTAAATTTTAATTTTGCTATTATAATCTTTATTATTATTATTTAAATGTAAATATATTGTATCTCAAAGGATACTTTCAATATATTGAAAAATAAAATGCACGACTGGATCGCACGTACTTGCTCTTATGTTCAAGTTGCTTGCAATTAAGATTTTTAAATATACGGAAGTATAATTATAAAAAAAATAAAAAAAAGCATTTAAATCGTTCTTTCAGTTGTATAAACAACTAGTTAAGACACTTAGAGCTCAAAAACAAGTATGCCATTTGATTACTTGAAAAAATATGAATATGAAAAAAAAATTAATATTTTTTAAAAAATCGAAAATTATTTTTTTTCAAAATTTTTATATGTAATATTATTAACATTATAAAAGGGCTTTTGTATGAAAATTTCGATCAAAATCGTTTCAGCCGTTCATGACATAATCGAAAATTTAAAAAAAACGTTATATGGCAGGTACCGTTAATAACGATTTTCGGTAATTTTTTAATCAAAAAGTACCCCATATCTATAATAATTTACTGATATTTTTAAATCAAAATCGTTAGAGCTGTTTTTGAGATAATTAAACTTCTCATTAACGGTTGTAGGGCAAGAACCGTTATTTTTGGTGCTAAAAAATTTCAATTTCCCCTCTGGAGTTACAAAAAAACCTTAAGTTCATAATTTGAAGAAAATTGCTTCAGTGGTTTAGGCTGTAGGTCAACATACGGACAGACAGACAGACAGAATCGTGCACACACTGTTTTGGTGTTCTTTATAATCGTATGTTATCTTGAATTTTTTTTGCACGAATCCAAAACTTGTCCTATAATACCTATATCGCAAGAAAGAAATCAAACAAAATTTCTACACAGAAATTACAATTATATGAAATGGACTTAACACCTATTCATAACAAACGATTTAATTATGTAACATCTCTAACAAAACGGTATTTTTTGTTTTTGAATTTCTCGACGTTATCAGCATTTTCATAATTAGTTCCAGACTTTCAAGGGTACTCTTGACATTTGCACATGTCTGTCGACTGAACATACACTTAGCGAAACAATGGAGATGCGTAAGCGGACTCAAAAGGGGAGTATAAATCCTGAGATTTCACGAAGCGGGCAACGTTCTATTTTCCAGGAATACGGTTGAAAGACTGAAATGAATAAACTGTCACCTCAATTATGGAACGAACTATCTGAAAGGTCACTTAATCATGACAAAAGATCAGCTATGAAATTTCCTTTCACGGACATTTAACATTTTAACCTACTTAACTTTTCATTTAAGAATTATTTATAAATTCTCCTTCCATACGTTTCAAAGAAATTAAACTCTTCGTGGACGGTAAGTTCCGAAAAATTCAAAAGGTCTACTAGTTTCAGTAATAGGTTAGCTATCATACATTTTTGTATTTTTATTTTTAAGTCACAAAAGATTTTTTGCATCACATTTGAAGCCTAGTATCTCGCGAACCCCATGGCTTAGATCTTAACAGCCATATAATGAAATGATCCAATAACCTTGTTGACGATATAATGACCCATTCGTGTTGAGTATGTTGACCACTTTGCCTATTCTCCTTTTTATAAATAGGGTTGAATTACTTTTTTCCGCAATTTTGTCTTTAAGTTGGTCAAAAATGGTAGTTAAATGTTAGAAGAACATAAGAAACATGAGGTAAATCTTTCCGCTTCAATCTATCTCTGTTGTATCCCAAACAAATTTGAATTTTAGTTCATTAAATTTAGAAGTAGCAAGCTCGAAAATAATAGCATACAAATATTCCACTTTTTACGAAACATTTTTCTCTATTGAAATGTTTATATTTTCATTGACCTTTCACTGACTTTCAAAATTTCAAAAAATGTTTTAAAAAACAGATTGGAGTACAAAGCTGCACTTTAATATTTTTTGGAAAAATATTAACTTTGCCTATTCTCCTTTTTATAAATAGGGTTGAATTACTTTTTTCCGCAATTTTGTCTTTAAGTTGGTCAAAAATGGTAGTTAAATGTTAGAAGAACATAAGAAACATGAGGTAAATCTTTCCGCTTCAATCTATCTCTGTTGTATCCCAAACAAATTTGAATTTTAGTTCATTAAATTTAGAAGTAGCAAGCTCGAAAATAATAGCATACAAATATTCCACTTTTTACGAAACATTTTTCTCTATTGAAATGTTTATATTTTCATTGACCTTTCACTGACTTTCAAAATTTCAAAAAATGTTTTAAAAAACAGATTGGAGTACAAAGCTGCACTTTAATATTTTTTGGAAATGCAAAAAAACACTTGGTTCCTAAATTTATTTAAAAACTATAAAAGCAAGAAAAAAAATACAGGTTAGGATTTTTTTTTTTCAAAACAAATCCTTAATGTATTGTTGGGGGTTCAACATGAAATTGCAATGTAAAACAAAAACTGCTACAGCTGTATTCACACAGAGAAAATAAAAAGCTTTTCGAGTAATTCACAAAGATCACACACTCAATACAATGAAAGGGGAAGTACCTTTCTACTGGTATAGTTTCCCATTATGTAACTTTTTTTTTGGAAAAGTGACTGTCCTTATAACTTATGATGAATTTTATTTAAAAAAAAGTAAAATTTTTCCACAAAATTGCACTGAAACGTATTTACACTTGCTGTTAATTTCTCACTATAGAAATCGGCACAGAGAAGTTTGGACAAAACGGTATTTTGCTCCCAATGAGGGGAGCACTTTTTAACTTACCCCCTCCCCCTTGCAGTCAAATAATACATCAGCCTCGTCGACAACGTCCATCGACACATTTGATGAGCACCGAGTAAAAATAACAAAAGAAATTCAAACTCATAAAATAAATCTAAAAAAGAAGCAAATCCCCAACGGAACGTCATCCACCAGTCCACCACCTATATTCGCATATTGGAGCGAAGAAAAATGATGATTCCATCGGTTCGGTAGTCCGAGAGACAAGCCAAGCAATAGTAATGGCATCAGGCCGGTACATAATTTGAATTTGTAATTAAAACTGAACAAAAAAAAAAAATATAAATAAAATTTACTTGCTGCCTTTGATTATATTTTTATTATTGAAGAAGTTATTCGTTGGAGGAAACTTAAATTGTGCGGCACAACACGTCATCCGGACGGACGCACGACCTACCAAACCAATTTGTATACAAAACGCACAAAAACAACGACTCATATCATAGAAAGAGAGTGGTTTGTTGTTTTTTTTATTTTTTTATTTCTTTTTGGAAGCTTTACTTTCATAGTACAGTTTCATGAACTTGTGTTTTATTTTCCTCTGCTGGGTGGTCGGTTGGTTTACTTTTTGGGAAATGCAGTAAATAGCTTTTTAAATTCAAATAAACGACGCATTTATTTTTTCTCAATAAAATAATCTATAAATTCAAATTTTGGAAAGGAGACGCAGTTTTCACGGTTTAAAAAATACCCCCAAAATAACAAATGTCCAATAAGAAGGGGTGTGACATAATAACACACCTTGTGGGCCACACCTCATCTTTAATTCCAAATTCGGGATGCAGTGGAGAAATAAAATCAAATAGCTCTATTAATTAGAGATTTTTTTTTTTATTTTGATACAAGTCACATCGTATGAAATCAAATAAAATATTTGGTATACCACAGAGTTAAAAAAGTTTGAGGGTGACTGAAAGGGAGTAATATTTATGAATTTATTGATGTTAAAAAAGTGACAGTAATATAAATTAACATGTCCTTCCGTATTTAAGTCTATTATTGGTACTTACTACTTAATAATGAAGTGAAAAGTAAGGAACAGAATTATATAACACTAGCTGGCCCAACCCGGCTTCCCTCGGGCAGAGACAAAAAGTTTCTTAAAAAATAACAAAATATAATCAATAAATTGAACAGTATAATAAAAGCCTTATTTTGAGTTATTTCAAAAACTATTCGGAGCTTTACCCGAAGTTCTCTTGCCCTAAAATAAACAAAAAACTTGCGCGAAAGCATCAGTTATGTTTTTTTTCTTTTGCCGTCAAAAAATAAGAGAAAATTGTTGCTCTTAATTAGAAAACATTTAGCCAAAAATAAGTAAGTACTCACAATAAGTGGAAATTTCGGACATCAAATATTTTTTCGGGTGAAACTCATAATAGGCGAAAAGTGGAATGTCAATTATTTCGGGTGAACTTTATAATAAGGTTTTTTTATTGGGCGGGCAAAAGGTGTGTTTTCTTGTACGTATTTTTACTTTTAAAATAAAAATGAACAAAAGAAACTCCATCACCGGCCTTCTCCATGAATAGTAGTTCGTTTTCTGTTCTTATATTCACCAAGTTCATGAGCACTCATGTTTTCAGAATTCTTTGTGTATTTATTCATAAAAATAAATAATCTGCCCTAGTAAGGTACCCGTTCCGTATCGGGGAGGAATTTTATTCCGATTTCATACAAATCTGAGAACTTTTGCTTCGACGTATTCCTCCGAAGAGCTGTTCGTAACATTTCTCCGGAATTATCTTGTGCATTTTTGTGTTCTATTTTTGACAGGTTCACACAAGTTTTTCTCCGATATTCTCCGAGAGTTTATCTTCGCGAATTTTCCCGATGAAAGATACTTTGAATGTATGTATCATGAACGTTTCCCCTTTAGAGAGAAAACATAAAGCGAGTCGTTATCAAAGTCCATCCTCTAAATTTAGGGTTTCAAACATAAAAAGAATGTTTGAAATAGGAGCCCTAGCTATCCTTTGAGCATATTCTTTCCAAAATTAAAAGGATTTAAGATCGTAGTTTAGTTTTTTATTTCCTCCCCATTTCACCTTATGTTTATCCTCTTGGTACATAAAACTTTCAGAAGGTAAAGAATTTTTAAAATCGGATAGGGACCTCTCACCGATTTCACCCTGGAAAAATTATCTAGATTTTTTAACGAGGCCCACAAAATTTTAACATTGATGCTAGCAAAGCTAACTATCGATTTTCTCTGAAGCCTTGCCCGTTAAGTAACTTTAAACCTAGAGAAAACAAAAAAAAAGTTTTGTCAACTAGGTTTCGATCCTGCGATCTTCTGATTACCAGTCCAACACTCAAGCTACCGAGCTATTTTGCAATACAGTTGTGTAATATTGAAAATGAAAAACTATATACATACAGTGCTGTGCAAAACATTTGCAACTTATACCAGCAGATCTTTCCATGCCATAAAAATTGTCTAAAAAAGCAAACAGCGAGCTTTTTTTGTACATTTTTGAAAACTTTATTTATAGCAGTTTATAACTGTAAAAAAAAATAAATAAAATATTATTCACTTAAACATAAATAAATTGAGAAAATCTGATGTTCAAAACATTTGCAACTTGAAGCAATATCTTAAAATTTTCGTACTTTTATGCAAGAAAATACTAATATTTTATTGCAAACCCTTTATTTCCTATAACAGCTGCACATCTTCTTGGCATAGAAGAAATGAGGTTATTAATTATATTTTCTGGTATGTCATTCCACTGCCTAATAATTTCTGCATAAAGATCACCCTTTCGCTTAAAAATCTGACATCCAATTCTTCTTTTCACTATCTGCCAGAAGTTCTCTATAGGGTTTAGGTCTGGTGACTGCGCTGGCCACTTCAAAACCATGATTCTTTTCTCAGAAAGCCAACTTGTGGCCAGCCTCGACTTATGCTTGGGGTCGTTGTCATGTTGGAAAGTCCAGGCAAGTGGCATTTCCCAATCCGCATAAGGAAGCATGGTATTGTTTAGTATTTCCACGTAATCTTCTGACTTCATTATACCCTCCACTGGTCGAATTGGTCCAATTCCTTGGTCCGAGAAGCAGCCCCAGACCATAACAGAACCACCGCCATGTTTAACTGTTCCCCTAGTATACTTTGGATTTAGTCTCTCACCTCTTGCTCTCCTGACATGTTGCCTTCCATCCGATCCGTGCATTTTGAATTTAGATTCATGAGAAAATAAGACCGTTTTCCATTTCTGCAAATCCCAATTGAGATGAGTTCGTGCAAAATCCAAACAAGCTTTTAAATTTTTTTGGGAAATAAATGGCTTTTTCACTATTTGGAAACCACGTAATCCGGCATGTAGTGCTCGGCGTCTTATTGTTGATGAGTCTACGTGGTCTTCCTCCTCTATGATGAGACACCAAGTTCCCCTCTTGATTATTCGACAAATAGTAGATTTATGTATACTTCAATGAAATTTCTTTTTGGGATATTCCTTTTTTGAAATCGCTCAAAATTCTTGATTTAATGTTGGAAGAATACTTGTTTCGCGCCATTTTAATCAAAATTAGTTTTTTTTATGTTTTCAAATTAAAAATGTCTTGTCTCGATTTTACACGCGGCTGATACCTACTCAACGAACCAAGTTACAGAAAAAAAAACAATTTCAAAATGAATTAGATTAACCGTTATCAAAATGAATCATGGTTGTCAGTTGCAAATGTTTTGCACAACCAAAAACAATACTTTTTTTACTATGCAGTCGTATTTGTTGTAATTGTCTGTAGATTCGTGTTTTGGCATTTTCTACAGTAGGGGTGATACATATAAAGCGTAAACCAATAAAAATCCCTGGACTTGCACCAATTTTCAAAATAAATAAATCTATCTCCTCTTTAGTAGATATACTGTACACTTAGCCTTAGTTCACACGGCAATGGACCGCTTTTTTCCTAGTATAAATCCGTGCGAATGAGCAGTGGCGTATACATTCTACAAACAACCTTTCACACGACGTTTGTACTTTTGCCATTTGGATTTATACTGCCGTCTGCATTTATACTGCAAAAAAAAAAAATATGCGGTGCATTGCCATATAAACAAGGCCTTACAGTTGACCTGTTCTACGAAAATCGAAATTTGAAGGTATTTTTAAAAAATTATAAATTTTTGTTAAGCAATTAACCATGCCAGCGCAAGCAGTTACAATTTTATCACTTTAAATACAAATTTTCGATACAAAAAAACACATCGTCCTTACTTTTCAGGAGAGCGATTTTAAACTTCGAAGGACTACTTTGCTTATTTTTTTAATCTATTCACTCGTTTTTATTTTTTATTTTTTAAAAGTTTGGATATTTGTCGATCCACACAAATAACAGTTTTTATTTAAATTGTTTGAACATTTTGTAAATTGTGTTTGAAAAAAAGAAGCAAAATTGGTGAAGGACGCCTTTCTATACATTTGCAAAACTTGAAAAAGTGATTCTTGTTCTATCTCCCAATATCTATACAATAAAACACAAACATTCAAAATGTAAATAACGGAAGGAAGTGAAATGCACTATAAATTCAGATTTCAAGTTCAGCTTGTTAATACGGTGGTGGAGAGGACGGCATACTTTTATTGTGAAAATTTGTTTGCTGCTATTGAAAACTAAAAACTTAAATACCATTAAAATTCAAACTAAAATATTTGTATTACATATTTTAGTTACGTAGAAATGGCAAGGTTTTGATACCGTAACTCTAAAATTGGATTAAACGTATAGTGGTGGTATAGTACAAAATGTTTGAAGAATCTTTAAGAGATGGATCTAAGAACTCACTAAGTGTGATTGCAACTAATTAACCATCTACGCTTTACCAAACCAGGCAGCTATCATATTGCTGATAGAATGGTATGAAACGAATTGAAACCAACTGTTTTTTCATCTGTTAATTGTTCAATTCACAACGAACTCCCTTAAAATAATCGAGAGTCCGCAGAGTACGATTCGCAAACAACTAATGTTCGTTGAGAGTGATAAGTTTTTGATCTTCAGTTCGCAAAATTGGTAAAATGTCAAAAACAAAGTATTTTCAAGAAGTTCACTGGACAGTGTTTTGTTCGGACTATTATAGACGGCCCTAGTTGTTGTTGGTTAAACTATTCCATGGAAAAAATATGCCCTTCACAACTTTAAACGGAATATGGTTCGAAAGAAAGTGAATTATGAAGGTCTGATTTTTGCCGGACCAGTTCGTCCTACCTTTTATTTCTCTCAATAGCACTGCTATCTGATACCCAGATTAGAGTGAGTTTATGATACATATTCAGACTTGCGAGCTTATCTGGATAATTGTTTTATTAGTTTAGAGAATGTCTAATAAGATAGATGTATTTTTATTCTGGTGTGGGCTTTGTTTTATTATTTTGCATGCTTTTCAAATTGTCAGTAATTCAGCTTAAAATACACTAGGAAAGCTTGGTAGCTTAAAGGACCTAGAGATATTAGCCGGGTTTTATTACCGTTCATAACCCATGATTCACCTCGTGAAAATAAAACGATGTGGGTTAGTGCTATATTCCCACCCCTTTTTTTTATTCTGATAACTCACTTTTCATAAAAAAGCCCGTCTCTTTTCTTAGCACTGCAGTGCTCTGCTGACAAGTCGCTGATATGATTCACAACGGAATATAGCAGCCGTCTTCCGCGCCGGTCAGAGTGAAAACTTATATCTGGGTTATTGAAATGTAATGAAAACATTACAACCAAGTACGAGTATATAGGCTTAAGTTACAGCTATTTCAAGAGTGCCACATCGATTATCTGAATTTTTTACTTTATCAATTGTCACAAGGCGGAGCAGAGCGCCTTCGGTTCAGTAGGGTTGTGTTCGATCGGGACCGTAGAGACAGGGTAAGGCAAGAGAACCAGTTTTGGTGGTAAAACTCTGAAAATTCTAGCAATAATGTTGACCACTTGTCTTGGCCGGCTAAAATAGTTTTAAGTCTTTTAGTTTAGCAAGGACAATAGGGGTATCACACAAAAAAAAAAAAACACACAAAAAAAAAAGGGAAAAATGCTTGCTGTCGCTGTCCAAGTTTAAAGTAGCTCTAAGTAGTCTTAAGAAGTTTTAAAATAGAAAAAAAAAATGATAATGAAACCATTTTTTTTTTAATTATTCTTGGTAAAAAATAAAACCAATATGAATTTTAGTAAATTTTAGAAAGGCATTAGCATTAAGTTATTATAGTGTAACTTGAGCGCCCGCGTGGTGCCAGTAAGTTAGTAGTAAGATATTGATAAGTAGGCTTGTTATTATGAGTTTTTGTCTAGCTATAAGTTAGTTATAAGTGAATGGAAAAATAAAAATGAATTAAAAAATGAAAAAAAATGTCAGTTAAGCAATCTCATACTGTCAGTCATTTATGCGTTCTTCTAAAAATGTCTTAAGCTGACGATTGAACAGCGTTTTAATGACCTTGGACAGAAGGGACCTTAATGCAATCGGCCGATAATTAGAGGGTGAAGAAGATTCACCTTTTTTGGGAATTGGTTGGATAAATGCCTTCTTTGATTCAGTCGGGAAATGCCCTAAAGAGTATGATAAATAGAAAAGCTTACGCAACGGTTTTGCCAACCTGGACGAACACCTCTTCAGAACAATGGGTGATATAATATCAGGTCCAGCGGATTTGTGTATGTCAATATCTTTGAGTGCTCTAGGGACTGTACGAGTGCGAAAATGAATTTCGTTCATAGAGAATTGTACGTTCTGAAGCACAGGTGGTCTCATATCGCTATCAGGCAATATTGAGTTTGCTGCAAATTGTTCTACAAACAAATTGGCTTTATCCATAGAGCTTATAATAGCGTTATCATTGTAGATGAGTGTAGGAATCGATGAAGATGTAGAATTTCTGATGTTTTTGACGAATGACCAAAAGTTTTTACTGCCTTTTGGGCACTGCACTATTTTGTGTCTTAGTTTTTGTTCATGCAAGAATTTGGTTCTTTGAATCCAAGAGTTACAGGCGTTTCTTGCTTGCTAAAATTTTAATCAGTTTTCCTCTCAAGGGTGAGCTTTGTATGACCGAAAACACCTTTCTCTGATCCTGATAACTTCCTTACAGTAAGAGTCAAACCAGGATTTTTCTTTCGTTGTGGTACTCGTTTTTTCTGTGAGGAATTAACGTTCTCAAGCCATTCATGATTGTATTTCTTATCATGACGGCACGTGCATCCACGTCCTTATCGAGGAAGCTTATCGACCAGTTAAAGCAACGGAAGTCGTTAAGACCATCCCAATTGGCTTTCTCGTATTGCCATACTATTTTTTTGGGAACTTTTACTTTAACTGGGAGTGTGGAGCACGAAAAAAAACTGATACAACTGAATGGTCTGACCTACCCAAGGGCGCAAATACATTGATAGTATATTTATCAGGACGAGAGATGAGGAATAAATTTAGGGTATTAGGTGTTTTACCTGCAACATCTGGTATTCGGGTTGGCTCATCTACGAGCTTTGGGTGTTGTCTGGCCAGAATGGCAAAGCCAATTGGAATTATGCACATTGAAATCGCCCGTAATGACAATCTCAGTGTTAGAATTTTGGGAAATAATTCTTTGAATGCAATCAGACATCGCATCAAACTGGTTTAAAATTGAGACATTATCTGAACTTGAGCTTCGATATATGAAACAATAATGAATGACTTGCTTATTGAAAATTTAAGCCATACAGTATTGGAATCCGTGCGGGATCACTGGCTGAATTGGGGGAGAGGTTTATAAGCAACGTTATTCCTGATATAAATCACTATTCCGTAGTGGAGGGTTAATAATGGCACTAGGCTGTATCCAGGAAGGTAAAATTCTGAAGGATTAGCTTAATGCCAAAACAGCTGGCTTGAATTTTTCACTTTTTGGTGGAATCAAATAATTTTGATATCTGAATTTGTAGCTAATTAAATGTTTACTTGTTGCGCCATCCATACTTTTCTAGCTGCAGTATTTTCTTATTATTTAAATTCCCGCCTTAATAATTCTAATGTTTTCGGTGAAAATTTGAAATAATACGAATATAAATAATTTGTATTTGTCATCTGAATTTGTAATTAATTAAATAACCTGCAGCTCCAACTAATTTTTTATAATACTAAAGTTGGTAAACAAAAATACGAAAATCGTGATTGTTTTACTGCACAAAATTGCACATTTTAAAATTCTAAAAATTCTAATTTGGTACGCAAAAATGAATTTTGTAGCTTCGATTTTTTTTTTTATTTCAAAAATTAAACTCATGTTTTTTGATATCTAAATTAGTATTTTGTTAAAAATACGCATTATTATTAATTATACTAATTTAGATATCAAAAAATGGAACGTGCTTAACTGTTCAAACGTTCTCTGCCTACCCGGAAGCATAAGTTTGCTCGTTTTTGCGTACGGAAAATGAACGTTTTTAACTGCAATTTGTCACTGCAGTCTTCTGAAACATAGACAGGGTTGGGCCTGCAAGCTGTAAGTAACTTGTTTTTTTTTTTTTAAATTGGAACATCTTGGACATTCATGCACATTTGTTAGAAAAATTAAAATTTAATATTACATTCGGCAATACTTTTTAAAATTTTCTTTTCTTTACTATTTTGTAAAGAAATTTCATATTTTCCCTCAAAGCTGAGTGGCGCAACACTCCGTGTGCCGCCCCGGGCCATGTCCCTTATAGACCTAGGGGTAATACGCCACTGCCTCAATCCCAATGCAGGTTTCGTTAATTATCAATTGCAACATCGACTAGCATTTTCATACAAACACAAGCTTGCTATTGTTCAGTCGATTTCTTTCACAACGGATATTGCAAGAATTGTCAGCAGCATACCGATATGGTTCCACCAGTACGACAATAAGTGCTTCTTAGTGCACGAGCGATTTAAGTCCACGGATATCTCAAGCAATGGTGATATAAACTAGCCCACCTTTAGCCTTTGAAGTCGACATAACGAATGCTAACAGCAAATTCAATTATATTTATGCTTTAAGATTATGGACTCGTGTTGCAACTGGAATTACTTTCGAAAATTATAATAAGAGATATTCATAGTGATACTCACTTCCTATCCACTCCTAGCATTAAGGATGTTTCCAAATTAAATCTTCAAAACATAATAATAAACAATAATAATTGAAAAACAGAAGGTAAGTTTATTCAAAAGTTTTGCAGCTTCTTTGAAAAATGTATCTATACCTACTTAAATAAATTAATTTTTGTTTTATTTTTTTAAAATTAAAGGAAGCGAGTATGCAGAATAATAAACTTGAAGACAAGAATCAGTCATTCTAGAGCAGTAACTTATCATAAGAATACTAATAGTTTGGATGCAAATGCGATTGAGTTCCAAAACGCAATACTGCAACGCATCATACATTTTTACACTATTTTTTAGTTATTTTCAGAGATAAGTTAATGTAAAAAAATACGCAGTTTATTTTGGTGCTTTTTCAAAGCAACAGTTAATGTCGAATTTAAAGAAGAAAGTAAAAAATATAAACAGTCTAAAAGATCATGATGCGTTGCAGTACCTACTGCATTTTGGAACTCAGCCTGCCTCTGGGCTGACTGACCGTAAATTGCTCAAGGTGAACGCTAACACGAACCGACCGGCAAATAAATACAACGTAAGCGAAGTAGATGGAACATTTTACGCACAACTTTTTAGGCATTTTACCCTAAGAAACCTTATGACGTTTGAATCAAAGTAGAGCATAAATTCAAAACAGCCCATTATTGATTTATGCAAAATATTTATAATCGATTTTAGCAAGAGAACCTGAATGTACCTACCCGAAAGAAAGTGATTGATTTCAATCACCTTTCGAAACGAGGTAGATGCAGGTAAAATATATCCTACATTTTGTAATCCAATTAAATACGAATTGAGAACAGCTGATTTTCGAGGACGGCGTGGACAGTATTCCAAATTAAAACAATAATAGCTATATACAAATACAAACCGTGTCGTGTTCAAGAGGAGCTGCAGTAGAACATGTTAGGCAGAAAGATTATCGATTATGTTCACTTTTTACTGCAACAAATGACGATTTTTTTTTTTTAAACAAGTTTTGTTATGAATAATAAGTGCACAGTTACATATATGTTTTTAATATAAACACGTTATTATTGATACAATTTATAAAATAACTTAAAATACTTGTGTGTTTTATTTTGATTTAGACAGATTGACAAAACTTCCTTGCTGCGACTGGTTTGTAAAGGAAAATGGCAAACCCTAGAGACGTAGTTTTGAAGGATCAACAGGGCGCATGGTCATCTTTTTCGAAGACGAATATTTTTTGTTTTAAATTTAAATGACAATTATTTTGCAGTTAAATATTCCGTTGGATAAATATTTAATTTTTTTTAAAAAATAGGAAAAAATTAACTTACAGTTTCATTGGAATTTATCTCCTTCAAAGCCGGTCGACTAAAATTGTCCTCGGAATCCATTCTATTCGCTATTTCACCGAATTATTTTAGCAAAATGGATAGTTGCTATTTGCAATTGTTTGTATAATAATTTTTAAAAACACGCACACACTTTTTGTTTGAATATTTAATTAAAAATATTTCCGAATTCCGATACAAAGTAAAAAAAGTTCCGTTGCATAAAAAACAAATTCGATTTGATTTGCAATTTAAAGTTTTACCAACATGGCAAAAACAAAAATCCTCTTGAGCGACATCTAGATGCCAAAAATAAAATGACAAAGAAATTTCCCCTTTTGGGTGGAAGCGCATTTAATATGGAGTAGTTTTATGTAGTTTTCTTTTGGGCGTTAGACCCTGTTTCGACTGTGTGTTTTCACTGCAGAATGAGTACCTGATCATAATGCAAGAAGGAGCTGGAATAGATGTTAAAAATATGAAGTAGATGTGAAAAATGCTGCAGTAAAAGTTATCTATTCCAGATCCGTCTTGCCATTTGCATTCTGTTCAGGCATTGAACCTGTTTAGATTGGTTGGTTTCACTACAACATGAAGGCAGTTCGATTGTGAAATCGGTGAGGTGGAAAGGTTGGGGTAAGTCGAGAAGGAAATATAAAAACTTGAGTGAGCGAGCAGTCACGTTCCATTACCCAATTAGTCACTTTCATTCCATTTTGTTCAAAAGATTCTCTCTTAATATGCAGTTGAGAAAAATCCGAAGCAGAAATGTTTACACGCTGCCCAAAATCCAATGTTCCAATTTGGAAATATTCCATTAAGCCTAGTACGCAGACATTGTATATATATTATTATAGTACTACCATGAAACATGCTTTTGAGCTTCTGGTTCCGCACAACTGGCGCTAGTAATCATCGCAAATTGAGAGGGGGGATTTTAAAATAAGGGGTAGAGAAGAAATAACAACTGGAAGAAAAACAGAGAGGATTGTATTATTTTTATTCTGGCATTAAGTAAGGGAGTAAATGAGAAAGTTGCGTCAGCTGTTTGTGCCATGGCAACGAGAAGAAGGAATAGAAGAAAATGTCAAAATGTGTTGTCCTATGGACGTATACAACGGTTTGTTGTTTTTTGTTTTGAGTCATGGTGATGAATGAATATGGCTATAATATATACATAGGCATATGTTTATATATAGCTATAGATTCGTTTTATTTGGAGGCAAAACTATTTGATTTTCAATTTTGCTGGGAAATACGATTTGGAAAGCAACGTTGTAGTTTTCATTATTTTGAAACGGAAATCGTATAGAAGTGTAGCTATATTTCTGTTTGTTTTTTTTCTCGTTGAAAATAATAATATTGGAGTAGGTATGCCTAGTTAGGTATATATTTTGTTATTTAAAACCATTATTTTGACTAAAAAAATAAATGGTGATAGGTAGGTAGGCAGTTTTTTTTTGCTTTTAGGTAGGTAGATACAATTTTTCTTAAAATAAAAAAAAAAACATTAGGAATTTAGGTAGGTAAACTGAACATTGTTAGATTGGAAAAATTGTTATGGGTAAGTACCTAGGTATGCAAATTATAGATTTAAATTTAAAAATATAAACTTATCATATTGCAACCAAAAAAAAACCGAAATATTTTCAAAAGGAATGAGTTTTTAGTGTTTCAAAATTGAAAAAAAAAACAATTTTGACATGAAAAATTAAATTTTCATTGGTAAATCCAAAAAATTTAATTTGTCAACAAAATCATATAATTATTTTTCGACAAAAAATGAGTTTTTTGGTCAACAAAGTTTTTAAAAATTGTAAAAAAAAAAAACAAAAATCATTTTTCGGCGGAAAATTAATTTTTTACTAAGCAAAATTTTGAAAAATTGAGAAAAAAACACGAAATTTGATATGCAAAATCGAGTTTTTACAGGTTTCCAAAGAAGTGAGTTTGTAGTTTTAAAAATTGAAAAAAAAAAACAGATTTGACATGACAAATTAAATTATCATTGGTTAACTCAAAAAATTTAATTTGCCAATAATTCGACAAAAAATTAGTTTTTAGTCAACAAAGTTTTTAAAAATTGTAAAAAAAAATATTTTCGACGGAAAATTAATTTTTTACTCAGCAATTTTTTTAAAAATTGAGAAAAAAACATGAAATTTGGTATGCAAAATCGAGTTTTTATGGGTTAACCCAAAAAAAATGTATTTTCAAGAAAATCAAAAATCATTTTTCCAAAAAAAACCGTTTTTAACAATATAGATTTTTCAAAAAACAGAAAAAACAAATTCGAAATGCAAAATTAAACTTACATTGGTTAACCTAAAAAATTTATCTGCCAAAACAAAAACAAAAAATTATTTTTTGGAGTAAAATTAGTTTCTTACAGTACAAGATTTTTAACAATTGCCCAAAAATTGAAATATAATGTACGAAAAAAATCTTTTGGTCAAAAAATAAAACACAATTTTTCGACAAAAGATTAGTTTTTACTCTACAAAATTGAGAATAAATAGCAATTTTAATTGACAAACTAAATTTTCATTAGTTAACCCAAAAAAAATTAATTGCCAAAAAAATTAAAAAAAAAACAGAAACTGGAAATAATATAAAAAGTTTAAAATAAAAAGTTTAAGAACTAAAAGAGGAAATTTGCTATAAAAAGGACTTTATTCAAAAAAATAGTTTTTATAAAGTACAGCAGATTTCAATTATTTTTTAACAAAATAAAAACTTTCTATAATTTTTGATCTTGATCCAAGCTCTTAAAAAAATATTTTTATTGAAGAAAGTGTAGCTTACCATTAAGTACCTGTAAATAAAATTTTTCCTGTATTCTTTTCCACATCACCCAGTGGGGTAGAATACTAAATGCGTTTTTTTTTGTATGAGGTTTCCCCAGTAGGCCTATTCCTCATTATCTATTTTCAATAGCCAATTTCGAAAAGGAAACATCTCTGAAAACTTAAAATGTACTATGAAAAATCACGTTAAAAATCTCCAATATCAAATCAATTTAAAATGTTCAAGAAATTTAAAACATTATTATTTTCTAAAGCCTAGTCTAAAATTTTTAAAATTATACTTTTGAGGTGCAAGACAAGAATAGTAGAAATAATCAAGATATACATTTAAGATAACATTGATATGAAAAAAACTTATTAGTAAAAAAATCCAGATGCTACCTTTTCGAAATTGGTTATTAAATTGTAATGACTACAAATATTGCACATGCATTAGTTATATAAATAAATAAATAAATAAATAAATAAATAAATAAATAAATAAATAAATAAATAAGAAAGATTAAAATATATTATTATTATGAATTTCATAAAGGAAATATTTAAAACTAAATTTCTTACATTAAAAAAAGAATGTTTTTATGTTTATTTTATTTTAGTTCATACATTAGAACTTAAAGATAATTATTCTACAAATGTTTGTATTGTCTTATTTCTAAGTCCTTTGTTTATTTTCCTAGTCTCGAGGATGATAAATCCGATCACAACGAATTTCGCTATCACAGCCTGGTGTTCGATTGAGACGCAAGTCGTTGTTGCAATCTTGTGCTTTTGCTGCATGATTTCACGCACCCATGACTCAGCAATCCGTTCTGCTACTTGTTTATGGGGAAACCTATGTTAAAAATAGTTTCAAGAATACTGACAGTTTCTTCGAAAGCGATCGAAGGAACTGTCAGTTTACCAAACTCCGAAGTTGTCGCAATGGTCTCGTATGCTCTCAGTTTTATTAGCAAAGTTTGTTGCCTTTCTTTACTTATGTCGTCCTTGTCGATTAAAAACTGAGAGCAAGCCTCGCAGTTAAACTTGTTCTTTAATTTTGCGGCTGCAAAACCCATGTAGTACACACCTGCTCCTTTGTCCAGTTTGTGAGAAGACGACTCCTTTAAACTTTCGTCAGCATGCTCCACGTTGATTTTATCACCAATATCGTCCTGCATGATCTCCTCATAGATGTATTCCTTATAAAGCGACTCAATCTCTGCACCTTCCTGATAGTCAGCTCCCTGCAAAAGTGGTTTAGCTCCAGCGTCTTCATATCCTGAATGTTCTGGGGAGCTAAAATGCTGAAAAATTATTTGTTTTAAATTCCTAATGAATCTCCACGCGGATGGATTCTTTTCATAGGACCCTCTATTACAGCGCACCATTGAAAATAAATTTTCGGCGACGTCTGTATTTAAATGCGAGAGCAGAAAATAACTCTGCTCTTCACTTTTATGATGTTCCCACATCATTTCTATCCCAAGGAGCGTTTGCAATAATCCTTTAAAGCAAGGTGGGGTTTTGATAGCACTGCTGGATTTCCACGTTGAAATTCAATTCCTTGCACTTTTTAATGCTTTCAGTGTTTCAGTAGAGTCTGAAAGTACTTGTTTCTGAGGGTTTCGTGAATATAGTTGACCAGTGTTCATGTTATCGAGAAGATCGTTCATTCCTTTGATGAATCGGGCTGTTGACTCTGCAACTTTCTTCTCCTCGACTGTCTTGAAAAAATTTGTGCTCAATGCATACATAATCCCTGAGTATACATTGGCACTGAAAACTTGAGTGGCCAGCTTAACAGATAATTTTTCAAATGGAGCTGGTCGAATATGGGCCCTGGTAAGTTTGAAAAAGACTTGAAAGCGGCCTTTCGAATCTTCTTCAAATATCCTTTCCAGGATGCGCCAATCAACGACATCATCTCCAATCGATATCTGATGTTTCAGCATGATGTTGCGCACGCTCTTGAACATATGTGGATAGTCATAGAGTAAAAATACTCTATGATTTTCGATATCCACAAAGGGGTTCTTTTCCATGAAGTTAGCTGGTCCTAGCTTTTTATATGCTGCAATGTTAATACTCCCTTGGTCGCAGCTTGTTGCAACAATGTTAAGTCCACAATTATTTACTCCTTTAATTATAGTGACTAACATTTTGGAGAGTATTTCCGTACCTGGTGATTCAACGTAGTATGCCACGGTTTGTTTCCAATTTCTATTTAAGCCTCTAAGTGTAAACGCCATTACCTTAGAGGCTATAGTTTTTTCCTTCCCAAATTCGCCAAAGTCCGTAGCATAAAGCTGTAACACGCTGGGGACTTAAAGAAAAATTTCAAAAATAAATCCTTTTCTTTGGGTACCCAGGATGTGTTCGGCTTGTGAAATAATTGCGATAAGATAAACGTCTGCAATTCTTCTGAAAAATCCCCCATATGTGTCTCGATGTCTTCTCTCAACCTATATTCGCGGTTTTGCCTCAATTTTTTAGGTGTGCGAAAAATATATCGGGGAATAACGCTCGCCCGATTTATTTTTCGCACAGCTTTATAGGAACGCAATTTTGGGGACGGAAATTGAGATGGAGAAATTCGCGAAGACGAAGGCACATCGGATAGTGAACAATCTTTGACGTAGGTACGTGAAGCCATTGCAGCCATGTTTATCAATGGTAAAGATGGACTGCAAGGTACGGTCGAAGATGAGAATGGAGGTGGGGGTGGAGGTGCTAGGGGAAGTTGAGGCCTAGAGTTGAAAACCTGAGGTGCAGAGGTAACCGTGGAGGTTGGCTGCTTACGGAGCCTCCATGCGTCCATCATGAGAACACATTCCGTATCATTAGCAAACTCAGAACATTTACAAATAGAAGGGTCAGAAATCGGCAGGGAGTATTTAGACAGACATTTCCACGTAGATTTTTGCTGTATGTCCTTGGCATGAAAATGTTTTTCACACATAAAGGATCCCTTCGGTGTATCCTTGATGCATTGAACATTTCCATGCTTTATCCAAACTTCCCTTCTGTGATCTGTTGGAACCTTAAAAAAAGAAACAGAACCCAGATCTTTCCTCTGCTCCCCACAATTTGCGTAGCAACAAATAACCATTTTTGTATTTAAAAAAAGAAAGTAATATTTAAAAGTAAGAATAAATAAAAAATATGCTGAAAAAATTAAATAAATGGATTAAAAAGCTGAAATAAATAAAAGTTATATAGTAAATAAATTAATATATAATTATTAATAAAATTATAAGCAAATCCAAAGGATTCGTTTATAAAATAAAATTTAAAAATCAAAAGCTAGGTATGTCTTAATAAAAACTAAAATCTTTAAAAAAAAGCTGCGCTATAGAAAAATTAAGAAATTTAAATGAAATTAACGTTATTGAAAAATTGCAAAACTAAACTAAAATTTTAATATTTTAACTAGTTTGAAATTTTTATAAAAGATGAATAGCAAAACACAAAAAAGGAAATTTTTTCGTAAAAATTAAAAATTAATTAACATCTGTACTAACACCCTATGAATTTAAATTTAAAAAAAGCCACACTGAATGTATGTATGTATTAATGTATGCAAAAAAAAAACAAGCTATTAAAGAAATAATGAAAAAAGGATTCAAAAGCTTTTTAGTTTTAAACAAATTAAACTTAACTAACTTTAAACAAAACTAAAAGCACTGTACTAATTATTCAAACAAATAACAAAACAAATAATTTAAGGAATTTTGGATAAACAGCCAACAAACCCGCTTTTTCACAACACAATATTGGAAAAATAAAAGATATTTGATAGTTTTGAAGAAAACTTATCAAAACACAATATTATTGAATAAAAAACAATATTTATATTTATTTGAAGTTGTTTCCACGACAAAAAGTATGATAACACCAATATCACTCGCACTGTCACTGGAAATGAAATTGAATTCAAAAAAATTTCAGTAAAAAAGTCGTTACAAAAAAAAAAATTAGGCATGATTGCCACATTTAAAATTTTTTTTTAATTTTATTTATGGCATTCGAAAATTAAATAAAAAAATAATTTCACCAAAACGCAAATAATTTTAACCCAAACGCAAATAGAACTAACTTACAAACAATATAATTTTGTACTGTCTGTGGCTAAATTCTTTGCGTTTGGGTTAGATCGATTTGAATTTGGGTAAAATCATTTCTAAACATTTCAAAATTTCACTTTGAATAATTCGCGTGAAATTTTCAAATTCCTATTGAAGTGTTCAAAAGTAATTTGGAAAACACAAATTACATATTTGAACATTTCAAAATTTCACTTTGAATAATTCGCGTGAAATTTTCAATTTCCTATTGAAGTGTTCAAAAGTAATTTAGAAAACACAAATTTCATTTTTACACAATTCAATATTTCACTTGGCGTAATTCACGTGAAAATTTCGATTTCTCATCAAAATGTTCAAAAGTGATTTGGAAAAATCAAATATCATATTTAAACTATTCATAATTTCACTTTGCATAATTTGCGTGAAAATTTTAAGTGCTCAAGAGTAGACCAGAAAAAATCAAATTTCATTTTTGATTATTTCAAAATTTCACTTTGCGTAATTCACGTGAAAGTTTCGATTTCCCCGTGAAGTGCTCAAAAGTAATCTAGAAAAAAAAACAAATTTCACTTGGGATAGTTCGATTAAAATTTTAAATTTTAGAATAATAAAAATTCCATATTTAAACAGTTCAAAATTTCGTGAAATTTTCAATTGCTTCGTAGTGTTGAACAGTAATATTGAAAACCAAATTTAATGCTTTTTTCAAAATTTCACTTTGCATAATCTACGTGAACATTTTAAATGATTTGTAAAATAGTCAAGAGATTATATTAAAAATCAAATTTTAAAAATTCACAGTAAAGTTCACGTAAAATTTTAAACAGTTTAACATCAATTTTTTTTATAAAACTAACTCAATAAGGTGCGTGAGAAATTCTTAAATTTCTTTGTAAACTTAAGTAATTTCAAAATTAAACAATTTTCGCATCTTGTCCAAAAGTGCAATTTGCATTTTTCGAAATTCAAAATTTCATAAAATAATTTAATGTTGGTATGCAACATACCTACCTATTTTAATTTTTAGCTTAATTTTAATGAAATTTTTCAAGCCGTTTTTGAGACTCACCTTTCAACAAAAGTACCTACCCTACAAATATTGAAAATATTTCCTCTTAGGAAATGCATTTAAAATTATTTCATTTTTTGAATGGCAATCATGTAAAACTATACATCTATACGTTTATATTTCTATACTTACATTTTCTGTATTCTGAAAAAAAAAACAAATTTCAAAACAAAAAACAATTTTCCTTTGCAACAATATTTATTTTCAGTTTCTCAATTTACAAAGCAAAAAATCCATTTGTATAGAAAAGTCAAAAGCAAAATAGCAGAATAGTGATTTTTTGTTATCTCTCTTTGACTCTGACTAATTTCGTATACGTTCTTCTCTATTATCTATTATTCTTTATGACTTCATTATTATTCCTAATTCTTTAATTATCATGTCATTCTCAAGTATAAACAAACCTACAACTTCCCCACCACTGAAGTTCTGGTTGGCTTATCCAGATGTCGCGCCGTTCGTTCCTCATCGTGATAGTACTATAGAAATATATATACAATGACGCAGATCGAGAAAAAATTTATCTCCCATATATTATTTTTCCCAGGACAAATTTTAATTCGCATTTTTTTTCCATGCACTGGCAGAAGTTGTAACCGCTGTACATGAAAAAGTAAACGAAAATCTCCACCATAAGCATTAATGATCTTCCTGTTTCATTTTTTCCACTATTAAGACGTTGTGAGGACGCACGACAGAAATAAAATATAGAAAGCGAAAGGAAAATGATGACATAAGACGGTTTTCACATTGGACTGAAAACTGGATTGTTGACGTTTCAGTATTCACATCTCACTTCAAAGAAGAGCGGGAGCGCGATATGAATAGTAAAAAGTAAAAAATCAAGTTTTCCAGTCCAATTTGAACACCGTCTATGAATTGAAAATAAAATAAATAAGGCGATGAGAACCAAAACTCGTCATATCCATGTCAGGAAAACTCTCGATAGCCAAATTAAATTGTTTAATAATAATAACTTTTAAATGGGAGCACCTAGAAACTAATTTTGTATGTCAAATTTTAGATTTTTAAATTTAAATTTTTAAATCAAACAAATATTTAAAAATTACAAATGGCTGCGACGAGTTTTTCTGAAATGGATATGTTGAGTTTTGGTTATAATCGCCCCAAACAGCTGTTTTAAATCAAGCAGTGGCGTAGCTTAAGGGAAATGCTACAAAAGGGCCACATACAGTGCTTAAGTTCTATAACTCTCGCATCGACAAAACCAGTTGAGAAACGATGAAAGTTGAAACAAATTTGTATGAGTTTTGTTCCATTTTTCAACGTTTCTCGACCAATTTTATCGATGCGAGAGTTACAGAACGTAGACACAGGTATGGAAAATATTTTTTTCAGTAAAAAATTTAAATCGATCCAAGCTGGGTTGGAATTCGTGAACTAAATTGGCAAATTCAATTAGATTTCGGGAGCAGTAGAAAGCTGTGAACATTTCTGATTTTGGCAGGGTTTTGTTTAATCCATCGATATCACATCCATCCTTCAATAGAATTTCTACATAGTTGATAGTTTGATAGATAGGAAAAGAACTATTTTAATGGAAAAAGTTTATTCTGATCTACTTTTTTCCGGAGAAGGTAAAAAAACTTGAAAAATATCCGATTTCTTAGTGGATTTTTAATCTATCGACTTCATAGCTATCCTTCAAAATAATTTGACAAATGAGTGTATTAGAGATTTTATATCGACTTAGATAATCCTCAATAAAACACAGTAACCAATTTCTAGGATAATTATAATAACTTGTTTATTTAAGTTTAAATACACATCTAGTCTGAAGGACTTCACAAAAAACGAATGCCAATGCTGATGCATTCATCAATTTGCCTTAAGGGCGAGAGTAGTGTTGTCTCACTTTTATTTTACTCTAACAAATGCTTGACGGATGGGTGACAAACTATATTTTAAGGTATTAAGATCCAATTATTAAGAAATTAACCTAAAATGCCATTTCCAGAGAAATAAAAGAACTAAAAATTTCAGAATTTTTTTCATTTATCCACATTATATTAGTCGTGTTTTATTGAAAAAGTTATAGCTAGCACAGTCTAATTTGCCTTGGCAGACAACAACAAACCCAAAAGTGTCGATAAATAAGTCAGTAAAAAAGTGGATATAAAAGTTGAGATAAAGTTTCGTTAAGTTTAAACTTATGTGGCGTTGGAATAGGGTTGAGTATAAAAGTGAGTATAGCGTTTTATTGGTACTTGCATTGCTGCGCTAGCTATCATTAGGTCAATGAGTGTGGCAGCAAAATATGAAATTTTATCTCATGCAACTTGACAGCGAATCCGCCAAGATTTGACATATTTTCATAGATGAAAATAATTAAGAACGGTTCTAAGACCATCACACTTTTTATCTCACTTGGCGGTTTGAGGTTATGGTGAAACTAACTTGTGTTGTACAAGTGTGGAAGCAAAATATGAAAATCATTTTTAGTGCACAAATTTGGCAGTCGCAGGAAATTCTTTCCCACTATATTCTGACTTGTTTTAATACTTTGTGAGATAGTGTATAAGCATTTTTAACAACAAAGGTATATTTGTGTGAAAACTACAAGTGTATTACACCGACATGACTTTTTATTTAACTTCACTTAAGGAATGCTTCTTTTGGCTGGTTTTAAGGTAAGACTTCACTCAACGAAACTGCACTTCAGAGGAACTGAAGCAATGTCCAGTTTTATACGGCACATATGCCTTGCATGCTTTGAGTGCAAAAGAGAAATATAATAGCCGTTTTCCTTTGGAGGTGGCAAAGTACTTGTGAGTAGATGAAAACCCTAATCTAGTACTATCAACTGCACATGGTCTCATGGCGAGTAGATACATTATCTCATTTCGAAATTATGAATTTGTATGTGCCCTATTACATGAAGACTTTAGAGTCATTACTTTCTTCGAAATTCAAAGAGTGCGAACTAGAAAAAATATCTTTAATTTTGAAAAAAGTCATGATTTATAAGTCGTCGTGTAAAAGCCTTTTCACACCGAATGAAAATTTAAATTTAGAGCCAAAAGCTCAGAATTTTATCAAAATCAACGAGATTTCCTATACATTTTAAGATTTGGTAATCTAGTAGATTTCCCCCAAATCTTCTTGAAATCTAATTGGCCTCTTTTCACAATCACACTTAATAACTCAATTTTTTCTCTCCAGTATAACAGTTTGTCCATAGAAAAGAGAAGATTGAAAAAAGAGATTCTATATTTATGAGTACAGTGCAAACAGTTTTTGGTCCTTTTTATGTTTTATTCAAAAAAGTGAAATAGTGCAATTGTTTCCTCTGACTTGGACTGATTGCAATGGATCTTTTTTTTAAGTGCTTATGAGTGGTGTGAACGATTCAAGTAGATTTTGAAATCTTGTTGTTGCTCAAAATCAGGATTTCGGTTCGGTGTGAAAAGGCTATAATAGGGCACTATGGGAAATGAGATGATTTCGTATCAAATTTGAAAATTCTCAACCAAATCACCTCATTTGGTCTAATGAAAACGTAGTATTAGACAGCCAATGCCGTTGCCCAAGTAATACAACTTTAGGACAACAGTAAAAAATGTTTATTAATAACTTTTTAGAGTTATGTAGATGGCTTATGTAGTTAGACAAAGTTTATAAATACGACTGTTTTTAGTGTTTTATTTCATAACTTCAGCTGTATGTTTGAATCAGATAAATTTAACTGATTTAGCTGCAGGACTTCGATGTAGTTAATATGTAGATGCTGTAGCTCTTTTATAGTAGTGCTGAAATAGTCCCCTGGTGTCCCCTCACGCCAAAAATATGTCACGAGCTTTTGTTCTATTAAAATTAATCTGCAGATGCAATCTTGAAGGCAAATCATATTGTATGTTTCAATAGACGTTATCGTTTGCAGTTGGCAAAGTACTAATGAGTAAATGAAGACCATAATCTAGTACTATTAACTGCACATGCTTTCATGTGCGAGTAGATATATTTTACATGAGAAAGCAGTTTGTTGTGTTCTATTGATAAAAGCTGGCAAAGTACTTTACCTTCTTCAAAGGAAAACGGCTAGTATTAACTAGGCAAGAAGCTTCGAGTACATCATTTGCTTCAGAGCTTCCACCCAATTCCAGCTACAAGCTTTCTTGTTAAAATTAGAAACATAACCTAGAATTTCACCAACTTGATTGGACTAAGAACCTGTTTATATTTTGTTTATCGAATATCTTGTCCCTTTGTCAACACTCAATATAAAATAATTGAAATATGATTTATTAAAAAATATTGCTTGTTTATTTTTTTATTTTTATCAATAATTTTTTTCTTCTTCTGTCTTATATCATTTATGAATTTAATTGACATAATTCCATCTAACGTAAGTGACAAGCACGATGTACACATGTACTGTATGAATTTAGACTCATTTTAATTTTTAAGGTACACAATCGCATTAGGTATAGGAACAGCAATTTATATAGTTAAATAAACTTACACCCTTCTTCTTCTTAACTAATGTTAAATATTAGTTTAAAACATTGTGAGTTTATTTTTCTTTTAAATAAATTTATTATCATGGTTTTAATTTTTCAAATTTTAATATTTACAATTTTTTATAAATTTTATAATTAAAAAAATATACAAGCTAAAATAGTGTCTTTTATTCTTGGTTCTCTCCGAAGTATTTCACTTCAAATTTTTATTGTTTTCACAAGTTTTAACATAATTAATAAATAAGTTATATAAAAATTATTCATTTTATTAATTTTGAATGTAAAATATTTGCGCAAAAATAGAATACTACTGATGGATCTTTTTTTTTTTTAATTTAATATTTTTTTAATTGAGTCTGAAAATGTTTTTAAATATCATTGTGTTTATTAATAGGTTTTTTTTCTTAATTTAAATAAATACTTCTACTTAAAAATTAATTAACAACTTTTAAATATATATAATATAATAATATTTGTCTATATTAAGAATAGTGATAACCAAAAATTGCTTCTTTTTTTTGTATTGTTTTTAAAATAAATAATATTTTTATAGGTAAAGGTAATTAATTGTCAGTTTAACAGGATTACTTTAACTTAAGTTTAAAACTTTTGTTCATAGCTTAAAAATGTTTTTTTATTTATTTACAGAAAATAATTTAAAAAGCAGCTACATAATATATATTATTTGTATGAGTGCTTGTGCGTATTTCAATAAAATACATTTTTGATTTTGTAAATCTTTTGAGTAGAAAGTGTGTGTGTTTGTGTTTTTAATTTCTACAGGCTTTTGAAACCTAGAATATGGCATAAAATTAAAAATATAGTATAAGTACGTATAAGAAATAAACACATATAGAACTTTTATCACACTTGTTGATGATGTTCATCATGGTTTTTTGTCGTCCAGATGCCAGGTATTAGTTCCGGAGGTAGATTGGATTTTTTGCTAAACGCTTGATTATTATTATTGTTGTTGTTATTATTGTTAATATTTGACGACTGATGGTTTTGTGAACATTTTGTGTCATTTATTATCGTCGTCGTGGTTAGTGTTGTCTTTTGTTTGCTTATTGTACGTGGACTAGAAATAAGGATGGATAAAACTCCACCAATAATTGTAAATGAGGCAAATGCCGTTTGCGGCACAAGCTGGCCAAAAATGACAGTTGCTCCCACAAACGGGGCCGTAAGGAGCCATATTCTTGCCCAAACTATTGTCGAGTATGCACAGATTTTCTTTTTATCTTCAGTTACTAGTTCAGTGGTGCATGTTGTGAGAATTGAAAGAGTGCAAGAGATTGCAGCTTTTGATATCATAGCAGACAGCATTAGGAGGGCTATGCGAGGGTTACCTTTAACTGATGAAAAAAAAAATTGGAAAATATTAAACAATTACATAAACTACGATTTTATTTAACTTACTGCTATCAGGAATTAGCCAAGCTGATAAAGCAATCATTCCGGCGATAATATTAAATGCGCCGGTACATTGCCACTTTTTGCTTGTTGTTAGAATTAGGAACAATCCAATAAAGGTTCCACATATTTCGGAACAACCAGCAATTATTGTGTTTATCTCTAGATGTTCTCGACTAAACGAACGTATGTTGAGCAGCATGCCATAGTAGACTACAATGTATAAGGACCAACATAGATGCACACATATCATATGACGGACAGCACGGGGACCTTCCCATAGCGACCACCATCCGGATGGAGGAGCTGCTTCCATACTAGTGATAGCTTGCAGTTGTAGTTGTTGGTCAATATCATGTGGAAGACAGTATTTTGTGCCATTCATTTCGACGCATTCTTGCAGAATGGTCTTAGCTTCGAGAACGCGACCTCTTTGTATCATCCAACGGGGAGAGTCAGGAATCCATCTGAAATGACATTTTAAGTGAAAATAACAGCAGTTAAGTTTTTGGGACCTACTCATATTTCATAATAAATTATTCATAATGGACATAAGTAGAGGTTGGTACATAAGATTTCATGTACTATTAAGTCAAGCTTCAGAGTGTAAATAAATAAATTTGGTGGCATGGAAGCTTGGGAGAACTGTTCGTTACAATTGTGCGTCAGAACTGTTCGTAAAAACGCTGCAGAAAAAAATAAACTGATTTGAACGATCGAGCGTTCTGACGAACTTGTGCGGCTTCGGACGAGCAAAATGCTTGTACTGTAACCGCCTTTATGATGCCATATACATAGTTTTTTTTGACTTGACAAATACGTCAGGACAGTTATTGTTCGTCAGAATATGCATCAACTATTACAATAAACTTCTGACGAATAGTTCTGATGAATACGTAAAAAAGCTTGCGTCAACACGTTGACTCTCTGTGTTGTTTTTTGTTTTTAATTTCAACGCATTGACTTTTTTCGTTGACCTTGTAATCACCCCGAGGAAATGTTAGGACACATTGACGCAATGCGTTGCACGGCATACTTTTCTGTCACATCAATGTAGCCTGCGTTGACTTCAATTTTGTTTGACAAACAGCTACACAATCGCAAAAAAGTTACATCAAATTGGGAAATAAATAGACTTAAGTTTTTACACTCTGTTTTAACCAGTTTTATATATATTTTGGAAAAATGATCATTGGATTGGTTTCACGACAAGCTGAATGTGCTCCCATCGTGAAATCCAAGGCAAAGGTGAAATGAAATGAAAACTAGATTTCAACGAAATCTTAATGGAATCCTGCACCAAAAGATTGAAATCTCAAAAATTTTCAGCTGAAATCTAAAATTTGCTAAACGATTGCTACGCATCCATTGGAACCACTACTTCTCTCTAATATGTCAGAAAGATACGCATCCACTGTAACAAAAACCTAATTAACTGTCAAATTTTGTATGGGAAATGATTTACATAATCTGGTTAATCCTTGGATAGGATTTTGCTGTGGAAAATTAATCAAAATGGTTAAACTTATCCAAAGGTCATTGTGACCTAATTATCTAGCATTTAATCAAATGTCGTTCATTTAAACTTTAACCTAAACTTATCATTTTACACAATTTTTAAACCTACGAGCTAGTGATGGGGCCTATCGATAGTTAGTAACTGAATGATTTCAACTATCGAACGAACTCGTTCAGCTCAAATAAAGTAAAAACTGACTTTTTTAGAAAATAAGAAAAATGGATACGTTTTTAAAACTAAAATACCACCGAAATTTGTACTAAGAATATTTGGGCAGTTTTAGGGTTTTTGGGTGAAACCTGCAGCTCTGTGTATATCAAAGAAGAATTTGTTTTCAAACCATAAACTGTCAAAATTAGATTTAGAAAAGATGGCTTCGATATCATTGGAAAAAAAAGACTAAAAAAGGCAAACAAATTTGATTTTTTTGTATCCTCCCGAAAAGACCAAATTTAAAGGCTTGCTGGTAATATTTGGAATACAATTTTTTAGGTATTTTGGTTGACATTTGGACCAAAATGCTTTTTGGATGTCAAAGTAGAATCTATGACCAATAAATAATTGACAATTCTGTCAGATTATGCCCACAATATCGATGAATTAATAAACTTCAAAACATCTTATGTATGTACATACATATATATTTTATTAGAAATTAGAGAAACAATAGGTCTGTCCGTGTACTTCCCATAACTATGAGTTTCTACGAATTTTATTTTTTTTTATATGAGCTTTGACAGAACTTTGGGCTAAATTCGTAGACATTCGTAGTTTTGAGATGTATGCGAACCGAAATAAAATTATTCCAAAATTTTCATTGCAAAATATATAGAAAATTTAGTGGGCTGAACAAACCCGAAACTATGTGAAATGAATGAAAATAGCCAAAGTAGTAACTAACAAACAAAACAATACGAAAAAATGTAACACAAAATCGTTCACCGTTCAGTCAAACTATTGGTTTTAAAAGTAATTATTGAACGATTCCACAATTAGAACTACTAGTAGAAGTAGTCGAGTGAATCGAGCGACTGAGCGACAAGTCGTTGAGCGACGAATCTGAGCGATGGGTGGCCATTTACTGAACGACACCGCTGAGCGATTAGTTGGGAAACAAATGCAGCCACACAAGAAGAACAGTCCCGTTATAATAGAAGCACACGCAGTGCGTTGAATATAAGAAATGAGCTAACACAATATTTTTTGGAATTTGGACATTGAACAAGAAACACTATTTTTTTAAAGATTAAATAAATAAGAACTTCCCACAGAACAATTACAACTTCCCACAGAACAGTCCAACTTCTTTCCACTCTTTATCGGTAACATTTTTTATTTTATAGTCTTTGTGGGTGTCTTGCCATAGCACTGGATGGCTTTGGACATCTGAAATTAACCTTTCTGTATTTATTTTGTCCATCTTATTACTGCGTCGCTCAGCGATCGACTGAAAAATTAAAACAGATTTGATTGCTGAGCGACGTCGCTCTGTCGCTTAAAAAATCGCTCAGTCGCTCAGAGTTAATGTGGCCACCTTCATACGATTTCATGTGTTTTAATTTTTTTGCGTTGCTCAGTCGCTCGTCCCTCATTGCGTGGCGGAGCATAAGGGTGGCCGTGTTAAAAGGTGAATAATTTTTCGTTTACGATTTTTTTTATCAGAATTGGCGTTGAAAACATTTATAATGGAAAGACTGAGCACAGAACAAAGAAAAAAAAATTCGTTCAATATTATTTTGAAAGTGAGAATTCGATCAAAAATCATATCGAAATTTCTTTCACGTTCGAGTTTCTCCCAGTCCCATTGTTTTTTTTTTTTTTTTTTTTTTTTTTTTAATTCATTTTTATTTTCCATTTCCAAAAAAAAAAACCTGTTTCACCCCAACAATTTACCGACTGGCTTAGCATTTGTAGCAACAAGGAGTTATCTGTGATATTCCACGTATTAGAAATATATTCTTGAAGTTCTAAATGATTTTTTCATTGCTCGATTGCTGGGGCGTACCGAGGTATAAATAAATTCATAAATTTGGTGACACGACAGCTCGTGGATAACTAGAGTCTAGTGACTTACAACTCTCAACCATATTCCTGTGTGCGTGTTTTGGTAGGAATGAAGAGGACCTACTAGTCACTTAAATTAAAGAAACAAATTTTGTTTTCAATTTTTATTAGTGTTTTTTGAAAAGCTGTATCTTTGTGATGAGTGGTCCAATTGTCTGAAAACAAAAAGCATTACACAGCATTATGTTTTTCCTCTCGACATTTGTTTGCAAATAATTTTGTAACAGTACCGTTATTGTGTTATTGTAAGAACTGACACCAAAGAATTTTTTTTTGTTTCTTGTGTTTTTTTTGAAAGTCTGAATTTTCAAAGATAATTTTTTTTGAGTCAATCAAATGTAATGGTCAGATAATATGTTTGTGGTCATACATACAATTTATTTTACATGGTTTATCAGACCTTTAATGAAAAAAGATACTCTGGGCTTTGATTACCAATATCTTAGCACAAAATTACGTCATAAAAAAGTCAAGTTCAGTTTTGAAAATTTGAGTAAGTTTTTTATTTGATCTTTTTAACATTAAAAAAAAAAGTTTTTGACTCTTCACCGTTAGTTTAAAAAAGGACTAAAAAACGACATTTTGTGGTCTTTCGGTAAATCTTTTGTTACTTTTCTTTTGTTACGTTTCAAATGCAGATTTATAAATTTTTACAACATCAATATTCTTGATAATTTTCAAATTGATTCGCTGAACTGTTTTTCTTCACTATTTTTAAAAGTCTTACAAACCAATTAAAGGGACAAATTGTGTTGTTCCTATACATCATGTAGTCAACATCAAAATGAATTAAAAACAACCATTTTTGTAGACTTTTTTCACAGTTTCGCATTGTTTACATATTTTTTTGACTCGAAAAAAAAATGAAATAAAAAGGTACGTTTCTCAAAAAAAATTAAAAACAAAAATTCGAAAACTTTTCATACTTTTATTTTTTTTTTTGAAAAATGTACTTTTTATTTCATTTCAAGTCAAAAAAAAAAAATATCTGTAATAGCTATAAGATGTTGTAAAATAAATTAGTCTTGAACAACATATGGGTTCACATTTTTTAATGCCTTTTTGCCTTTATTACAGCGTAGTCATCACCTTAACTGACATCTGTTATTACCAAAAGACAACACCTAGCGCAAGCGGAGGCCTTGTGGATTCCAAGTGGAGGCCTGGTGGACGCCCATCAGGGGCTTGGTGAACGCCTAGTGGAGGCCTAGTCGACGCCTAGCGGAGGCCTAGTGGAGGCATAGCGGAGGCCTGGAGGACGGCTAGTGGAGGCCTAGCAGAGGCATGACAGATGCCTAGTGGAGGCCTAACGGAGGACTGGCAGAAGACTAGAAGAGGCAGTGACCTGGCAGAGGTCTAGCAGATGCGTAGCGGAGGACTAGCGGACGTCTATCGAAGGCCTAGTTAAGGCCTTGCGGATGCCTGGGAACCACGCGGAGAGCCCAACAGAGGCCTAGCAGAGGCCTGATAGATGCAGAGCGGAGTCCAAGCGGAGGACTGGCGAACACCTAGCGGAGGCCTGGTGGACACCTACCGGAGGCCTAGCGGATGCCTAGCGGAAGTTTGATCTGCAATATTAGCTAAGCTAGGTGCTTTAACTAGACAGCTCCCAACATAATTTTCTTTGGGTGTTGTTTGGCCAGAAAAATGAACCCACGAAGAATTGTGAACAATGAAATCTCCTGCAATGACTAGTTAAGTTTAAGGATATAGTCCAGGAGCAGGCCTTAAAAATACCTACCTCATCGAATCAATGGAAAATTAAGCCATTGACGAATGGTAAATGTTATGAAATTTACAAAACTGCTGGTCGGACAGACTATTTCCGGGCTTTTTGGCGGCAAGATGGTCACTTCCGGTTGCATTTTTTAGTGTTAGGTTATAGTAGAGGGCCCATAGAAAATTTAAGTAGCAGTAAATAGAGATTTTATCGTAGATTTCAAATCATTTTTTCGGGCAGACAAAATCTGGGCCCGGGCTATGAGGTCACATGAAAACAAATATGGCGACCTTTCATTTCATATACAATATACCTTGTATTTTTATACCATGGTGTTGGCCTTGGCCTGCCTCTTGGGATCAAAAGACAAATGGGGTATCAACTGAAAGCTTAGACTTCTTTTATTAAGAATCTACTGGTCAGACAAAATTTATAAGTGAGTTTTTTGGTGGGTTAAAAATAATGTGTTAAAAATATCCTAGTCGACTACTACATTAGGTTAAAATTAACGTAGTCGCCTCGATTAAATGCAATTGTTTAAAATAATGTAAAAAGAAGTTTAAATTAAACGAATGACTTTGTTTATTTAAAATGAGTAATTATTCTTTTAATTTGACTAATTGTATTAAATTAATTTGATACGCCTGTGGTTTAAAATTAAATAAGCAATCATCTTGTTCAAATTAAACAATCTTGTTGTTTGAATTAAACTAATGGATATCTTGTTTAATTTAAACGAGTATTTAGGTTAAAACAATCAACCAAAATTTAATGAAAAATATAAAGTTCCAATTGAAATTCTAATGCTGTAAATCAAATAAGTACGAGTATTTGGTCCAATTTATTTAACACAATATATGTTAATTATATCAATCAGTAGTTTTTGTTTTATTTCTTTTAACAAAATCCAATGTTTTTAGAAAATTCAATGTTTCTGAAGGTTTTTTTTAACTATTTGTAAGTTTAAAGTTAAATATGAAGGTCGTCAAGGATTAGGCAGTAAATGTTTTATTACTGGACAATTAATGAAAATTATGTTAATTACTAATGATTATTTAATTAACTCCCTAGAGGTTTTTAACTTTTTTTTAAGACTAGGTTTCCTCAAGTAAATTTTGTCAGTTAAAATCTGTTATTTTGATCAAATCAATTCTTCATATTTGTTCCTATTTTTAAAATTATTTTAAATATTTTTTATTACCTCCATAAATAAATTAATATTACAGTTGGCCATGATATCGCCATATAGAGATATGTCCAGCTTTTTGAGAAGCTAGCAACTCCTGGTAGCAATATAACTCCAACAGACCAAAACTGCTCAAAAAGTGTACAAACTACTGTTCGATACGTCCCAGCAGTGATATCCATGACTGTATAAAAATAAAAAATAAATATGTTAATTTAAAAGATTGAAATAAAGTTAAAAGAAAAATAATGATGTCCTTACAAATCATAGCACCAGCGGTATACATTTGACAACAGCAAACAGCTGATAGGCAGCGAAAGAACACATGTAATTCATAAGACGAAACGTGGCCTGTTAAATTACCGCAAATTATTTGCGTAATCATTCCAAAAAGCATTACATTTCGAGGACTAAAGCTGTTAGGGAAACAAATTTGGAAAATAATTGTTATTACTTTTTATATTAGTTTGGTTCTTAGTTTTTTGATATAATGAACTACTGAGAATGTGCATTTTTGAGAGCGATACTAGCTAATATACAGGAATTCTGATATATTCATAAGTCTTGCAACCAATCAGAATTCCTAGAGAAGCCATAGTCAAATATTTTGAACGTATACTTATTCCTGGTGCAAGGCCTTTGGCGTAATATGCTAAGATTTATATAAAAATTTAACTTACTACTTAAGTAAATGGGTGGCCAATAAGCCACCTGTTAGAACGCCAAACAAATGGAAGAATTGCGTGACAGCAACCAAAATATCACGTGAGCATACCAAATCGAACTGTGTTATCAGTGACGGATAATCGGATTTATGCTCGAAGGCTTTGCAAGGAATAACGGTAGCGTTCTTTGTTGATGGTTCATCCCATAACCTGGGCTCCATGTCTTGATGTTGATAATGATAATATTGATGAGCATGTTCCAACGCATCCTGATAAACATTACAAAAGTCTATATTGAACTCATGATCTTCAACCTCTTCTAACGCCGGATGTGAAACTTTTATCCATTTTGTGTGATTTCGTGGACTTAGGGTGTCTGGTGGTTTGCAATAGAATTCACCATGACGTGGGGCAGGAGCTGTAAATATGATGCATGCCATAAACCATGAGGAGGGTATTTTACAAAGGAAGATCAGTAAGACTGTTCGTAGTTGCCATGTACCCCATTCGCCTGTTATCTTTCCTACGGCATCGACTTTCGATTGCATTTTAGTTACAACTTTAGGTGGTTTTCCTTCGATTAGGGCGAAGGAGTCTACTGGATAGAGGTTTTGTTTGTGATGAGTGGGTGTGTTGTTTAGGGATTGTGTAGTTGGTGTTGCGTTGTAAATGGTGGCGTTGGTACCGTCTGAGGTATCCAAACGGCTAACTGATGTCACTGAACTTCTTCTTCTACAAGATAGATTATTAAAATTTATATTTCGACTTATTGTGCTGTTGTTATTGTTGTTATTAATAGTTCGTGCTTCATTTTTCACATTCGCCGGAGATGAAGACAGCGATTCAGGTATCGCTATGGGAGCTAGAAGTGGTGTTGATATGTTTGTTACGGAGGTGGGCAATGATTCAGTTTTGTCTTGGTTCCGCAGGAGTGGTGACTCCGCCTGTAAATATAAAAAATATATAAAATATCAATTAATTATTTTGATGAAATTTTTTCTAATATAATATTTCAAAAAGGGATCTCTTTTGTTTTTAGGATTCCCCAAATGTAGATGTAACTGAATATGGCTTTAGTTAAAACGTAAGTTGAGTTTTCCAAATATCTTATTATTGATGACAACTTTAGAGCTAAAAGTTTTTAGATCTTACTAATCTAACCTAGAAAAATTATTGTTTATGTGTTTTCGTGGATTATGTATTCGAATGAGTTGAAATGTATTAAATTTGATCTTATTCGCTGTGGGGGAGGTAAAGAAAATCCCTCAAAAATTTAAGTAAAATCCCTCACCTAACAAGCTTACTTTTCTTATATTTAAGTTTTTCCTTTTTTTAAAAGCATCCATTTTATAATTAAATTTTCTTAGGCGTTAATTCATACAAGGCAATTAGTCCCTAAAAAATTTCTATTTATAACGTTGAAGTCTCAAATCCAATAATTTGGTTTTCATGAAGTATTTTTCAAATCAATGTTCTGAAATTTGTATTTAAATAGTTTTGATTTTATAGCGGTTTTTATCAGAAGCGATCGAAAATTTTTCAACAAAGTGCAAAAATTCGAATATCGAGAACTGGAAAAACATAATTAATTGAGCAAACAAAAAAAAAAAAAAAACACTACGAAAATAAAACAAAAGCACGAAAAATATAAAATGTTGATTTAAAGGGAAACAGACACATTGGCCGAGGAAAAATGTTCTTTTTCAACAAGACAAAGTTTCGGAGCACAACCAGCACAATATTCACTCTCTGAGATAACTTTTACTTGCGCTTACTTTTGGAGATATTTTTCTTTTGTTGTTTGGGTCACCATTTTTTTTGGACCAAATTTCATGTAGTCCTTTTTTCTACACTAAAAATAAATGACAACACTGTGTTATTTAATTTTCCAACCAACTCTGACTCTGAATGTTAGCATGGGAAAGCCTATTATGCTGGATGGAATCTTTTTCGTTCTCGTTCATTTCGTAAATTATGAGATTTTAAAATATACCTTTTTATCCAAATTCAAATGTTAAGTCCAAGAATAATCTTTTTAATCTACTGGTTTTGAAATACACACACAAGCCAGCCAAACAAAATGATTTTCAAGATAGCCTTTTATGGCATTTAGTCCTACAAATTGGCGTTTCGTCCGGCCTACTCATTTGAACTCATCAGTGACACAGCGAAGGCCTTTGTCATTCGCAATTTGCATTAAGTTCAGTTCAACTTACATGAATTCTTTGACAAAGAGCCTCTGTAAACTATATCCAATAAGATAAGAATTTCTAATCATTAAGCTGGGAATTTTTTTTGCCCGGGGCCAGGCATAGTTTCTATAAGGTTTTTTTTTTACTAATACGAATTCTATATACAGGGTGGCGCACGAATCGTGCTACAAAAATAAAACGTAATAACTTTTTTTCTGTGTGAGTAATCGGCTTATTTTTTTTTTATTTTGTAGGTTACTATTTAGATTTATAAAAATGGATGCTTGGGATACGGAGAAAAGAATTTGGATAGTGCAACGGTACCATGCTTTGCAGTCCGTCATTTCCGTCCAAAGGGAATTTAGGCGGGAGTTTGGCGGTAATCCCCCGAGTAGATAGACCATTATGAGGTTTGTAAACATGTTTGCCGAATCTGGAAGCATCGCACGAAGGCCGTACCATCGAGATGCCAATGTTCGGGTTCAGGATACAATCGCAGCAGTAGCATGTGCAATACAGGCCAATCCGAGCGTTTCGACCCGAAACTTATCGGGGCAAATTGGAGTAAGTAGACGGTCATTACAACGGATACTTCATGACGATTTAAACTTGTTTCCGTACAAAGTCCAAATTACTAGCAAGTTAAACCCTCAGGATTTGCCTGTTCGCCTGGAATTTTGCCAAAAAATGATATCAATGGCCGAAGAAGACAACACATTAATCAATTGTTTGTTCATGTCTGATGAGGCCCATTTTGATCTTAACGGCAATGTAAACAAGCAAAATTGCCGTATATGGAATGAGTCTAATCCAGAAATGCTCCATGAGACGGAACTGCAACCAGAACGAGTCACTGTGTGGTGCGCAGTTTCATCAAGGTGTATTGTCGGGCCGTACTTCTTTGAAGAAAACGGTGTAACCGTTACTGTCAATGGGGACCGTTATTTAAAGATGTTGAAGGAGTTTTTTTACCCAGAACTGCGCCGAAGACGTATACCATTCAACAGCGTTTGGTTTCAGCAAGATGGAGCAACTGCACATATAGCCAGACCAGTTATGGCGGAGCTAAACAAAAAATTCGCAAACAAATTAATTTCTAGGAACTTCACTCTTCGCTGGCCCCCAAGGTCACCTGACCTGACTGCACCAGACTTCTTTTTATGGGGTTATGTCAAGCAAGAGGTGTATAAAACGAAGCCCAGGAATTTAACTGAATTAAAGCAGTCCATAACGACAATAATTGAGGCGACTTCAACTCTTCAGGCCGCAATGAATAATTTTTTGATCAGGTGCCGCATATGCGTGGGAGAGCGTGGAGGTCATTTGCGGTCTATAATCTTTAAAAACAACTAACTATTTAAAATAAAATTTAATTTTCTAACCAATAAAAAAAAATAAATGAAATACATCGATTAAAAAAAAAGTTATTTGAATTTCTTATTGTAGCACAATTGGTGCGCCACCCTGTACTATTGAAATAAATCATCAGCCTAGTAAAAAACTTAGACTTAGGAATTCCAATCTTGTTGGATATAGTTTACAGTGGATTTTTGTCAAAGAATTCATGTAAGTTGAACTGAACTTAATGCAAATTGCGAATGACAAAAGCCCTCGCTGTGTCACTGATGAGTTCAATTGAGTAGGCCGGATGAAACGCCAATTTGTAGGACTAAAGGCCATAAAAAGCTTTTTTGAATCAATAATTCAACAAGTCCAATCCTTAATGCTAAGTTTTCTACTTGGCTGATTTATTTCAGTAGTATATAAAATTTGTATTATAAATCATGCTAAGCAAACTAGATTTTCATGTAAAATTTACAAGACATAGAACATTATTATCTGGGTTGCACCAATGCTCTTCACACATTTTTTTTAAGCTAAAACGCAATTTGTGAACCATCCCTGTGTTTTATCATCTATTTATTAAGCTGAACGAAAACATTTTACCAGTGAAAGTAACTATTTAATTGCAACGGATACCAAAAAACACTTAAGGCCTTATTGCGAGATTCTATTCAAAAACATTCGAATAGACAATAGTCGCTCAGAAATTCTTGTTAGAATTGAAATTTCTGTCAAATAGAAAAATACATAAAAATTGTATTTACTAATGGACTTTCGCAATACTGATAATCGTCTATTTTTAAAGTCTATTCGACTTTAACGGCTAATTTCATAAAACTAACACCAAAATTGCTTTTATCTAAACTTCTTCTAAATTTTATCAGACATTTAAAGTTTTTTAGTTTCACCAATGTAGAAAAGGGAAATTTTAATTAAACTGAGTTTTCCTCACATCCCTGGACATGCCAAAAGGGGTTGTTTCACTCGCACATGCTATGGGTATGAGAAAAAGTGAAAAAGCATTATTGATGAGGGGACAATTATTCTGACAGCTAAATATCAGCTATTTTCTGCCTGGAATGGCTGCAACAAAAGATACTTTTAAAATTTAATGAGACAAGAACGAGCTTTTATTTCATAAGGGTATTTATCAAATCAAAAAACATCATTTAAAGGTTTAATGGATTTTAAAATTATTAAAAGTCTCGTGAATTTGGGCATAAGTCTTTTTTGAATAGACTTTTGCAATAAGGACCGAAATTTTAAAGTGATTTCATCTAATTCTCAAAATAGATTTCTGTGAACCTCAACAACTCTCCGAGGTCTCCCAATTTTTTAGGTTTAGTTCTGTTCGTTATCAGATGAATTAATGATGACGGCAGTCTATAATTATTAGGTAAATATCGTAACGACTCTCATTTTTGTACTTTAACGACTCTTGAATGAAGAAGTTTTGTAGTAATGTGATGTTTTGTGATAAAGTGAATACATTTTATTAACGAGCCTAAGAAAATATTACAATATTCTGGAATCATTTATTTTTTAACCTTGAGGCCACACGAGCCAGTACTGGCTAGCCAGTCGAAATACACTCACATTTTCTTACTTACACATACGAGCTTAAGCAACTGGCTAGTCAACTGGCTTGCTTTTTTCGAAGCCAGTTGGGAAGCCAGTAGAGCAGCCAGTAACAGGGTTTGGCAGTACTTTTTCAGAGCAGATTTGGAAAAATAGATCTAAAACTAAAATTGTCTCGCATTTTTTTTCACAAAATATTAATAAAATAAGAATCGGGGAGTCCATATGTCCAGTCCTAAGGAACTCAAAATTTTATAAATTCGCTAACGCTCATATCATTTACTCGTTTAATCCGATTAATCCAATTGGATTTAAACTGCATTCCGGAGGTCAGTTTAAGTTGCTAAATCCAGATAAAGACTGAATTTTATACTATTCACTTTTTCTTGACACTTCGATTTCGAGTAGTGAATAGTGATACTAAACTAAAAGATTTTCAGCCGAGCTTAACTAAAAATTTGTTATAATTTTTATGCGTTGTTTTTGGAAATCGAGTTTAAGCAAAAGTGACGACGACGACTCATGTCTGTTATGATCGTCCAAACGTAATTTCCAGTATCGTGGTCATTAAGTTCATCTCACTGTGGTCTTGCCATGCTCATTTACACGGGAATCTATGTTGTGGTTGTCTCGCTTTAATCTCGCTTTGGCATCGCCATGACATTTACACGTGGGTTTTAGCATTGAGTATATTTTGCCATCATCTCGCTTTGATCTCGCCAGAGTTTTTTTCAAAATCGAAATTTTCAAAGTGGTTAAAATAAGCTCAAACCATGGTTAAAAAGTCCAAACGTGGTTTTCAATGTCGTGAATAAATGATTAGGTGGTAAGGCTTTTCACATCCAAGTGAATAAATATTCTAGTGCATTCACATCACGTCAGTGTAGTTGCTCTCAATTAATGCCATGTAAACTAATTCTGCCAGGCAAAATTTTCGTTTTCTTTCTGAACGCTTCGCGTTGATTTAGGAGAGTTTTTTAAAAGCTCTCCAGAACCAACGCAAAACATTCGCAACGTTCTGTTCTTTTATTAGTTCTGTCGCATGGCGTCAGGGTGTTTTTAGTCCAATAAATCTTGAAAAAGCAGAATATCATACTAATTACATTTCTTTTCCTAAATTCGGAGTAGATTTACTCCATTTGGAGTAACATCCGAACGCTGGCCAGTATAGAAGCCAGTACAGCATACCGCCTTCGTCACACCAAATACACGAATAGGAATTTGACAGTAAATAGGCGTGTTTTGCTGAAAACTACATATATACAGCCAGGCAAGGTCGGAACAAACTGGTTAAAAAGCTCCTTTTGTGTGAGAATTCCATAGTTCCAAACTGTTCCAAGGCACTGTTCGCTAGTCACATTCTACTGCAGAAAAAAGGTAAAGTTATTGGCAGCTGGTGATTGTTGTTGCACTGCGCGTAAAATTTCAACTGGCAGGCTGGCAACTTCTCAACAAAACACGGCTAATGTGTGTAGCCAACTGGCTAGCCAGTACTGGCTCGTGTGGCCGCAGGGTAAAATAATGAATTAGAAATAGTAAATATAGTGCCTTCACCTGTTTTTTTCGTTATTTTAATTTGTAATCGAAAATATTCCGTCAAATAAAATTGAATTATCTTTCTTGTACGTACATATGTAGAGGTAGATATGTTCGTTTAAAAAATATGCTTGTAAAACTTATCTGGAGGAAAATGTAATTTAAGTTATTGGCCTGTTAAATTTTTACGTGGTTGGTGCAACCAATGAATGTCATTTTAAAATTAAACAAAGCAATACAAATTTAAAAAAGATGTCGGTGCAACTGGTCATAGTTCGAGATAACTAGATTTTTATGTAAATTAACAAGATTTGCAGGTAAAATTAGTAATATTTTCAGGTAAAATTTTTAGTGTACCTGTACATTTAAAACAAGTATAAGAGAGATTTCTATAATGTATTGGCTACTATTTTTGTGTACTTCCTACTTAGTTTGCTTGATAATCGGGTTTTTCAATAAGAGTGCTACACAATTTTTTTTAAATAAAACAAAAACGGTTTTGGGTATCAATGAAATTCTTTATTCCTGTGAAAGAACATTCGATGCCATTATGTATGGAATTCGATTTCTTTTACATGGCCACCACGGGCACGCTTGCAGAAGTCCACACGTTGAACCCAATTTTCGACGGTTTTCAAGCAACAATCGGCCGATACTGCTGCAATTTCACGTTCGATATTCGTACGAAGTTCATCAATCGTAGCTGGATTGTTGGCATAGACCACAGACATGACGTAGCCTCATAGGAAATAGTCTAACGGCGTCAAATCGCACGACCCAGGCGGCCGAGCGACTGGACCATTTCGTGAGATAACACGTTCTCCAAACTTGGTTTCCAATAAATTGATTGTGACATTCGCTCTGTGGCTTGTGGCGCCGTCCTGTTGGAACCACATGTCCCACAAGTCCATATCATCCAATTGGGGCCAAAAATATTCGGTTATCATTGAACGGTAGGGATCCCCATTCACAGTAACGTGCCGGTCTTGATCATCACGGAAGAAGTACGGCCCAATGACGCCGCCGGCCCATAAACCACACCAAACCGTAATTTTTTCGGGATGCAATGATGACTCATGGAGTACGTGTGGATTGCTGCCTGACCAATACCGCATATTTTATTTATTGACTAAGCCGTTCAGCTAGAAATGAGCCTCATCATAAATTGGACGTAGCGCTCTTAACGTTGAGGCCACTGACTCCGAATTTCGGTAGTAAATTTTATCAATTTCGAGTCGTTGTTATCTTTCCATCATGAAATGGCAAACCTTTCTGAAGAGAAATGTCAAAAGAGCGGCAAGCAATATGGCGTCGTTTGTTGTCCCTGTCGCTCTCCTTTTGTAGCGTCCCATTTGAAAAACCCTTTACCTACTCATCAACTGATTTTTTGTTCGGTTTGGAGGTAAATGAATTATTTGTTTCATGGTAAACAAAAGATACGGGCTTTTATTTAAGGACATGTGTTTGAATTTTCTATTTTGAAAGATATTTTGAAACTAAGAATTGTAAAAAAAAGTTTAAACGCAGAATAAATGAAGATGAACTTCTTAGAGGTACAAAATTTTTGTTTATTAAATCGAGTAGGTAGTGCCAAAAATAAGAAATATTCAGACATTTTTATTATTTCGTTTTTACTTTTATTAAATTTATTTTTAAACTAAGGAACCTAGGTTAATGGCCTAAAGGCAAAAACAAACAAAATCTAAACTGCATATAAAATTTAGTTAAAATATAAAATGTTTATGTTTTTTTTTGTCTAAAGCAGGTCTATGCTCTATATTTATTCTATAAAGTGTATTACTACCGCCAAGGCTATGATAATTTGTAAATGAAAAATATATTTTACTAATTTATTTCACAAACGGTGGCAAAAAATTTCAATTCCATTTTTTTCCTTAAGATACAAATACACAAACCCAATGTATAAACGATGCAAATATACCAATCACCCCCCTCATACAAAAAATTACCGAAAAGGTTCGTCAATTTGACACAGTGAAAATTTACTCATAAGAAAATCATAAAATGACTCTTAAGTAGTCAAAATACCTTTAAGTCTCCTTCCCTGGCTACCCACATGATATCATTTAGTAGGTCATTGATTATGTCATTTAAAAAGGAACTAAGGCGTTCATGGGTTTTTATTATAAATATTGGGATATTGGGATATTGAATATGAAGAAACCCCGGAGTGCTATTAAATTCGAGGGTGCATTTTGGAGGAGGGGGTGCAAAAGTACCCTTTGTGGGTTTTTCATGTAAACATTTTTAGACTATGTATATTTCTTAATGTTATCTTCTATTTTAAGGCAGTGTTATATTTACAAGATTTCATTCAGATTTTACCTGAAACCTACGTTGATTTAACACGACAAGTCAAGTATCTAGTTAATCAAGTATCTGGTTAAGCTAATCAAGTCAAAAGTAGTTATTCTTAAACATTTAAAAGTTCATGGCTCAATCGACTACAACTAAAACTAAAAACACCGTAATGATCATATTTACTTAATATTGTACAATACACGCAATCGAGAAAAAAGTGCTTATATATTTTTAAAAATACTAAGAAATTAATGAAAAACTAGATCTAACTAAATTCATTTTGAGAAAAATTTTATCATTTATGTATCAATTCTTGATTACCTTGCTTTTAGCTTTCGGCATACCAAAAAACCTCAGTGTAAAAAAAGAAAAATATAATCAGAGTTTTACTTCAGTCAACAATGTGTTAATATCTAAAAATCCTTGATTTCTTGTAGTTAAAGGTTATTATCTTTTCATTCTGGAATACCAAGTATTTGCATATAACACCTCAATGAACATAATATTTTTTTGATGGAGGCAAATCAAAGCAAAATCCCTATCAGTTTATTTCTTCAGTATCATCAGAATAATCCTTTGCACGTGCCAGGTATTCGTTTCGACAAATTGACAAAAGAAATGACATACATTTTCCCCTGAATTTGTTCTTCTTCAATTATTGTATTTTTCTCCACAATAGGATGAAGAATTTGAAGAAAAAAAATTTTTCCAACAGGCACAAAAATTGTATAAGAATTTGGATAAGAAAAAAGACTATAAATAAAGGAATTACATAATCATTTGTTATAACACAATTAAACCGCAGCCAATAAAATTGCTTCTTTTTAACTATAATAGATTCAATAAAGTTATTCCGAATTAAGAGAAAAAGAAACCAATCGAGACATTTTATTAATAAATATGTCTAAATCATAGCTTTTCCAAACAAAGTTAGTGGTTATAAAAAGAATTTGTGTGTGTGCCTAGAATATTATGATAGGCTCTTGCCCATATTTGTGGGGCTTGGAATATTGTGTCTCAAATAAAGGTTCAGTGTAGGTCACTTAACTTTCGGAAGTTTTTTTTTTTTGTTATGTAGTTATTTGAATTGGTCTATCAAAACATCTGAAGCAATATAGAAAGTCAGACGGGTTGTGAAAAAAAACATTATCAATAGTCTTTTGAATAAAAACAAGAATAATAAGTAGTTTTTATAATTTTGAAAAGGGTAGAGTCTTGAAGAAAAGAATATGGAAACTGATTTTATTGAAATCGATTCGAATTATTTGAATAATAACTTAATGGTGTGGCTGAGTCCATTCTAGGCAGGATTTCTCATGTATTGAAAGAGTTTCCGAAGTTTGGGAACAAATTTCGAGTTTCTTTTTAAATTTTATTCTTGTGAAAGAAGTAGAGAAAAACGTTTTGCTTATTGTTAGAGGACGTCTTTGGTTTTAAAAAATACATCAGTCTGGAAACAAATAGTACTCCCACCGGTGATAAACTAAGCCACGTATATAGTATTGTAAAGGTCATGAAATATTCATCAAAACCTGACTTATTACAGTTATAACGAAAAAAATGTATATAATCACGAAATCCGATGAGGAAATACCCTTGCGAACGCTTTTACTTCGGTTAAGCCAAATAAATGGGTTCAAAACTCCTTTCTCCTATACAAAACGCTAATTTTACCACTTCTATTCTATGGCGCCGAGTGCTGCACGAAAAGTAATAAGGGGGAACTGACATTGGGTTCTATATGCGAAGAGGGCGAATGAAGGAGAAGATTCAATCGTGAATTGTACGAGCTGTTCCAAGATGTGGATGTAGTTCAGAGAGCTAAAACACGTCGACTATACTGGCTCAGCCTTGGACACATTGAGTGAATGGACAACAATGTTCCAGCCATGAAAATCTTCGAATCCCAGCCCGCAGGTTCGAGATGACCAGGAAGACCGAACCTCAGCTACAGGGACCAGATGGTTACAGACGCAAGAGCGCTTGGTCTCGACGACTGGAGGGAGCGTGTGAGGTATCGCAACCGATGGAAGACCGCAATATCTCAGGCAGATACCCTCCATGGATCAAGAGCCGTCTATAGGAGGGTAAACATGGATCAACATTGTTGAAAACATTGCTTGATGGATACGAAACAAGTTTCCATCAATAAATATTGATTTTTGTTAAACTACGCTTGTAGTTCCATGCAAAAAACGAGTGGGTGGCGCAATTCTGTCTAGTTGTCTGTCTGTCTATTCTTTGATCTTCCTTGACCAACAGCCTAAACCACTGAAGCGATTTTCTTCAAATTTTGAATTTAAAGTTTTTCTTAATTAATCATACTACTATACATACTGCTATACAACCGTTAAGGAAAAGCTATAACGGCATACTTGGTTTTAAGCCTTAAGCTATTTGACAAGTTGATTAAACAATTTAAAAGAAAACAATTTAAATGCCTTTGTTTTATACATTTCTATATATTTTATATATGTAATACTGACATATTTTAAAAGTTCTTAATTCTAAGCAACTTGAACATCAGAGCAAGTAAATGCAATACAGTCGTGCATTTAATGTCCTTTGCAAATATTTTTTGAAAAATAAATTAATTAATTAATGAATTGAAGCCAGACCTTCGGCATGACCAGTCCAACGCACAAACCATTATGAGGTACTAAAAATATTGTTTAAAATAAATAAATTTTGTGGCGCAACAGCTCATGGAGAACCAGTGCCTAGTGAGTAACAACTCTCAACCATTCCTGTGTGCGAGTTGTTGGCAGGAATGAAGGGGACCTACAATTTTTTGCCGAATCCGAACGGCTAGATGAGAAGCACTTATTCATGACAAGTATACTCTTGGAGGATTTGTCAGTCCCTCGCAAGAGGCAGTACCTCGGAAAAAACATTTCTGTTTGTAGTTGGCAGTGGCCGGGAATCGAACCCAGACCTTTGGCATGACAGTCCTACGCACTAATCATTATGCCACGAGGTACTACAAAAAAATATTGTTTAGGAAAAGTTTATTTTTGCCCTTAAAATCTCAACTCTTTCATAATAAGTTCGTATTTACTCTACAAAATCTATTTTGCCTGGCAACTAGAAGTAACTTTTGTTGCTTACGACTTTCCTTAATGACATCCTTCGAACAAAGCAAGTTCATAAAACGTCAAAATTACCAAACAAATAACGTTGTATTCCCAAAATTTGCAGCCAAGTTAGTGGGAAATTTAAGCAATAAGAGTCTCGAGAAAGCGAAGTAAAATGCTTTAATAGCTTACTACCACGCATCGATTCGGGTTGCTTTTAGCTCAATGTTGCTTCCTAGTGCTAGCAACTAAAAGTTGATCACAACTCACAACTTAGTTGCCTAGTGGTCACTAGACCTTGATTTTGAGATAAGGCAAGCGATATGTCATTTAGGATATTTGCAAAAAAAGTATGCGATAAAAAAAAAATAGTTTTTAACGGGACACTAAAAAGTATTACATTGACCCTAACATGGGCCTAGCAAGTGTAACACTCGAATTTGTATCGGGCCTCACCCGCTAAGTATCCTTTTGCCTAGACAGACAAAAAAAATTAAAAGTTGTCTTTGTTGGGATTCCATCCTACGATATTCTGGTTACCAGTCCAATACTTTAACTAGTGACCTATTTCCCAATACTGTTATGTGTTGGTGAAAATTAAAAGGTATAGTTACTTTAATTTTCCTTACTATGTATGATGGGTATAAAATATTTTGTTTTTGTTATTAGATATTTGTCATGGGATAAAAGGACTTATCCAACAAGTTTTTGTCTAGCGAGGGCCCCACTAGTATTTGACAAGTTTTCCTTGCCTAGATTGACAAAAACTGGACATTTTTACAGGCGGGGTAATAAATCCAAAAACTGTAATTCTATAAATTTGTGAAGTTGGATTTTTTGGAAATTTTAAATCAATTGTAAAAGTTTTTCCAAGTACCGCCCGATTTCTCGCATTTCATCTCTGGGAAATCAGAAAGAAAAAAATCTAAATCTAAAATATCGAAACTGCATTATTCTTTAGATCTTAAAAATTGACATCTCACAAATAAGTAATAATATAACATCGCAATTTCAAAATTTCACCTTATAATTTTTCAAATATCAACCAAAATCCCGAAAATTAAAATCTCGAATATCAAAATCTAGAATACCTACTCAAAACTGAGTGGCCACATTATTAGCGGGATTTTTATTTGCGAGATCTCGAATGCGAGTTTTTCATTTGCATGCACCTTATTTAGGTTATCTTAATAAACAAATATTCTATTTCAAATGTCACTTAATTGTTATTATGTATATGGCATCCCATATGTGTGCTTTTCGAAAGGTTACTAAGTAGTTATAAAAGGTCAGGTAGTAACAGTAGATAATTCGGCAGACATAAAATTTTCAAAAATGTATGCTGAATCATGAAAAAATTTTGACCTAGACCTTATAGATTCATTGGTGACATACATTTTTTTAAATGAATTTTCAAAGTTTTTTCATGATTCAGAATAAATGTTTGTCTGCCAAATTATCAACTATTACTACCTGGCCTTTTGTGACTATTTAGTGACTACTTAGTGACTACTTAGTAACCATTCGAAGAACATATATGAGATGCCATGGAATTTATAATCTGATTCGGTTTATGGTGTCATAAATATTCACAAAATGATCAAATCAATTTCAAAATTATTTTTACGGTAAAACTATAGTAAACGAAAAGTTAAATTCTGTATTATTCTTGAAATGAAAACAGTTCTTGTTTTTCTGGCTGAAGACTTATTTTTAAGACCTTTCACGAATGATGTACATATTGTCGGCTTTCTGTCAAAACCTAAGTCCTTAAATGACACTTTAATGTACTTTTGGTCAACAAGAATTACTGAATTCGAATACCATATCTAGTTACTGTGTCATGGTCTCTTTTGGCTCTATGAACCAGTTATTATTATAAGTTTTATTTATAACCTTTTTAATCGTTTTTTTGTCTTCTAAGCAATTTTTCAATTGGACTTACTAGGTTTTGACAGAAAACTGACGATTTGTATTTTTTTATTTTTTAACTCTTTAAATACGCTTTGAGCAGTGAAATGTTTGTGTTTATGATTAAATTCATTTGTCGTATACTTTTATATGTGGGAAAAGTCCCAGGGGGTCATGACCCCCCCTTGTATCCGCCAATGTAAGTGCCTCTCATCTAGCCGTTTCAGATTGGGTAAAAAGTTGTAAGTCTCCTCCATTCGTGCCAACAGCAAAATTATTGTTGGATATATTCTAAGGCAAAAAATAGTTAAGAACTTATTTAACTTTAGTACAAAAAGTAATAATGAGGAGTTTTCAAAATGATTTTGTAGCACGTGTTAATCCAGTTAAGTTAATCCAGCCCTCTTTTGGAAATAATAAAACAGCAATAGCTATTTTTAATTTTTTTTTAAACTTCATGACATCTAAGCATTTGGTTTTGAGTGTTTAATAGGAATATTGAGTACTTATTACTGAAATTATACTTCATAATATAAAAGAAATAAAATAGTTTTAACAAATACACTAACATTTTTTTAAGTTTTGAGTTGGATAATTTTTTTTTTTTTAATTATTATGAAACAACTTAATTAGAAAAATTGATTTGAGAATGGTTTTTAAGAAATTATAGCATGACCTTGTAGCTGTTGTCGTAGTTTTTAGTTATTTTCATTTTAAATAAATTTGGTCGTAAAATTCTAAAAAGTTAATTAAACAAAAATAAAGAGCATAACATTGCAAGTTGCAAGTTGCAATTCTTTTTTTAAGAAAGTCATTACTCTTATCTAAAAGCGGATAAATAATCCCCCCTTCCCATACGATTTTTTTTTTAAAAACCATTTCATAAATTATCCTGCAAGAAATAGGGAACACCCTGTATTTGGTTTTGTTTTGACATCTAGTTGACAGACCGAGGTGAATAATTCTGACCACGGGATGTGTTCAACAAATAGAAACCCAACTAGGGCCAGGTTCACATTAGGTTTGTTTTTTTCCTTGCCTGAATGGGCTTGGACGAAAAAAACGACGTCGGTCGGGGCTAAACAATGCTCCGTGGTTCAAAATTTTTAATTCAACAATTTCTGTGGATCTACTGGGTTTTAATGATTATTTAAGTTTCATGTAAGTTATAAAAGCCAGTTACATGCTTGAACCATCCTCAGTTAAACCACCAAATCAGTGAGCTAAAAGTGCGGAGCTATGGATCAAAACATTAACCCCGTTTAATTAATACAAACACATATTGTTAAATTATTAAAAAGAGGTACAATAGATTAATTAATTAATTAATACCAACCTAAAATATTGACAATAATAAGAAATATATGTGCTCAGATGCCAAACTAAATATATCTAAATTATAAAATGGCCGAATATAGCTTGCCGTCACCATATTCACTAATACAAGCAATATAGAAACAAAGACTAACATAAAGATTGTATAATAATTTTACGGGATGACGATTGAAGCGAAAATATCTTTTTTTGAAATGTATAAATTTGTAAAAGTAAGCGTTAGTATTTAACGTTACTATTTGCACAAGAAAATATTTAAGGATTCAGTAATGCTCCAATAAGGTATTTACTTTCTGTCAGAAAGCTAAATGGAGCGCTGTAGAAACAAATAACACTTTAATGTCTGAAATGTGGAGCAATTTTGTTAGTTGGTTTGAGCCTTTAACCACCGTGAAGTCAGCGAGTTAAAAATTTCTGAACCACGAATCAAAATTTTAACAACCATTCTCCATACAAATGATTTTTAATGCAGAAATGTACGTGGACAAAAACATTCAACTATTACTACGTTTACAAGCAGGATCAAGAGCTCGAGTTGCAATAGGGTCGAATATTTGACACACGTTTTTCGTCAATTGAGTTGAGTACTTCATTTAGAGTTGAGTTAAATGGTAATAAGATTCCGGAAAAATTATTGACATTTATGTATATTTTTCAATGCTAGACAAATGTTATTAAATTAACACTAGCACTTGCTACACATGTGTATTAAAGCAAAACTATATTTGCTCCCAAACAAGCAAATAAACAGACCATAATGCAATATCTGTAAGACCAACTCCTCGACCCAGGGTTTTCGTCACATATTTCGACTCGACTCCGCTCCCCGAACGAGATCTCAAATCAAACTCATTTCAACTCGACCCAGGTTTGCAAAGAGTTGATGCGAGCTTCAAGCTGGTTTAACAACATATGTAAGCGTAGTATATATGTCAAAGTTCTAGTTTGTGAATATCTTTAAAATTTTCTTCTTACTCACTGTAAGTTATTTTCCGTCAAGAAAAGAGTATATTTTCTACATTTCCTTATACATTTCGGGAGTTGAAAAGGAAAAAAAAAAAAACAAAAAACTAATTGTTTATCGAAAAAAAAATAATTGAAGATATTTATTTTCCACACAGGCGGGAACTAGTAAAAAGCGACTGCAATTTACATTTACAAAAAAAACCATAACTTCTTCTCATAAGGCCCGGTGAGCACTTGATATAAATTTCTCCATTTTTTATACTTTTTGAACAAGCCCATTGCAGCCCAAGTGAATTTGAAAATAACTAAAGATTTTCAAAAATAACCGTGGTGGATTGATCCCAACTGTCTATGTGTGCGATTAAATCAGTGGTGGACTTAGCCCAGCTGTCAATGTGTGCAAAAACCTAGTGGTGGACTTAGCCCAACTGTCTATGTGTGCGTGTTTCAGTTTGTAGGCAAAGCCGGATGACAGCCAAGGATTGGCTTCTTGGTAATTGATCTTCTCTGGCCGTGACCACGAAGAATGCAATTTCTTCGAAACGTCGGTCGTCGCGAAGAAAAAAATTAATACTAATTTCTTGATTAAGTTACAAAAAACTTATAAATTTACAACGATTGAAAGCAGCTTAAGTCGGGTTTGTTCCGAGAAAAATGAGATTGAAATTTTATTAGTAAAAAATACTTAATTCAAAGGAAAATCAATGAAAGAAACAATTTTTTTCTCTGGTTCAAAGAACTTGATTATGCCAACATAAATACTGATTTGATTTTAAGTTCTTACTCCGAAATCAAGCCAAATCCCACAAATTCACACTTGAAATAAATTTAAATTTTCCATAGAAATGGATGGTTTAAAATTAAAAAAAGTTATCTAAAAAAATCAAAGATTTTTATTATTTTTTTTTTTTAAAGTGCGCATAACTTTTTTCGGAGCAAAAATATGTTCAAGACATGCTTAAACATAATAAAGTTGTAAAGTTTAAATTGATTTTTCAGTTTTTTGTATTAATAAAGGAAACTCGTAACTCGTATCGGCTCCCTAGCACACGTGCTAACTGGCACAGGGATAGACAACTCTTCCGTTTGATAAATTTTCTTAATGAAAAAATATGATATTTCTGCAGTATTTATCACTTCATCAAATTGTGGTGATTTTCCAAGACGTGTGTCACATGTATGCACTGCCTTACGAAGTGTATACTGGGTATAGTGAACGGTCCTATTACACGTTTGCGGGTATGTGTGAAGAACTTATCTATTAGTTCTACGCAGAATTTGGTGAGTCAAAGTAATCCGTACGTTAACACACGTCGCAGACTATTACAAATTTGTTAATAAGAATTACAAGTTAACAAATGTACGAGTATGTATATACATTTCAAAAACTCGTATATATAAAGACATATAAATACCTCTTTTTGTACTATGTGCTCTAGGTCACTTAATAAATTATTTTAAAAATAAACACATCCGGTTTGTCTTGTTGTTGCTTGCTGTTTCATCCGGAAGTTAAAACTTATATATATTTAATAACTAATTCACTTATTTGGTCAAGTGCTCCCTTAAGACTGTCTTTTGCTGGCTACAAAAGGAAACATGCCAGATTCTTTTACTGTAACAAAATATCCATGTAGGTTTTTTTTTTTACATTCTTACGGCCATTGATTGTCGGTCCAATTAAATAACCTACAGCAATAATACGATTTTATGATGCGGCCCAAATGATTGTTTCAGAAAAAGAAGATATAAATATCTGGGTAGTTCACCGGTAGGTTCTGAAATGAATTTGGCTTTCAGTAAAAGTTCAACGCATAAAATAAAATGTTCTGTAAAAATAAAACCCCAAAAATTAAAAAAAGTTATTTTTGTAACTTAAAATGAAATACATACGTCAAGCAACGGTTTTATATTTAGTCATATCAGTTATTTCGATACAATTTGATTGGAATTCAAAAGAAAAAAAAGAAAAACAAAGGAATTAAAACTGGTAATCTTTTTATTTGCGTCTGATGTAGCTACATATTTTACTTTAAACGGTCTTTGAAAAAATAAGTAAGTACCCTGTACCTGTATCAAGGTTTGATAAAATTAACTTCGAATAAGAAGAAAAGATAAAAGATAATGCGTTCGCGTCACGAGCAGTGCTCGTTCTTGTATGAAGCTGGGAAACTAGCTTTTTTTTCAAATATGAAATAGGTATTAGAAGAACTTAATTTATTTTTATAACTTTGAGTTGATTTAAAGCTGTAATACATAATGTAAACAGAAATATTAATCTTCCCACCGTTCTCTCCATTGTTTCATGACTAAATGCAATAAATTTTCGAATGAACTTTTCTTTTCCAAAAATGTTTGTGCTTGTTTCGTCAAATTGACATATAGTCCAGAAGAAAAAATGCACAGGTCGTGCATTGAAACCGCTACTAAAACTGTTTATACAAAGGTCAATGGTGAAAAGGGTAACTCTACCCTGCTATTGATAAACGACAACCAACAGCGTGTTAGCACTTATTATGTGGGCAGGGCCGTAGCTTCAGCTGGTGGCCCTCGGGCCAAAAGCAAATATGCAGCATTATTTTTCAATAATATAATAATTGGTATCGTAGTAGTACCTCGTGGCATGATGGTTAGTGCGTAGGACTGTCATGCCAAAGGTCTGGGTTCGATTTCCAGCCGCTGCCACCTAAAAAACAGAAATGTTTTTTTCGCGAGGTACTGCCTCTTGCGAGGAACTGAAAAATCCTCCAAGAGTATACTTGTCATGAATAAGTGCTTCTCATCTAGCCGTTCGGACTCGGCAAAAAACTGTAGGTCCCCTCCATTCCTGCCAAAAATACGCACACAAGAATGGTTGAGAGTTGTAATTCACTAGGCCTTGGTTCTTCACGAGCTGTTGTGCCACCAAATTTATTTATTTTTTTTATTTTTAATAATTGATATCAATGATAAATTACCATGAAACCGAAATATGTGACCGAGTGAGTAAGTGCCATTATCAGTGATCGTTTGAACGAATAACCACCAGGGCTTCCATGTCTTGAACAAGTTCGATAGCCCAATTTTGAAATTTGTGTAGCTCATAACTTTGATCATAATTTGTTTTTATTTTAAGAAACAATGACAAATAAAATAAATTTTGTCTTCATAAAAGAAATAAGAATTCAAATGGAAATTCTGGTAACAACAGCGAAACTGAATGATTTTAAAGTGAAGTTTGTTGCGGTTGATTTGAAAGGTCAAAAGAAATGAGTATAATGTCTATGCTCCATAACACGATGGTTCTTTGCATCTGAATTTTTTCGAATGTCTATATCTGATTTCACTTTCGCACCCATTGAAAAGAGTAAGACGCAAATAATCATCGTTTAATAGTGGACTATTGAGTGAAAAAAAGAGGTGCCAAATTGGGGAATGCCTGAAGAGTATGTTTAGAAGGAAAAAAGTGTTTTATTTATGATTTACTTACACGAAAAGAATATAATATAAAAAAGCTGAATGATAACTATTTTTTTGTATGAAAATTCTCAAACATTTATATGAATTCATCAACTTGGTGACAGCTCTACACAGAACAAAATATCACCCAAAAATTGATTTGGGCTATTAGTAGCCCAATTATGATTGATCTGTCATACTGAAATTGTTGTCGGCAAAAGATAGCCCAATTTCCGACAAATAGCAAGCCTGGTAACCGATTCCAATTTTAAGATTTTATACCAAAAGGACTGGTTTTTGATGAAAAAATTGCTCTACGATTTAAAATTGGTTAAACTTGCAACTTTGAGCCAAACATAGTCTCTGTGCCCCCAAGATTTTGCAAGAGACACCCTTTAAAAATGAATTAATAACAAAATAACAACAAGTAGTTATTAACAGTATAATGAAAAATACAGTGTGCTTGGCATAAAATGCTTCAAAACTCGTTCAGGCGGGAGGGGCAATAAAAAAGGGATTATTTCAACTAATAACGGGTGATTTTTTAAGAGGTTTAGAACTTTAAAAAAAAAACACAAAAAATTCGAAAAAATGAATGAAATATTTATTTGAATCGATAGTTTGAACCTTGGAATTTAATGTTTAAAGATAATTTCATGCAAATGTTGACCGCGGCATACTCTTTCACACATATCGGCCGGTATCTCACGAATGAATGTATGGATGTTGGCTTCCAGTGCGTCAATCTAAGCGGGCTTGTCCCTATAGACATTAGCCTTGACATACCCCCACAAAAAATAATCTAATGGTGTCAAATCGCACGATCTAGGCGGCCAATTGACCGGCCCGAAACGTGAAATTAACTGTTCACCAAACTCGCCTCGCAATTGCGCCATTGTTTCGCGTGCTGTGTGGCATGTGGCACCGTCTTGTTGAAACCACATATCATGCAAGTCAAGAACTTCCATTTCGGGCAAAAAAAAGTTTGTTATCATCGCTCGGTAGCGTTCACCATTGACAGTAACGCTGCGATTCGCATCATCTTTGAAGAAATATGGCCCAATAATGCCGCCGGCCCATAAACCGCACCAAACAGTGGCTTTTTCGGGATGCATTGGTAGCTGTTGCAATGCTTCTGGCTGATCTTCAATCCAAATGCGGCAATTATGCTTATTTACGTACCCATTCAACCAAAAATGAGCCTCATCGCTGAACACAATTTTTCGATAAAAAAGCGGATCCTCGGCCAGCTTTCCAAGAGCCCATTCACCAAAAATTCGGCGTTGTGGTAGGTCGGCTGGCTTTAGTTCTTGCACCAGCTGTATCTTAAAAGGCTTTACGCCCAAATCCTTCTGCAAAATTTTCCACGTAGTGCTGTAACAAAGGCCTAACTGCTGGGAACGGCGCCGAATCGACATTTCGCGGTCTTCTGTCACACTAGCTGATACGGCCGCAATATTTTCTTCACTACGCACAGTACGTAAACGTGTTGGTGGTTTAATGTCCAACAAAGTAAATTTGGTGCGAAATTTGGTCACAATCTTCCGAATAGACTGCTCAGAAGGTCGAGAATGCCGACCATAAAATGGAAGCAGCGCGCGATGAACATTTCGAACCGAGCACGAATTTTGATAGTAAAATTCAATAATTTGCAAGCATTTTTCATTTGTAAGACGATCCATGGTTAAATTGCAAACCAAACTGAAGCTGTTTGACAGTGACACAAGGTACTAAACACACGTCAGCTGTCAAAACCAGTGTTGCCAAAACCAAACCAGCTAAAAAATCACCCGTTAGTTTTTGAAAAATTCATTTTCCAACATAAATTTTTGAAAATGAAAAAATATATTTTTTTGTGCTAGGTATTTTAGTTTCATTTTGCATTCAATTCTCTTTTCAACTTTAAGTCAAATTCTAAAAAAAATTTTCTAAAAATCTTTTAGTTTTTGAAGAAAATAAGAATAACTACTTCTACTTCACTATATAATTACAGCGCGGGAAGGTTGTTGGACCTTGCATCAAATCTGGTAGTTTTGAGTTTTAGCTCAGTTTGTTAATGGAAATCATCTTATAAAAATCCAAGTTTTGGACTTCAAGCACAGAATGCAGCATTGTCAAAAATACCTTATTTTTGTCGCTTTTTTCAATTATCGGGCATTTTATCCCTCAAGGACTCATAAAAGACTGCAATTGCATATTACACTTAATTCAACGACAAAATTGGCTTCGATTTGAGCTCAAAATTATTTCTCTAGACCCTAAAGATTCCAAAATACAGCTGTTCGTATAAAGCAATAGTAAAATTTATAATAACAAAAAGTATAGTAACAGTATAAACAATTAACTTAAAAGTGGTTAATTGGTTTTAATTATTTTCAATTTTCTCAAGAACTATAAGTCTGTTTTGTATCTGATTTTCGGTATTTGACAAAAAATTTTCAAAAACATTCAATTTTTTAATAAAAAAAAGTGCAAAAGTGCATGAAATGAAAAAAATATATTATAAAAAGAAATCCCTGTTTTTATCAAAATTTTGTGTTTGAAAATTATTTTTTTTCAAAATCTATCAATGAAAATAATGTTATTTTAAAACGAACATTGACGAAAGGATTTCTGACTTGAAAAAATCTAAAACTTGTCCTATAGGTTAGGTTAGGTCATGAAACTAAATATCTAGGTCTGATTTATCGGTTATCAGGCCGATACTCACTTATCGGGTGGCAGTGGACTGCCATAGATAAAGTAACTTATCGTGATAAGCTAGGCAAAGTGCAGAGATAAGCATCAGCGGAGCTCTCCGTTGGACACCTTCCGCTGCTTTATACACACTGCTTAACATCACACCCCTTGATGTATACATTAAACAAGTGGCAACGAGCACAGCTATTTGTCTCAGAGCCATCTCTCAATGGTCCAATAGCTCTATTGGCAATACTATCATTTTGAACAAATTCGAATCAATCTCTAAACACTCCGACTCAACCGATTTTTGGCTAAAATTTTCAAGTAACAATTCCAACAAGATCCACTTGGGAAGATAATGAATTTTTGAGAGATGAAGCAATTCATTTTTACACGGATGGCTCAAAAACCGAAGAGGGGGTAGGTGGCGGCGTGTACTCAGAGCGACTAAAAATTAGTCTCTCCTCCCGTCTCCCTGATCATTGTAGTGTGTTCCAAGCGGAAATCCTGGCGATAAAAGAAGTTTTATCTTGGCTCAAAGAAAACGTAATATCTACAATGAATATCAATATCTTCTCAGATAGCCAATCTGCCCTTAAATCATTAGGATCTGTTTCTACAAACTCCGTAACTGCCCGAAACTGTCGATCGTCTCTAATGGAGATGGCAGAACAGTTCAACATTCACCTTTTCTGGGTGCCGGGACACAGAGATATTCTAGGAAACTGTAAAGTCGATGAACTCGCCAGGATAGGAACTATTACACCAATATTACCTAACAAGGTGAATATTGGAATACCAATCGCTACTTGTTAGCTTATGCTTAAGCAAGATTCCATGATGATTACAAACAGCAGGTGAACAGGTATCACTACTTGTCTGGCGACAAAACTGATTTGGCCAACAATGGATCCAAAGCAATCGATATGTTTGCTATCTCTAAGTAGATTGCATATTAGCTCCACTTTAGGTGTCATTACTGGACACTGCCTCATAGGCAAACACGCCAATAAACTCGGCATCTTCTCAAATGACTTCTGCAGAAGCTAGCTGCATGGACGAGGAGGAGGAAGAAACTATGACACACCTTCTTTGCTCATGTCCTGCTCTTTCTCAAAGACGCAAAATACACTTTTTTCTTCAATGATCCTAGTGATTTAAATAAAAAAGGTTCAATTGGTTTAATCAGCGAGGATTACCTCGCAGTCTTAATGTGGTATCAGAATGGGCCTATTCTGGCAGCAGTTTTTCTGACAGTCACCTAGGTTAGGTTAGGTTGGGAGGGGCGTGCACAACACATGGACTGTTGCATACACGGTCCAATGTGATCCTCTTACAAAATAAAGCAGAGATTCTCCTTAACTACTGATTCAGTAGACTGGTTCGTTTGCGAATCCTATGAATTGTCTCATGTTTGCCATTGAGGTCTGCCTACGCTAGATCGTCTAGTTCACCAACAAACCTGTTTCAAAAATAACGGAGGTGATTTGTTTGGACGTTTGAACAGTTATAGAGCAGATGTTTAATGGTTTCTATTTCTTCGACTTGCCCTAAAGTACTACCTATATATAGAGCAAGTATCGGGTTTTCAATAAGAGCGCTACAAAAGTTTTTTTTTAAATAAAACAAAAACGGTTTTGGATATCAATGAAATTTTTTATTCCTGTGAAAGTACGTTCGATGCCATTATGCATGGAACTCGATTTCTTTTACAAGGCCACCACGGGAACGCTTGCAGAAGTCCAGACTCTGAACCCAATTTTCGACGGTTTTCAATCATAAATCGGCCGATACTGCTGCAATTTCACGTTCGATATTCGTACGAAGTTCATCAATCGTAGCTGGATTGTTGGCATAGACCATAGACTTGACGTAGCCTCATAGGAAATAGTCTAACGGCGTCAAATCGCACGACCCAGGCGGCCGAGCGACTGGACCATTTCGTGAGATAACACGTTCTCCAAACTTGGTTTCCAATAAATTGATTGTGACATTCGCTCTGTGGCTTGTGGCGCCGTCCTGTTGGAACCATATGTCCTCCAAGTCCATATCATCCAATTGGGGCCAAAAATATTCGGTTATCATTGTAGTGATTCCTATTTTTGATCATCACCGAAGAAGTTCGGCCCAATGACGCTGCCGGCCCATAAACCACACCAAACCGTAATTTAATTTAACCGGGATACAATGATGACTCATGGAGTACGTGTGGATTGCTGCCTGACCAATACCGCATATTTTGTTTATTGTCGAAGCCATTCAGCCAGAAATGAGCCTCATCGCTGAAGATGATTTTTCGATGAAAATCCGAATCATTTTCAAGTTGTTGCTCAGCCCAATTCACGAACATACGACGCTTCTGGTTGTCAAGCGGCTTCAGTTCTTGGGTCAGATTAATCTTGTTAGGATGTAGGCCAAAATCTTTTGCCAAAATTCGCCACAACGACGTCACAGAGATGCCCAACGCTTGAGAACGACGTGTGAGAGGCACATTTGGGCTTTCGGCAACTGAAGCCTCAGCGGCAGCAATATTCTCAACACTACGGGCACTTCTTTATCTCACTGGCACGGGAACGGTTTGTTCTGCGCCTGTGGATTCAAATTTGTCCACTAGACGCTTAATTGTTGATCGATTATGACGACCATAAATTGGACGTAGCGCTCTTAACGTTGAGGCCACTGACTCCGACTTTCGGTAGTAAATTTTAATAATTTCGACTCATTGTTGGCTCATATATCCTTTCATCATGAAATGGCAAACCTTACTGAAGAGAAATGTCAAAAGAGCGGCAAGAAATATGGCGTCGTTTGCTGTCCCTGTCGCTCTACTTTTGTAGCGTCCCTGTTGAAAAACCGTTTATAAATTATTTTTCAGTGCAATACATTATTGAAATTTTAAAAATGTGATCTCCCTGGGCAAAAGTTTTGATCCGCCCTTGTGTATGCGGTTAAAGTGTAAAATCCTTAAAGTTAATGGAAAATCTTTAAATTTGGCAAACCAATAATAAGTATACTTAGACTCATTATTAAGATATTGTATCTACTTTTAATACAAAAGTTAAAAGAATTTTTAGGTGGCACGTAATAACCTAAAGCCATTACAATAACATTTTACACTAATTTCCTTAAGTAGATCTTTATTCATCTTAGATGGAGAAGGGGGCTAAATAAGCATTGATATATTTCCAAAATATGTGTCATCCTTATTATGTAAAGTACAAGTGTGTCCTTATTCCAGTACTAAGATACCAGTAAGTGCTATATCTACTTAGTCCTTTCCTTTATTTTATATCTACTCGTTTTCGTATAAATAAAGCTCCTCTTCTATTCGTCACAAATATTGTTAAAGGCTCAACACGAAATAGCTATAAAACAAATCGATCAATACAAATCCCATTGTGACTCAATCAAATGGCATAAGTAGCTTCTTTAATGCGAAACACACCTTCCTGTTTTGAGGCAAACAAAATATGAAGTGACCTTGATTGTTCAAACTCCATAGAATTATGTCCTTGAATATGAATGCAATTGCGAACGACTACGCGACGACGACGACACGATGACGGTTTTACATAGCTTTTTATAGTTCTTGTTTTCAGATTTATTTTGGGAATGGAATGGAAGTGATAGTATTATTCTAGGTGCTTATGACAAAAATACGTCAAGTTCATGGTTCAACATAAATCGATTCCTTTCATATAATAAATGATGATGTTGTGTGTCTTGTTTGTAAGCTAGTTCTTCTGTCTGTTACGAAACGAGAGCTTAGCATATTGCTGAATCGAATGTAGGTATATGCATGGAATAATAATTTTGTTTGCGAGCTGAAAAAAGAATTTTTGTGTGATACCAGAAAGTTATACGAGTAAAGACGAATGGCATGGGAAATATTATTGTTTTTTTTTTTTTTGGTGAGGGTATGTTGTTAATAACGACTGGAATGGGGATTCCTTAAGAAGGCATTCGTTAAGAGAAGGTTTTGGCAACCAAAAAAAAAGTTAAAAGAAAACGTTGACTAATCAATATGAGGACTCGAGACGGTCATAAAAATCAATCTGAAGTACATACTTTTGTCAGTAGAAAAGAAACTGTGAGTCATGTGTTTTTTTGTTTTTTAATTTTTGGGTGAAGGGGCCAATAAAAGCAAGTTGAAAAAACTTATATCCCTTTGAAAATTGATATTTAATAGTATTTCGCTGTTGTTTACTTGAAAGGAATTTGGAATAAATTTATATCGCCGCAAAGTAGATTCATTAACACTTTCGCTTAGAATCTAAGATTTTTGAATCCATCACCTAAAAATTTATAAAAACACCATGAATCGTTTGTCAGGTATAAATTATTATTATTCAAAAAACGATAATACTTCTCCAAGGTTTCAATGCAAGGGGGTTAAAGATATAGACATGGACCATGGAGTTATACATACGAGTATCAAAGTATCATCCCTGATTTCAATAAGATTTATGTGATTTCATTAACAAAGGAAATACTTTACTGAAAATAATGTTTGAAACATCTATTAACCTTTCCATTTGAGATTTAAAATAACAAAATAGGAATGGAATTTTAAATAAGCCAAACCCAATTATGTTATCCAAATTCTTTTTTAAACTCCCCCCTACTGTAAAAGCACTTTCACTTTCCCTTATTCAAAGTTGTAGTTGTTTCTTATGTAACGGGTGATTTTTTAAGAGGTTTAAAACTTTAAAAAAAAAAAGCACAAAAAATTCGAAAAAATGAATGAAATATTTATTTGAATCGATAGTTTGAACCTTGCAATTTAATGTTTAAAGATAATTTCATGCAAATGTTGACCGCGGCTGCGTCTCAGGTAGCCCATCCGCTGAGTCCAATTTTGGCATACTCTTTCACACATATCGGCCGGTATCTCACGAATGAATGCATGGATGTTGGCTTCCAGTGCGTCAATCGAAGCGGGCTTGTCCCTATAGACATTTGCTTTGACATACCCCCACAAAAAATAATCTAATGGTGTCAAATCGCACGATCTAGGCGGCCAATTGACCGGCCCGAAACGTCAAATTAACTGTTCACCAAACTCGCCTCGCAATTGCGCCATTGTTTCGGGTGCTGTGTGGCATGTGGCACCGTCTTGTTGAAACCAAATATCATGCAAGTCAAGAACTTCCATTTCGGGCAAAAAAAAGTTTGTTATCATCGCTCGGTAGCGTTCACCATTGACAGTAACGCTGCGATTCGCATCATCTTTGAAGAAATATGGCCCAATAATGCCGCCGGCCCATAAACCGCACCAAACAGTGGCTTTTTCGGGATGCATTGGTAGCTGTTGCAATGCTTCTGGCTGATCTTCACTCCAAATGCGGCAATTATGCTTATTTACGTACCCATTCAACCAAAAATGAGCCTCATCGCTGAACACAATTTCCAACATTTTGAACATTTCGAACCGAGCACGAATTTTGATAGTAAAATTCAATAATTTGCAAGCGTTGTTCATTTGTAAGACGATCCATGGTTAAATTGCAAACCAAACTGAAGCTGTTTGACAGTGACACAAGGTACTAAACACACGTCAGCTGTCAAAACCAGTGTTGCCAAAACCAAACCAGCTAAGAAATCACCCGTTACATACATATGTCTATATATTTCGTATTCATACATATCATCACTTTTCCTTAAATTTTCAAAACAAATTTCCTTAAAGCATTTTTGCTGATTTTGTTCAGCATTTGAATTTAATGAATTTCAAGGCATGTATTATGTCTTACATTTCAAAAAAAAAAAAAAATACCTGTTCGTCAACATTAGTTGTTGACAAAGTATAACATAAATATATGTATGTTAGCAGGTATGCACAGGCACGCGCTATATAAAGCTTCTAAATAAGTCCCTTTGATCTTCTACATTTAGTTAATGTTACATTAGAATTGTTGAGCTTTAACCTTTGCAGCATATAAGTTCATTGAATACTTTAATACTTAGGGTTTAGATATGGTAAACAAGGTTTACAATACAACCTTTTGTTGACCTTTTTCGGAGTTCATTAGGGTAACGTCAGTTTAGAATAACAAGGTCATCTGCATGTGAAAAAATATAAGTACGATTTTTTTTAAAATTATTTTTATAGTAGGAGAAATATTTCATTCGACTTTGAATTATATATAGCTAAATGTTCCTTAGTTTGTAAATGTTCCATTCAAAAATAAAAATATATATATATATTTTTTTTTTAACTATTTTTTGTTTACTCTTCTGCTTCGCCTTGTATTGGTCATCTGATAATAAGAAAATACCAGACCTTATAGACTTTTTCGTAGTTAAAGGTATTAAACGAAATCATTTAAGTATCGAAGGTAATGAAGATTTATCGTCAGCTCATATTCCAGTAATATTATCTCTGAGCAGAGCCGAAATAATAGAAAAAATTAATCCTAAGCTTGTTAACAAGAGAACAAAGTGGAACGAATTCAGAGATAAGCTTGAAAGTTTTATAAACCCTAACCAATTAAAGAAATTGATCATGAAGTAAAACAATTTGTTGCTGATGTTCAACAAGTTGCAGAAGAAAGTACTCCAACTATTTCAAACTCAAGAGAAAAAGAAGTAAATTATCCTGTCGAAATAAAGGAGCTGAGATACGAGATTTCCAAGTGACAAGGCAGTTTTTAACCGTCTTAACAACTAACTAAAGGAAATAATCTGTGAGTTAAAACATGATTCAATTAGTAGATTTCTGAATAGTCTGACGGCGGATGCTTTTACCTTTTATTCCTTATGGAAAGAAGTTGAGCAACTAAGAAAAAACAAGTGTGCTTGGCTATATTCTTAGATATTGCTCAAGCTTTTGGCAAGGTTTGACACCTAGAACTTGAGTACAAACTGCATAGAGACCTTCCTGGGCAGTACTACGAAGTACTGTTACGAACCGACTCTTAAGAGAACGGTACGACCAAAATTACTTGGAACTAAAGAAAATTGAAGCTGGTGTACTACAAAGAAGTGTCCTAGAACCAACACTGTATCTGTTATATACAGAGATATTTCAGTGGATATCAACGCTTACATGGCCTTTGTTGATGATACAGCAATATTGGTGCAAGATAAATCCGTTAAAAAAAATAAATAAAGTTAGTGATTGGAAGCAAAAATAGCGAATTAAATGAAACGAAAATCAACGCATATAAAATTTACAAAAAAAAAAATAAACAATGTTTCTTATAAACAGTACAGCAGTATCTTACTCCACTACTGCCAAATACCCTGGAATGACTTTGAATGCAGAGCTTAAATGGAAAGAGCACATCAAAAAGAAAAGAGAAGAACTAAACTAGAAGCACAGAAAAATATCCTGGTTACTAGGAGAAAACTCTAACCTATCTATCCAGAACAAACTAATGTTATATAAGCAAGTATTGAAATCCGTTTGGACATATGGCATCCAACTATGGGGCTGTACAAAAAAAAAAACAAGTCCTGAACCCATTTGAAAGTTGCAAGGCAAAGTCCTTCGTGGAATAATAAATGCCCCTTGGATATAAGAAATAGTGATCTACATGTAAAAAATAAAAACTTCTGGACAAAAAAGGTTATAACACTTTTTTTCGTAGGAGCAAAAGATTTTGAGAAAAAGGTGCATAAACGCACTCGTTACCTATTTTTCCAAGGCAAAATAAAGAAAAAAAATCATTATAGTGAAAAACTCTTATTATAACGTTTTTCTTGAAACCTGTTGCTCCTACAATAAAAAGTGTTATAATCTTCTTTGTCAAGAATTTTATGAGCATTAATATAAATTCATTATTTTTTTGAGAAAAATTATATTTGCTGAGATATTAACAAAAAAACGTTATTTGTCCATTTACAGTACAAAATAAAAAGTGTGTTACGCTATAACTTCAAGCACCCCAAAAACTTTGTTTTATAAAGAGGAGATGTAGCCGAACTCAAATCGTACAAAAGTTTTGGCCCATCGATTAAAGAAATTTTAATACATTTTTTGACAAAATTTACTCCACCGTGAAGTTCTTGCATGATTTTCCCAGAAGCTATTGCTTGTATGAAAAAATGTATGTTAATCTTTGTTGTGTAGAATGACATAAGCTAAATTGTACCTTCACATTTTTACTTAAAAACTTATAGTTTTCGAGAAATTAAGAAAAAATTGAATTTTAAAAACCCCCCCCCAACAAATTAAGCCTCAGCCCAAATAAACGGAACTTTTCAGGAAATGCTTAACACGTCAAAACATAGCTCTCTACCAAACTTCAGCTGTCTTAATTTTTTCGTAGTTTTTTAATTGTTTTGTCCAATTTTCCTAGGCTACAATGTCATTGAACAAATTTTTTGTATTTTCTTAAAATATTCTTAAAAGTGTTTAAAAAAAACCTTAAGAAATCACTATATTGAAATATTAAATACTAAGGGTATTCATACAACAGCGTAAAGCCGTCGTAAACGTTGTAAAGTTTTAAAATTCGTAATTCTGTCACAATTTGTATGAAATATTTGACAGATTAACGCAGTTTACAACTTTACAATGTTTAGGACGACTTAACCATGTTGCATGAATACCCTTACTATTAATATTATTGAAATTTGTCTCACAGTGTTTAAGAATTTCGAAAATAATTTACTTTTATCTTTTCTTTTATTTTATTATTTTATTAAATTTTATTTAATTTTGAAAAATGGTTTAGTAAGTAAGTAGTCTAAGAGCTTACAGCAAATTTTTGAATGTGTAAGTTTACCGAAATTAAGTACATGAGGCGAAGGCTGTATTGAGGCTTATGAAAGAAATGAATGTCTTGCAGTCCTTGGTCGTGGCTTAAGTGAGTAAAAGTACGTCAAAAATGCAGACAAAAGTCAACTTTGGGGATAATTGTATAAACCCAAACAAGACAATACACCCTTGATGATGAAAATGCGTGTCTAAGACTATTTGGTGAGGGCCGTTACTCTGTCAAACCGTTTGAAGAACCCTAAGAAGGGCAAGAGTGCGATAACTAAGGCGCCAAGAAATGGTTACGATTTTTTGTAGAACAGTTCAATAGGAGCTTTTTTTATTATGGCAGGGGGGAAGGGAGGGAAAAAAAATTATATGAATTGTAATATTATCTCAGGTTCGTTAAAACAAGTTAATCACTTTATTTAAATTCTCCACTTATTTGCTTCACAAAATAAAACACTTTACTTTTCTTACTAAAAAAAAATTTACTGTTCACCACTTAAATTAATTCACCAACTTTACTTTTATTACAACCAAATTTATTCATTCACGATTAAAAATAATCTGCGTCTTCTGCAAGATTTACAAGATTTCAAGATATGTGCTTTAATACTATTTACAAAATTATCGAAAAAGCTGGAAGATTCTAGTATCTGCTTCTAGAGCTTTCCAAAGGGAAAATTTCCCATAAATTTCCCTTTCCAAAGCTTTCATTCTGACATTTAGTATTGGATGTTATAAAGCCCACCAAAGCTCTCCGTAGGTTAGTTTGTGTCATGTCTAATAAGGAATTCAGTGCCTCTTTTATTCGAGAGTCGTTATAGTACAAATGCGAGAGTCGTTGCAGAATGTTACTTTTTTTCTGAAAAACCAAATTTTCCATAAAAGTAGTTTAAGTATTTTTCAATTTATCTTCAAAACTAGAAGACATAAAACCATCTAGTTTCTAGTTACTAATTAAGAATTAATTCTTAAATATTCGTTAGTTGGAAAAAATTAACTGGAAATTATGACAGAAAAATATGAAATACGATTTTTAAATTAGCTAAAACAACTACTTTAAAAATTTTGAAATGAAAAAATAAATGCCATAATAATTCTTGATTGAATATTATTTTATGAAAAAAAAATTAAAATCATTGGAGCAGTTTTCTAAAAAAAAAATTGTTATACATCAAATTCTTAGAAATTTTTTAAGGAAAACTTTTGGTATGCAAATCGAAAGTATTTATTTATGTGCATATAAAAATAAAACTTCGGAAAAAGTTATCACCCCCGTTTCTGAGATATCAAATTTTCAAAAAAAAATTAATCTTTTTTTAAATTGAAGCACTATTTTTTTAAATTTATTTTTTAATTTTTGATAAAATAAAGTCTTTATATTGCTTAGAAGCTTGTGTATAGCAAATTTTTTTTATTAAAATGAGCTTTTTGAAGAAAATCGAAATTAAAAATTGTTCTTTGGGGAAATACCAAAAGTTAAAATTTTTTGGAACATGGATTTCTATCCAAAGCTAGCCTCAACTTTACAAAATTCATTGATTTTTTTATTTTAAAAGTTGTAGATCCATTTTTGAGTAAAATAAGATTTTTTAAAATTGCTAAAAAATTGTTTGGCAGGTACCGTTATTTTAAGTCCTAAAAAATTAAAAAAAAAACGTCTGGACCGAATTACTAAGACCACTATGTACCAAGTCTTACAAAAATCGATCCAACCCTTTAGGCTGTAGCTAAACAATCAGAAAGACAGGCAGATAGACAGACAGAATTGTGTGACCCACTTTTTTCGTAATGATGAGTCTGATCAAATCTCGAGTTAATTTTTTTGCAAATGTGTAACTTGCCACGTATACTTGTACGAGTATACTAGGGTGGTCCTTATATTGGATTTTTTTTTTGAAATTTCGAGATATGCATCAAATGTCTTTAAATCAAAAAAATCCTTATTTTTTCGGAGGTGGGAGGGGTACTTTGGCTCAAAACAGAAGAAAATTATTTAGAAAACTTAACCTAAATTAAGTTTTTATTTAAATAATTTTTGAAAAATTATTATTTTTTCAAAAACTTTTTACAATAAAAATTTTATTTAAGAAGCATATTGTAGAATGATTTTGTGGCCTTTAGAAAAATTATGGCGTTTTGAGGAAAATTTCTAGAAAGTGCTCCCTCCCGCCTGCACAGGGGAAATAGACCCTCTCCAGTACAATATTTTTCTTGTCTGAATTTGATGTATACATTTCGATTTTTTTTCGTGGTATAAGAATAATCTTTACCAAGTAATAAGCAGAGTTGGAAAAAAGTGATTATTTTCTATAATTTATTACAAACTACATGCATATAATTAGTAATTGAACTTTTTTTCAATTTCAATGACATATGATTATAGTTGAAGAAAAAAACATACATTTCCATTACTTATAGTTGTAATTGAAAAAACACAACTAACTTACACATTACGTTTAATTTAAAATAGTAATGGGTTCTTGGAAGAAATTGAAAACTGTGTTAATTACATTTAAGTTAATTGATTATTTAGATTTTAATTAATTACATTTTTTTACTATTTAAACATTATAATTAAACTAATAAAAGTAAAAAAAAAAGCTATTATAATTGCTATTATAAATGCTAATACAAATAGACAAAAACGCAATAAAAATTTTCCCATTTTATTATTATTAATTTAATTACTTTCAAAGGGATATTATTTAAAAGACGGCAGTAAATTAAAAACCTGATGAATATGAATTAAATATATGTTAATAAGTTTAAAAACAACACAGGTACTGACATTTAATACAATATCAGGGTAAATGTAATTGAAAAAAAAAACAAGTTATTAATTACATTTTGTGTAATGATTCCTGAAAAATGTAATCACTACATATTTTTTGATGATTACTTTCAACTACCTTAATGTAATTGATTCACAAATAATTGACAATTTTCAATTACATGCGATTAGTATTTGAATTTCTACAATTACATTTAAAAGTAATCAAAAAAGTGAGATTTCAATTACAAGTAATTGAAATTGAACTTTCTTATCATTACTTCCCAACTCTTATAATTAGTATCTTAAAGTGAAAATAGGGAGACCAGGAGGGTGAAATGAAAATCTTAAAAAAATTAAAGAATTTTTTTTTCAATCAGGGCTATCCAAGACTATGTCCAATTTAAGGACAACCAAAATGTAAACCTTTGAATGAAAGTAAATTTCTTTTAATAATTTGTGAGTATGTATATTATTGCAAGTCAAGGACCCCATCCATATTCAAACAACAAGGTTATGTTATAGTTTTCAATGTGAGTGTTGCTGATAAATTCGGTCTAAAAAAAAGTATTTTGGGTATGATAGAGCGTTTACATTAAAAATTCAATGAAATGAAAGAAAAAAACACGCATACGCTTGAGTGTACCATTTTTGTAACCACTTTCGTAGCAAGCACTTCCTTATCATTTTGATCAGCACTACTTAAATTTTCCTTTTTTCAGCTGAGATCAGTCGTGTATTTTATTCAATCAAGAGATGCATCTAATTTGTCTATTGGTTGCAATTTTCGTCCAAAGTAAGTTGTATAAATAATATGATTATTATTTACCCGATAATTTGTTTAAAGTAACATAGACTTTAAACCCTAGACATTTTGGCGTAACGCTTGATAAATTTGTAGGCTTAGTAATAGGCGCCACTGATGGTTCTCTCCCATATATATGTATGTTCCTCCAAGCCCTTACCCTGCTGAAGAGATAAAAGACGTTCTAGTCTAGTGAAAACATTTTGTTTTCATTTGTATAATATAAATTTATAGGATTCTGAAAATCTAGTATGTATGCACTGGAAAGGGAAAGAGAGAATTTATTTGTTTGATGTTTCCTTAAAAATTCATTGTCTCATTCTCATACAAAAAAAAAAAACAACATCGGCATCTCACGTCCTTGCCGGTTGATTAGTGGTATACTTAATTGTCAGCGTGAAATGTTTTGCAATTATAATATAGGATACAGCTCCTTTATAAGTTCCTTTTTTTCTCTCTCTCTATATTTTCCATTGATTAAATCGCTTATTTTGATGTGCTTGCGTGCGTGGGTGTGACCTCTCTGTGACGACAACCTGATGAGTTTCTTCAATCTTTTGCCAAGTTTTTTGAAAATTAGAAATCGAAATATAAAAAAGGTAAGTAATAGAGGTAAGAGTTAAATGAGTTTTCCTTGAATGAACCTTGTCATTGTCAACCTGTTTATATGAGAAGTTCTATGTCATCAGTTTTGAATTGATATAAGCTTTTACGTATTGTTTTTCTTTTTCGATAAACACACAATACAGTGGACTCTCGATTTAAAGTGAAGAAATAAAAACCAGACTTTTTCAATCTTTCGAGAATGATTCACTTTTTCGAGCATGAGTTTTAAAAATCTTTCTAATTAGCCCAGGAATTTTGTGCAAAACTTCTAAATTTTGGTAATAGGATTGAAATTTTGTGAGTTTGTAGAGCTAGTTAAATTTTGTTGGTAATGTTTTGCGTAAAAATATAATTTTGACCAATTTATAATAAAAACAATACACGCAGTTTTGTTCACAAACAAATTCTTCGTCATTTTGTATATTTTCCAAAATTTTTCGTGCATCCCTCAGTAAATAGAAAATATTTTATTAAAAAAAAATCGTGAAAACGAATTTTATTCTATTAATACGTAAAAATATAACGGTACATTTTAGAGATTCGAAAAATACTTTTGACAATGCGGAATCACATTTAATATAAGGTTGGATAGCTTTTGTACATATTTTACCTCTATATTCGTATATTTTTTACAATAACTTGAAAACAAAAATTACTTTTTAACCATTTTCCGTAGTATTTACTCTCAAAGTGGAATTTTAAACAAAATGTAACAAAATTAAAACACATAGTTTTGCTAACTCTGTAATTTCAGATATTTTTGATTTTTTTCAACAGATAGTTCTGGAATAATATAAATTCATTCCAAAAGGAACCATGAGCAAATATTTAAGGTTCAAAAATAAAAAAAAAAAAAACAAACATAAAAAAATAACGGTTCATTTCGGAAAGTTAAATAATATCTGAAATGATGCAAAATTTTCAAAAGCATGCATTTGTGTACATTTTTTGTATATATCGGGTTTTTCAATAAGAGCGCTACAAAAGTTTTTTTTTGAATAAAACAAAAACGGTTTTGGATATCAATGAAATTCTTTATTCCTGTGAAAGTACGTTCGATGCCAGTATGTATGGAACTCGATTTCTTTTGCATGGCCACCACGGGCACGCTTGCAGAAGTCCAGACGCTGAACCCAATTTCCGACAGTTTTCAAGCATAAATCGGCCGATACCGATGCCAATTTCACGTTCGATATTCGTACGAAGTTCATCAATCGTCGCTGGCTTGTTTGCATAGACCATAGACTTGACGTAGCCCCACAGGAAATAGTCTAACGCCGTCAAATCACGCGACCGAGGCGGCCAAGCGACTGGACCATTTCGTGAGATAACACGTTCTCCAAACTTGGTTTCCAATAAATTGATTGTGACATTCACTGTGTGGCTTGTGGTGCCGTCTTGTTGGAACCACATGTCCTCCAAGCCCATATCATCCAACTAGGGCCAAAAATATTCGGTTATCATTGAACGGTAGCGATCCCCATTCACAGTAACGTGCCGGTCTTGATCATCACGGAAGAAGTACGGCCCAATGACACCGCCCGCCCATTAACCACACCAAACCGTATTTTTTTCGGGATGCAATGATGACTCATGGAGTACGTGTGAATTGCTGCCTGACCAATACTGCATATTATGTTTATTGACGAAGCCATTCAGCCAGAAATGAGCCTCATCGCTGAAGATGATTTTTCGATGAAAATCCGAATCATTTTCAAGTTGTTGCTCAGCCCAATTCACGAACATACGACGCTTCTGGTGGTCAAGCGGCTACAGTTCTTGCGTCAATTCAATCTTGTAAGAATGTAGACCAAAATTTTTTCCTAAAATTCGCCACAACGACGTCACAGAAATGCCCAACGCTTGAGAACGACGTGTAAGAAACACATGTGGGCTTTCTGCAACTGAAGCCTCAGCGGCAGCAATATTCTCGTCACTACGGGTAATTCTTTGTCTCACTGGCACGGGAACATTTTGTACTGTGCCTGTGGATTCAAATTTTTCCACTTGACGCTCTGTTGATCTGCTAGGACGATTATGACGACCATAAATTGGACATAGCGCTCTTAACGTTGAGGCCACTGACTCCGAATTTCGGTAGTAAATTTTAATAATTTCGACTCGTTGTTGGCTCGTATATCTTTCCATGATGAAATGGCAAACCTTATTGAAGAGAAATGTCAAAAGAGCGGCAAGAAATATGGCGTCGTTTGCTGTCCCTGTCGCTCTACTTTTGTAGCGTCCCTGTTGAAAAACCCTTTATATTCAAAAACAACATGATAAGCATGAATCTTTAGGAACTGACAGTTGAAAATACATTTATTCTACAAGGGTTTATCATATTTTTACATTAAAAATTAATTTGTTAACATTTATATTAAACTCATAATTTCAACTTTTTGGCAACTAATTATAAAATGTTGGTTCTCAAGAAAAGTAAGTGTGGAACTGGGTGAATTTCTAAAAATTTCGAATGAAGGTAATGCTTAAAGTTTTAAACAGCTTGTTGAAGAGATTAGAGCTCTCTGGAAAAATTAAAAATAGATTTAAAAAAACCTTACATACTGCGTTTAAGGCTCTTGTCAGCGTATTAACAAAATTTAGGTTTTCTAGATCAACATGTTAAGATCAAAACTCCAACATACATAAAAAAAGGCTTGGCGGCAAAAAAATTTGCATGTTGTACTTTAGGTTCTAGACATCAGCTTACTTACAAAATTTAAGTTCTCTTGAAAATAAAGAGGGTAAACTAGCAAATATTTTATGTTATTCTTTTAGTTTTAGACAGTTTATTTTCAAAATTTCAGCTCTTTATGTCAACGAATTAAGGAGAAAAATCAAATCAAAGAAAAAAAGGGGCGGTAGTGGGGGATTTTTTAAAAAATGGTTTGATTCTAAAAAATTAGTTACAAAATTTTAACTAGCACGGGAGAAAACTTAGGGGGTTCATTTCCAAAAATATGTTTGCTGTTTGTTAGGCTCTATATAACTTATCTACAAAAAAAAAAAATTGTAGCTCTCTTGGGCAACTTATGAATGAAAAAACTCAAAATTTAATAGAAAAAGGTGTGACAGTGGGCGGATTTCCAAGAAATGTATATAGTGCTTATTAGGGCCTACACAACTTATTTCAAAGTTTCAGCTCTTAAGGTAACGTTTAGAGGAGATAACTGTAATATAATAAAAGAAGGCGTGGCAGTGGGCAGATTTTCAAAAATATATGTACTTTTCATAAGGCTGTAAGGAATTTATTAACACAATTTTAGCTCTCTACGGTGAACAGAAAACTCAAATATAAGAAAAGAAGGCGTAGCAGTGCGTGGATTTCAAAAAGTTCGCACTTGCGTTGCTGGTAAAATTTAAAATCTACCAAATTCAGAAACAAAATCTTTGAAAATATCAACCCACAAAATGTGAAAAATCACGACATCATCCCCAATCTTCTTACTTTCTTGATCTATGAGATTTTTATTTCTCTTGTGATTTTATTCTCGTCGTGATTTTGTTCAATGAGTTAGATTAATCACTTCCACAGTTCTTTTCGTGATTTGCGAATTTCTCCTCTTCGTTAGAATTTTAGAACTGTGGTTGTGAATCTATGATTTTTCTTGTTCTGGCCTAGGTGTGTCAGCAGTAGGCAGCCATTTTAACCTAAACATTGTTAGGTAGTTAGATAGTTCACTATTTCGAGGTTCACTAAATCGAGCATCTACTGTGTATACAAAGGAATGACAAACCTTTTTTAAAAAAATTCATGAAGATATCTTTTGAGGAGTGATACCACACAACGCACCTAAGACACAGATATAGAAATTATTATATTGATTCAGAAAATCTTTTGTTATTTGTTTGTCTTTTTTGGTTAACATTATATTGTTATATCCGAATGTAACTCAGTGACTATGGGTAACCCTCTTGTCGACATTATAGTAAACAATTTATTGTCAAAGAAATTCTAGATTTGGACGTTTGAAAAATAAAGCTATTGTTTCTTGGAGAATATAATATTCATGCCAATAAAGTTTAATTAACGGATGGATTACAGAAAGTTCTTTAGAGAGAAAAGACGGTTTTGGCAAAGTTATATATGATCCTATTATTTTACTTGATTTTGTGTTTGTTTTGTATTTTATTAAACCTACGCAAATGCTCTTAATAAACAAGAAATAAATTTGATGTTTATTTTTTTGTACTCACTTTCTTGAAGGTCATTTACATTGTTTTAATGTGTCAAAACAAGTAGTTCATATAAACAACACTAGGACTAGATGACTAAATAAATTTTATACAAGCCATGATTTTTATGATCAAAGAAAATGCTTTTGGTCAATATATTTTAGGAATTTTACAAGTCCATTTTTATGTGTTTTATTTTATTACAAAAACATTGTTCAAGGCTATCAAATCTTTGTTGTTTTTTAATCTTGATTCTTATCATGAATCTTAAACAAATAAAATTTATTTAAAAGAAACAAAAACAAATCTATTTTTCAAAAAATTATTAACTTTGAAACTCATATTCATACTAATAGAGTTTATGATAGAAAAAGGAAACACTTTATTATTTCAAGAATTTCTCAATTCCTTACTTTTTTGAATATAAACTATGAACTTTTAAGGCAGCACTTTACCATCTCCTGCCTGGAAAATGATACGGAAACATTTTTATGAATTCAGAGATTGTTTTGAACTTATATTTTATGCTTAAATAAATAAAAACCCATAGAGGGAGTGATTTTAATTTTATGGATGGATTTGTATGTTTTTTAACAATAAATGTTCAAATTAAATTTTACAATTCGAAAAATAAAAATAGTTATAAGAAACCTGGGGATTCCATTTGATACTCCTTTTTTCTCTATAATTTTATGAGACTTACTTTAATAATATTTGGCATCAAAATTCATACATAATTCGTTTCATACACCAAAATATTCATATCTATGTTTCAAAAACAATAACATTTATCTTTGTCTAGACGCGTTTAGTGTCTGCACACGCCAGCCAATTGGAATTGAAATAAATATTGATATTTTTGTTTTGTATAAATGGATGGTGCTGATGGAGTAAGGAACAAATAACCCACTTCTATAATTTTTTTGCCAAAAGTCCGAACAATAATAAACAAACATTTTTTTTCATACAAATTTTGTTTTTGTGGTTTTCAATTGATACGAGTATGATAAACAGATTTATGTATTTTTTACTTTACTAAAGATTTGTTTTTATTTTTCTTAAAAACTAATAGTCCAGTTATATTAGGCATGGTAAATGTATAGACAGCGCAGTAAACGTTTAACACAATAAACAACAACAATCGAATAGTGTGGATAAATTAGCCAGTAAAAAATAGTCCTTATAATCAGGGTTGCCATGTCTTCCAAGCCCAATTTAGGAATTTCTTAGCCCAAAATTGGATACAAAAAAGTAGCCCAATATCAGTAAAAAAAATGTCTCTCAAATTTAATCATAATTTATTTTTACTTTAAAAAACAACGGGAAATAAAATACATGTATTTTCTCATAAAAGAAAGAAGAATTTAAATGAAAATTGTGTGAACAACAGAGAAACTGAATGATTTTAAAGTGAAGTTTGATGCGGTTGATTTGAAGTGTCAAGACCAATGAATATACATATGTCGTCCACATATGTCGTCCACCCATTGAAAAGAATTAGACGGAAAGAATCATCGTGTAATCCTAACTAACATTTCAGCTTCGTTTCGGCCTAACTGAAAAGGCTTTCTTAAATCGGTAAATCATCTGTAAAATCTCTTTAAACATAAAAAGGAGAACTTTATCGAAGTTCTAAAAAAGTAAGTTCTTGACGGTATTCGAAATATCAATGAAGCTCAGGTTTTGACTGATAGCTTCAGAAATGATTCTGTAAAGAAAAGAGCACAAGTTCAATAGAGTTATGAGCTTTTATGGAAAGGTTGTATAGTATCTACTCAGGGCCGGCCCAAACGTCATTAGCACCCTGTGCAAGCTTCATCTTTAGCACCCCTCAATTCCAGTTATTGGTGGAAGAAGACATTTCCTTCGCTCTTAAAGGGCAGACTTTGCAATGCGATTTCTCAACTAGGTATCCTAAAGAGGCAGTACCTCGTGGCATAATGGTTAGTGCGTAGGGCTGTCATGCCAAAGGTCTGGGTTCGATTCCCGGCCACTGCCACCTAAAAACAGAAATGTTTTTTTCCGAGGTACTGCCTCTTGCGAGGGACTGACAAATCCTCCAAGAGTATACTTGTCATGAATAAGTGCTTCTCATCTAGCCGTTCGGATTAGGCAAAAAATTGTAGGTCCCCTCCATTCCTGCCAACAACACGCACACAGGAATGGTTGAGAGTTGTTAGTCACTAGGCCCTGGTTCTCCATTAGCTGTTGCGCCACTAAATTTATTTTTTTATCCTAAAGAGGCGAACAAGGTATCCCGAAGAGGCTACCAAAATCGTGCACAAAAAATAGTCCAACGGTGTTAAATCGCACGATCTTTGAGGCCACGCCACAGGCCCATGACGCGAGATAATACGCTCACCAATAGTTTCGTTCAATAAATTGATTGTTTCGCGATGCGTCGCTTGAACCGAACCATTATTTTGATAATAACTTTGCAGAATTTGCTCTAAGCGTTCAGAGCTAAAAATTCGTGTTTCTTTTTTCGTTCTGAGTGCGTTCTGAGTTTGTTCAGAGCACGCTCTATGAGCGCAGAATAAAATGACTGAGCAGACAGATTTAATGCTGAACACAAGCATTTGACAACTTGTTTTCTGTTCAAGTGTGTTTCCAAAATAATTCAGAGTGCTCAGAGCGCGCTTGGTTCAGACCAGAGGATATTCAGAACATGCTTGGACTCTGTTCAGAGCTCTATTCTGAATTAAAAAAGAAAAACGCCTTATATAAAAATATATTTGTCTTTAAATTCAGAATAATCTGGTCTGATCAATATTAGAGGAAGCTATTAAAAAGAAGTGAAAATTAAAAAAGTAGTTAGGTAGTGGTTTTAAGGAAGTGAATTTTTTAATGCTTGCTAAAGGCGCCCATTGGTCTCAGCGCCCTGCGCATTTGCACCACTTCCACATATCGCTTGTCTGGCCTTGTATCTACTACAACTCTTACAGAGGTTACAAATCAAACGAAAAAAAGTAGAACTTATTTTTAATTTCTTTGAAGTGGTGTTTACTATTTAAACCTTTTGTGACCTGAAACTGTGTTTTAGATACGGTTATTTGTAAGGGATAATTTTTAATTTTAAACACAAATGTTTTTCTACCAATTCAAGGGGTCAAACCCAGAACGTCTATGTAACAGTCTAGCACCCTACCCACTCGGCCATCTCAGATATGATTCGGAAGATGCAAAAACTTAATTAGGCTTTTTCTTTTTTAGACTTTTAAGATATTTATTAAAACTAACCCTAGATAAACGTTCATATAGGAAAACAAGCTGTACATTTGTTGAAGACTTCTTAAATTCGCTGTTGGACTCCTTTTATTTGGGGAAGAAATAATGTTAAATAATTTTTTAATTTTCTTTAAAAGTGGCTTCGTTGAACGATTGATATTTTTATATTTGATTTTATTTAAACTAATGTAAATTCTGTTTTTGTTTTTTATTTGGTTTAGAAATAGGATTAGTGTTAGTGCGTAAATGTATGTCTTATAACAAGAGATATTTAATAGAACAAGACATTAACGCAACTAGACAAAAATTTACGCAATATGTAATAATTGCTTTTAAAAAGCTTCTTTAAAATGGCTTTGAGTTTGAGCCTCTGTTATACCAATTGACATTTTCTTTTATGGTTCGTGCCTAAGATTTCACATGTCAAAGTGAAAATTCGATAAAATTTCTTAGAAATTGTAACAGAATCGTTTCGAAGACTGACTCACAGCTGCAATAAAAAAAACTTTAGAATCTTTATAGAGTCATAGCTTGATGTTTCTTCTTTAAATTAATTTACAGAGGTCTATCCGAAAATAGATGCTAGCCTCGTTTAATTTTCTATACCTTGTTTTCAAACAATTTTAAGGAAATAATGACTTCTATAAGATATTTATTTTTGATGAAAACTATATAGAAGCCTTATACATATCCAGACTTGCAGCATATCAATATTTCTAAGTAAATAGAAACTGAAATGTTAGTTGGGATAGGGAACTGCTCAGTGAATAAAAAGTGGTGAAAAATTGTGGAATGCCTAAAGAGTATGTTTAGGGGGAGAAAAGTGTTTTATTTATTATTTATTTGTTCAAAAAAAAAAATATCGCCCAAGATTAGATTGAGGCTAATAGTAGCCCAATTGTGATTGGGCTGTCATACTGAAATTACTGTCGGCTATTTCGGAAAAATATAGCCCAATTAACGATAAATAGCCCAATATGGCAAGTCTGCATATAGTAGTGCAGATAAGATTTTTGGAATGTTGGCAGACCTTGATCATTGTGGTCGTTTTTTTATCCTTTGTTTTCAATAACGACTTGGTGGCTTGGAAAATTAAGATAAGAGTATGAAATTTAATTGAAGGAGAACTAGGAAAAGATGTTTGTGTTTAATAAGCATTTAAAAAAAGAAAAATATTTTTTTTAAACTCAGAAATGTCATTGCCAATGGAAACACTAATTGCTAATGGAAGCACTAGATTTAGCTGCAAGATTTAACAAACTGACTACTTGTCTTAATTTCATCTATTTTCATTAATATTTGTGATTGGGAACGGGTAAAAGGCAGTTTTGTGCTATAAATTTGGAGAGTTTCTTAAACTTAGCAAAAACGAATCTATTTACCTTTTGAGTGATTGAAATGATTTTCAAATTTTATTTTTTTAAATATTTTTTTTTTAAGAAACGTTTAGCAGAGTTTATTGTTTCTAAGTGTTATTTGTCACATTTTTTAGAAAAATTCAATCTTATTACAGCGAAGTAAAATGTTAAAAAAACATCGTAATGTTTTTTTTTACTCATTTCAATCTTTTAATCCACATATGCATGTAACATTTCATTGTAACTCTTATACAACTTGAAATACAAACAGCAATACTTTTCCAACACATCCCTTAACTTATCTCAAAGCGAATTGGAATTTGGAAGGTATTTTATTGGTTTGTTTTTGATTATTATCAACTAATTAGGACAAAACATAGTGCGGAAGGGCAAAAAATTGAACAAAATTATCTGAGGAAGAGAATTAACACAGGTGCAGAGTGGTCCATTTGTTGCATTTTGGTGACAAAAATCATTTCCCACGCCAGTTCTTAATAAATACAAATGAAATTTGGTACACTCAATAATTTTGGCTGAATTCAGTGGTACTGCCTTTTTTTTTTATAATTCAAACAGAGGCTTCACAATTAAGGTCAAAACATGGTCCCAATTTTGAAAATTTTGAATAAAGTATTGTAGAATTCAGAATTTGAATCAAGTGCAAGCGTAAGTGTCCTATAATATGTGCCTGAATGTATTCTTTCATATAAAAATGACTTCAGTCACATTTGTACAAAATTTAAAGAAGATGGTACAAAATGTTGAGAAAAATTCTTATTGAAGTCATTTTTATATGAAAGAATACATTCAGGCACATATTATAGGACACTTACACTTGCACTTGATTCAAATTCTGAATTCTACAGTACTTTATTCAAAATTTTCAAAATTGGGACCATGTTCTAACCTTAATTGTGAAACCCCTGTTTGAAGTAAAAGAATAGGTAGGACCACTGAATTTCCAAATTATTAAGTGTACCAAATCTCATTAATATGTATGAAGAACTGGGGTGGGAAATGATTTTTGTCGCCAAAATTTAACGTCTCATAATCAATCATCAATGATGAGTTTCAATGATAGCTATAACTGGCGCCTTATTTTTGTCGGGGGTGCTGAATCCGAATCTGAGGTTTGCGACTACAATTATGCAAAAATGCATTTTTTGAGAGTTTTTCACATACGGATCCAAAACTATAAATTATTTGTAAATTACTAAAAGTAAGCAGAATAACCAACAAATCTTTGTTTTAGATTTTTTTCTGAGACATAACTTATTCGGACTCAAGCTCTGGTTGAAAATTAACGTATTTTTACTGTTTCCGAAAATCCACTCGAAAACACTAGTTAATAATACTTTGTGGAGAAAATTTGAATTTTTGTCTCTAACATAAACTAGAATATATTTTTCTGATGTTTTTTGATTTGCTGAATTCGAATCTGGTCTCAGAATTGCTATTACACGACATATTTTTGAGATATTTTAATCTAAAGTTTAAAAAACAAATGAGTTTTTCATGCATATTTGGGATTATATTATTTCTCTAGGTAATTTTTGTATGCAAATATTTATATAGTCATTCTGAAGTATGAACATTTTTCTTTAAAATTCTTTTCAAATCTTTGAAAATATCTTCATTCGTCTTTGAGAAATAATTAATTAGTTGTTAGCTTTTGTCTTAAACAACATATAATTTGAAAATATGCTCAATTCATAAACTTCAAATGGGATTTTCTTCGAAAAATTAGGAGAAAAAAACCTTAAACTTAAATTTGTTGGAAATTATGTATATTTTCAGTTGTGCCTTGATGACATTTAAGAATTTAAAGCTCATGCATTTTTGCATTCTTTCCATGTTGAGTCACGAAACTTTAGTCGCCAAACTCTGATTGCGATTCAGCACCCCCGAAAACATAAAGCAGGAGTAAAATGAAAATAACTCCATAATTTGCTTGCTGAAGGCCCTTTTCAGCACAAATTGACTGGACTGTAAGACATATTTTGTATACATATCTTCTAAGGTGATAAAATTATGAAAAACAATTGAATAAGGTACACGGTTATATGGAACACTATCTTACTTTTACAAGTTACATATATCGGAGTTTTTTTTAATAAAACAAAAACGGTTTTGGATATCAATGAAATTCTTTATTCCTGTGAAAGTACGTTTGATGCCATTATGTATGAAACTCGATTTCTTTTGCATGGCCACCACGGGCAATCTTGAAGAAGTCCAGACGCTGAACCCAATTTTCGACTGTTTTCAATCATAAATCGGCCGATACTGCTGCAATTTCACGTTCGATATTCGTACGAAGTTCATCAATCGTCGCTGGCTTGTTCGCATAGACCAAAGACTTGACGTAACCCCACAGGAAATAGTCTAACGGCGTCAAATCGCACGACCAAGGCGGCCCCAAGCGACTGGACCATTTCGTGAGATAACACATTCTCCAAACTTGGTTTCCTATAAATTGATTGTGATATTCGCTGTGTAGTTTGTGGCGTCGTTCTGTTGGAGCCACATGTCCTCCAAGTCCATATCATCCAATTGGGGCCAAAAATATTCGGTTATCATTGAACGGTAGCGATCCCCATTCATAGTTACGTGCCGGTCTTGATCATCGCGGAAGAAGTACGGCCCAATGACGCCGCCGGCCCATAAACCACACCAAAACGTAATTTTTTCGGGATGCAATGATGACTCATGGAGTACGTGTGTATTTTGTTTATTGACGAAGCCATTCAGCCAGAAATGAGCCTCATCGCTGAAGATGATTTTTCGATGAAAAACCGAATCATTTTCAAGTTGTTACTCAGCCCAATTCACGAACATACGACGCTTCTGGTGATCAAGCGGCTTCAGTTCTTGCGTCAATTTAATCTAGTTAGGATGTAGGCCAAGATCTTTTCCCAACATTCGCCACAACGACGTCACAGAGATGCCCAACGCTTGAGAACGACGTGTGAGAGACACATTTGGGCTTTTTGCAACTGAAGCTTCAGCGGCAGCAATACTCTCGACACTACGGCCACTTCTTTGTCTCACTGGCACGGGAACATTTTGTACTGTGGCTGTGGATTCAAATTTTTCCACTAGACGCTCAATTGTTGATCTGCTAGGACGATTATGACGACCATAAATTGGACGTAGCCCTCTTAACGTTGAGGCCACTGACTCCGAATTTCGGTAGTAAATTTCAATAATTTCGCCTCGTTGTTGGTTCGTATATCTTTCCATCATGAAATGGCAAACCTTACTGAAGAGAAATATCATAAGAGCGACAAGAAATATGGCATTGTTTGCTGTCCCTTTCGCTCTACTTTTGTAGCGTCCCTGTTGAAAAACCCTTTATAAACAAACTCCGAAGGTGTATTAATCTTGAAGTAATAGTGTATCAAAGAAATAGTTTTGATTTTGTACTATCAATGGACAAATAAAAGTTTTTTTGTAAATATTTCAGGAAATATTTTTTTTTCTAAAAACTAATGAACTTATATTAATGCTCATATTAATGCTCATAAAATTGTGGACAAAAAAGATTAAACACTTTTTTTCTTAGCAGCAACAGATTTTGGAGAAAAACGTGCACAAACGCGCTCATCCTATCATCAACCTATTTTACCCAGGCAAAATGAAGAAAAAAATTCCATTCCACTAAAAGGCTTTTACACCCCGACTTTACAGAACATACAGATGCCCAACATCACAACCACAATCCAATCAACAAACAGCATATTTTTTCTCGCTGGGCAAATTATGTCATGTTTCATTTCTCTCTCACCACTACTTCTATCGTTTCAAACAATATTCTACTCAAATTATAGGAAAAAAGGCCACGTAAATAAATAACAACTTTTGCAGCAATATTTACCTCCAGATATAACGAAAATCAGACAAAAAACTCACACGCATGTAAAATCTCATATCTCATGGCCAAGCTTTGAACAGCGTTCATATGTATGCTGTTCAAAAGTTGGTTTGGTATGGATTTTTCTGCCTCCATTGGTTTTTATTTCGACAGGTTCATAATCCGAGCATGGCTCATGTCTAGTGGAGCCGGCATGTTACTATTACGTTTGCACACGTTTTTCTCAAAATCTGTTGCTCCTACAAAAAATTTGTCAATCTTTTTTGTCCAGAATTTGGATCTCACAATTCTGTCTGTTCGGCTACAGTCTAAATGGCTGGATCGATTTTTTAAGACTTGGTGCATAGTGGTTTTTGGTGATTCTGCCCAACATATTTTTAAATTTTTTTTAGTATTAAAAAAAAACGGTCATATCGCCAAAAAATAATGAAAATCAGAATATTTTTTTTTTCAACTTTAATAAGTTTTTTTGTCACTGCATTTGTATAATTTCGTACCTATAGCTATTTTCAAAAACAATGATAGATCCAGATCAAAAATAACTTGATTTATTTTTATTTATTATATTATCGAAGCAATGAGTGATAAAGATATTAAGAGCTCTTTTTAAATTTACCGATGGCAAGATCCAAGCCAGATTCACATTATAGTTCTGATGACAATAAAGTTTCGATATGATAAAATACTCTAACAATAAGCAATAAGTATATTTACATCATCGATACCTAATGCGATTTCAATCCTCTCATGGGTTCTTTTGTTAAAATATTTTATCGTAGCGAGAGTGTATTTGGCCTTAATGATCTAACACAAAAGATTTGATTTTACTCAAGTAGGTATATTGAAAAAATAAACAATTTTCACTCAATAAAATTCAGAAACTTTTATTTAATAACAAAAATAGTCAATGTTATAAAATCTTAAGGATAAAAATAACATAACATAATATGTAGCATGCATAGATAAATAAATATAGTTACTAATGAACGAATATTTATATACATTATGTACAGGATATAACGGGTGATTTTTTAAGAGGTTTAGAACTTAAAAAAAAAAAACACAAAAAATTCGAAAAAATGAATGAAATATTTATTTGAATCGATAGTTTGAACCTTGCAATTTAATGTTTAAAGATAATTTCATGCAAATGTTGACCGCGGCTGCGTCTCAGGTAGCCCATCCGCTGAGTCCAATTTTGGCACACTCTTTCACACATATCGGCCGGTATCTCACGAATGAATGCATGGATGTTGGCTTCCAGTGCGTCAATCGAAGCGGGCTTGTCCCTATAGACATTAGCCTTAACATACCCCCACAAAAAATAATCTAATGGTGTCAAATCGCACGATCTAGGCGGCCAATTGACCGGCCCGAAACGTGAAATTAACTGTTCACCAAACTCGCCTCGCAATTGCGCCATTGTTTCGCGTGCTGTGTGGCATGTGCCACCGTCTTGTTGAAACCACATATCATGCAAGTCAAGAACTTCCATTTCGGGCAAAAAAAAGTTTGTTATCATCGCTCGGTAGCGTTCACCATTGACAGTAACGCTGCGATTCGCATCATCTTTGAAGAAATATGGCCCAATAATGCCGCCGGCCCATAAACCGCACCAAACAGTGGCTTTTTCGGGATGCATTGGTAGCTGTTGCAATGCTTCTGGCTGATCTTCACTCCAAATGCGGCAATTATGCTTATTTACGTACCCATTCAACCAAAAATGAGCCTCATCGCTGAACACAATTTTTCGATAAAAAAGCGGATCGAACCGAGCACGAATTTTGATAGTAAAATTCAATAATTTGCAAGCATTGTTCATTTGTAAGACGATCCATGGTTAAATTGCAAACCAAATTGAAGCTGTTTGACAGTGACACAAGGTACTAAACACACGTCAGCTGTCAAAACCAGTGTTGCCAAAACCAAACCAGCTAAAAAATCACCCGTTATTTCATACTTATAAGAATTATTCAACTATCGAACAGCTGCTGTAACAGGGCTTTTAGTTTAAGGAACATTAGAAAAAAACAACCAATCAAATGACAAAGATTTGCATAACAAAAATTTAACTAGAACTTTTTGTTTTTAGCTTCGTGCTAATTTGAAAACTCTGAAAATTAAAAAAAACCTTGTTGCTATGTTTCCCGTTTTCAAAATGTTGACTCTTTCTTGACTGTATTTCTTTGTATCTTTATGTTTCATTTCCATATCGTGTCAAGCCAAGATGTGTGAAATGTGAATGAAAACAAGAAGTAAAGAGAATAGCATACTTTGTTTTATGTACACACATAGGTTTGAAAAGATGGATTCGGGCTGCCATACTACGCGAAAACATAAAACATGAGATGTGAAATGTTTTTCATTTTCCGTTTATGTGCGTTGTTAAAAAGGTGTAGGTAAGGTTTAAGTGGGGAAATCTTAAATCTAAATATCAAAGTCAGCTGCAACTCCACTTTAGTAGAAATAAGAAAATGTAAGTTCGGTTATAAATATTCATGGCGTACCTACATAAAGTAGTTTTATTTAATTTGAATTTATTTTACTTTTACAAATATGAAAGCCGATTAGGTACATTAATTTTTTTTCTATTAATAATGTTTTTTTTCTCTGTCATTGTCATTTTGACTGTGCAAAATTCAATTGCATTTCTTTTTTACCCAAGAACGTAATCATAAATATACTTCATGAAAATCTGGCAAGCCTGATCCTCATGAACGACGTTACCATTTTGTTTGTGTGCATCTCTTAAGTGAGATGATTAACCGTTTTGTGTGATGTTTAGTTACTTCAATTCTGTTCCATTCCATACCTTCCTTTCTTATTCAATGTTGCCAATTTTAATTCAGTCCGTTTGGCAACTTAATACTATTGCTACTATTATAAATTGTGTATATTTTGTTGATTTGAATTAAATTATGCGGATTTACACGACTGACAAATACAAAATACCACAAAAAAATGTCGTACCGCACGTATGACTGCAGCTGCGTCGCGTTGTGTTCGCAGCAATGAATTTGTGTGTATTCAACATTTTGACAGCAATTCCAGCTGCAGCTTCGTCTCCATTTTGTGGAGCCAGTTAGTTGTTGCAAAAAATTAAGCAGATCAAACAACAATAATTCCAAGAAGTTACGAAACACTTCTTATTAGTTTGTTGTAATCAAAAAGGTGAGCACACTAAAGCTCAGCCACACGAGGCCAATGCTTCAACTTTTAATGTGTTTTCTAAAAAAAATAGGTTTCAAGAAACTGCAAAAGACTATTTTAATTTAGTAAAATAAATATGTATAATAATGTTTGAAAATTATATTTATTATCTTTAGTAATTTTTTTTATCATTTGTATTTTTTTTAATAATAATTCTAAACATATTGAGCCAGTAAACAATTCTACTTGTAAATTTCAATCACTGGAACTATTATTCTATTGATTTTCGAAAATTTTGATTTCTTAATAAGCATCAAATTTATTTAAAAAAAAATTATGACTTTTGTCGCTTTTTATGTTGCTATTTTTCTTTTCTTATACAGCGCTATCAATAAAACCGCTTATTCCTCCCTTAGTGCACGATTTAGCTAAACTACGGAAGAAGTGCTAAGCCACGGGTTAAAATTTCTCATTAAAAAACTAAATGTTCGTGGAATAGTAAAGTGACGTTTACCCTAAGAGGCCTGTTTAGTTACTTGAAATTCTTACCAAGTTTCGCTAGCTTAATTTTTTTTGTATGGGTTTTGACAGCTCTGAATTTCAAGTTACGAAACACATTTCTAAGAATTCTCTTTTGTTTATGTATGTCTACCTAAATTATTATTTATTATTTAATTAAATAAGAAAAAGAAGCGAGAAAATGGGACACCAATGACAAAGTAAGTTTATACTAATAAACTATGTAATTAACTTTTTTCTTTTTATTCTTCAGAACCTACTGAAATCATTGTACATAGAAAAAAAGTATATTATCGAAAATGTAAATCTGTTTATACCAAAACCAATAAAAGGCGTGTTTTATTCTGGATCTGGATCTGGATTAATTTGTAACACGTATTACAAAAACAATTTCGAAAATTTACTTAAAGAAAATATTGATTCCAATACAAAAAACAGTTTAGGCTTATTCCATCGCTAAACCATTTGCTTCAGTGAATTAGATTTGTAAACGTCACTTAGCAGACATTTTGATTTATTATTATCATTTTGTACTTAATCCACGGAATAAGGCTAACCTTTCGCTTTCCCTCGTTTTTTAATTTGGCTGAAAATTTTTAAACTTCACGAAATCAGTAGACTTCCCTAACATTTTTATTTTGGTAAAATTTCCCAAGTAAAGATGCATTGAGTATCACCATCCATCAACACTGCGACAAAACAAAGAAAATGAAACAGATACAGACAACAGCAACAGATACAGAATTCTCAACGTTGCGAAGTGCCAAAATGATGAACAGTGGTGCGCTCGATGAAGTAGAACACCTTGGTATATAATTTTCTATATGAGGAAGAAAGAAGAATGAACTTTGTGTTGTTTTTTTGTGTTTTGTATCAAGGAATTTTTGCATGCATGGAAATTAAGATTTTGATAGCGTGTGCCGAGAATATCTATACCGTAGTAGGAACTCTAAAAAATTAATGAGAAAACTGAAGAAAAAATAAACAAACTGAATTCTTTTAAATCATAAAGTAGGCAGATACCTATGCAAATTAGTTGAAAATTTCTTTTATAAGAAAAAATTTCTAATAGTATAGTAGTTCAAGTTCTCGGGGGGGGGGGGGGGGGGGGGTCATGGCCCCGTGACCCCCCCCCCCTGTATACGCCGTTGGGTGAGTTCAATGTAAGTACGCCCCAACAAACATCGAAAACAGTGCTAGTAATCTGGGGTGAAAAAAATGTCACATAAAACACCTAAATGCGATTTCAGGGCGACCCAGTGTTCCCCAGTGCAGAAATCGAACAAACCTAATAGTACTATGACATTTCTTAATTTTAAATTTTCTCATTATCGGCTGAGCAGATTTAGACTATTTTTTTATATAAATATTTCAAATAAGGTTAAAAAAGATTGCATATGAAAATTTTCAAAAAATAAGTTTTTAAATAAAAAAAAAAAAAAAAAATAAACATTTCCCCTTCCTGAAAAATGCTGCTGAAGAAATTTCTTTGAAAAGAAGGTAATTGTTTGGTCTGCCAAATGTCACTTTGACAATGGTCAGATATGAAATACATAAAAAAAATAATTTATTGTATACTTTAAACAAAAGAGTGATATAAAGCATACAAAACACCACAGCAATATATTTTGATGGTTTTTATTTTATTACGTTAGGTACAATTTAAAAAGCCATCGTTCTAATTTGGACTGAAATGGTTTGCTTCTCAAACATGATTTTTATTAATATTATTTCCCTTTAAACAATACGAATATAGCTCCAGATTCCTTTCAACCAAACATGAATATTCTTTTGGGATGGCAAAATGGCAATAAATCTTTTGATGGTTGATGGTTGGTTGAATATTAGATTACAATAATCCCGAAAATGTTGAAACTATAATGTTACTATACAATATCTAGATTGATGAAGTGTTTTCTTATTTGAAATAAATATCGCAATAAGATGAATGATTATGCCTTTTCATTAAAAAAAACCAGTTGAATATAATTATTTGAACATAAATCTATGAAAAAATATGTATACTTGGCGTAAAAAAGTAGATTTGTATATTCATATCCTAGATACCGATGCGATGTGAAGTAAAGTGGGTTGATTCGATTTACTCCCACAAGCACACTTGTTCTTCTTCCTCAGTACACACATCAATATTAAGTATATAAATTATGTAATGCAAAAAAGGATATTTAATTTAATGAGCGCCACGAAAGCCATACATTTATTATGATATGAGTTGCGAAGATGATTTTTCTATAAAGTGTACAAAGTTGAGTTTATTCTTGAAAATTCTTTTGGAATAAGGTCATGAAATTTGAACTTTACTGTGCCTTGGGTTATTGAAGTTGTATTTTTTTTATGATTTATTATGTAATAATAACCTATTCACACTGATATTCCACGTGAATTGAACTTTATGTAGCAAGTCTTCTAATATAGCGTTGGATCGATGTTGACATTCTATGGTGGTCATGCTGTTTTGGCGGCATCTGTCAAATCTGTTGTTTATTATTCAGTCAGTGATGCCAAATCACTATCATGACAAGTTACAAGTAATACAATTGAGTAACACTAGTGTAGATGATAAAACTTTATAATCAAAATGGAGGTTCTCTTGTGGAAACCATACGCTCCTATTTGACGGAAGTCAATGAAATGTTCGATATGCCGAAAACAACGCAGCTGCCCAGGAGAGTATGTAAGACGCTGTTTAGATTGGGAGGATTCAGACCGGTCTCACGGCAGTTTCTGGAGAAGAAAAGTGAGGAAGTCAGGAGCCCCTCACTTCTCTTGTCCAGAAAATGATGTGAAAATGATGTCTCAATCTTCCCAGTATGAAAAGGGTCTAACACAGCTGATACCGAAAAGAAGGACATTCTGAATGAAAAACTTGAGGGAAGGATAATCTCTAGCGGCGGTGACGTGGATATAATTTTTCTTGTGAAGTTTGAAGTTAAGAATGGATATAACAGCCGGAGCTGCGTAGAGATCTATCCGTGGACCAGACCTTTGGAATATCTCCAATAAAATTTCAAAACACAAGGTCTGGGTTCGATTCCCAGCTGCGGCCACCTAAAAACAGAAATGTTTTTCCCGAGGTACTCCCTCTTTCGAGGAGATAACAAATCTTCCAAGAGCATACTTGTCATGAATGCTTCTCATCTAGCCGCTTGGACTGGGCAAAAAATTGTAGGTTCCCTCCATTTCTGCCAACAACACGCATACAGGAATGGTTGAGAGTTGTAAGTCACTAGGCCCTGGTTCTCCATGAGCTGTTGTGCCACCAAATTTATAAATTTTTCTAAGACAAGACACAAACTTCAGTTTCGGAAAACAGATACGGCCAGCCATGAAACGCGCTTCAAAAACCACAGCAGATTGATGGCTATTATCAGAGGTCCAATAGCTAGCAAAAGAAGACTTCTGATATCCGGAAGCGAAATGTGGACAGACACTCTTCAACAGGAGATAGGAGAAATACAGGAATCAGATGGCTGGAGCACTCTGCGCGCGTAGCTAGTTCTTGCGTCACGGTGTTGGAGCCAACCACTTTGGTAATTGCAGGATGATGCCAATAAATTTTCCAGCAGTAAAAGGAAAGTTCGTCAACGAGAACAAAAACAAAAACCAGAGTGGAAGCAGCAATAAGGGAAGAAAAAGCGCTAACAGCACAGAAGTAGCATGAACGATAGATGACGGAAAACAGAATGCTGGACCCTGGACTACGAAGCTCATGGGTAATGTAGCTGAATGGAGTGAAGAGAAACATTGTGAAGTTAACTTTAAAAATTTGGTGGTGGAACAGCTCGTGAAGAACCAGGGACTAGTGGCAACAACTCTCAACCATTCCTGTGTGCGTATTGTTAGCAGGAATGGAGGGGACCTACAATTTTTTGCAAATTCGAACGGCTAGATGAGAAGCACTTATTCATGACAAGTATATTCTTGAAGGATTTGTCAGTTCCTCGCAAGAGGCAGTACCTCGGGAAAAACATTTCTATTTTTAGGTGGCAGTGGCTGGGAATCGAACCCAGACCTTTGACAGGACAGTCCAAGCCACTAACCATCATGCCACGAGGTACTACTATTATTAACTATTATTTCACTCAATTTCTCACCGAATAAGGGACAATGCTTCTACAACGCTTTCCTACATAGGATCCAGAAAGCAAGGAGCCCTTCTTGCCAGTACGGCGATTCCACCATGGACAATGCCTATCACACCGTCATCGTCGAATGCAAAAGATGGAAACGAAAAAATATGGAACTAGTGAAAACCGTTCACTGTCATTTTTAACCTAGAGAACATAGTTCAGAAGATGCTGTAAACCCAGGAGCAATGGCAGCAAATCAGTACCTTTATCTTAATCCACATCTTCAGTACTGTAAAATAAAAATTGCTAATGGAAAAAAGAGTGTCAGGCAGAAATTTTGCAGGTTATTTTAAGTGTACAACTTAAATCTAAGTTGGTGACCTCCTACCCCTTGCATGGGCGGTGCCACGCGTACTTTTCTTCCATCATGGTTTATTAATAAACGGATGCGCTGATATGAAAGAAATATTCGTAATTTGTCATAATGACCAGAGGAAAAATTAAAAAATTGTTTAAGTAAAATTCGCCCACTGCCACGCCCTTATTCGTATGTTTCTTATTCCTATGTTTTTCGGAAAAAGCTCCAAAAATTTTCTTGAAATTTTCAGAGTTTGTTCCACCCGCTACCACGCCTATTTTTCTTATTTCTTTGTTTCTCGGAAACACTTCTTATGATTTGCAAAAATATTTCTAAGTTTATATGTTTATTAACAAGAGTAACAATTAAAACAAATTATTTAAATTCGGCCACTGCCACGCATTCTTTTTCATTTTTTCTCGTCTATCAGTAATATTACTTTGGATGCGAATATTTTACCAACCCAACCATGAAAAATTTAGCGTGGATGCGTCGATATATCGATGTGTTTGGTTTGAAATATCGTCATTCAAACACATCTGTGAAATTAGCAGGGCAACTCGCGCAAATGGGACCTTGACAGGAATTTGCAGTTTTGTTTGAATTTTTTTGCATTTCTATTCCCAATTTTGCAGTTCTCCAAATAAATAAAAAAGTGGCAATTGGTTAGCCCATTGTTTTTTCCGAAACCTATGAAAAATTTGTTTGCTAAATTTTAACATTGTTGGAAATAACATTGTTGTTAATTTTCTTTTCAGAACTGAAATTCGCAATAATTTTGAAAGCTCGGTTCGTAACATATTCGCATATTACGGATTTCGCAAAAATTCAGTAAAATTACATTAGATTCAAATATCTAATGAAAATGAGTTTGCAGAGGCTTTGCAGAAAATTGTTAAAATCAGGTATAATCAATTTGGATGCGAATATTTGACTAACCAGATCTCGAAACAGATATCTAGCGTTTTTGAAAAGGTGGGTTAATTTTCTACTCAGCACTGAAAACCGCATTAATTTTGAACGCTTGATTAAGAAAATATAGGCATTCAAAGACATTAAAGTTGGAAGCTTAGGGCAGCAAATGAAGAACAAACTCTGAAAATTTCATGAGAATCGTTAAAACCGTTTCCGAGAAAAAAATGAATAAACAAGTGGGCGTGGCAGTGGGAAAATTTGATTTAAATATTAAAAAAAAAAAATTCTGGTCATTGTAACAAATTATAAAAATTTCATCCAAATCCGAGAAGCGGTTGCTTAATAAACCAAGATTAAAAAAGTGGGCGTGGTACTACCCTTACAAGGGCTAGGCGCTAGTAGGTGACCAACTTAGATTTTAGTTGAAAACATACCCTCAAAGGAACCCTTTTAGGGTAATGCACTAGTGGTTCCGGGAGGGAGGGGGGGCCAGATTTCAGAGAGGTCCAAGGTTTTTTTGAGTTTAAGCCTCTTCCCAAGACAAAAAAATATTCAAAATGTTCTAGAGTTCTTCATACTTTTTTCATTAGTTTAGTTTAGAGTCTTAAAATTAAAAATTAAGTTTTTTTGCTAACTTCATGCAGCAAGGACTTTTTTTAGAAAAAGAGCTTTGAGCATGTTTTTCAACTTCAAATCAAGAGTTCTAGAGTTCCTGCTGGGTTTTAGAAAGTGTTATGCAAAATTGGAAAAGTTAGGGCAAATTAAGGTGCCCATTGACTTAGAACCAAAAATTAAAATCTAAAAAATCAAAAAAAAAAAAAAAAATAAGTTCTGATTAGAGTTCTCGATAGCAAACAAAGAGATCTGAACATTTTTCATTATAACTTTATTTTCTATTACAAACTTTTCAAAAGTTTTGCGATATTAAATTTTTTTATTTAATTTCAGAAGAATCATTTCGGTAAGAAATTTAGTTTTGAACAAAACGTCTCAAGTGAAAAATTGTCAAATTTGGCTTAGTGTCCAAGTTATATGGAATATATCGAAAAGCGGCCAGTATGACCATTCCTTCAGAAACGGAAAGATGAATTTAGTACAAAATGTGGATGCTTATGTCCCAAACAAACATATTCAATAATACAAACCTTTTAACTTAATTGTTCCTCTACCAAAAAGTATGTTTTCTTAAAGTTCATTTATTCTGGAAATAATAATTAATTATCAAAACAAGCACCTATTCATATTTTGATATGCCCTGAACTTAACTGCTTTTGTTCCGCATTTGACTTGTGGCATAATGTAACTGTGCCTAACCATCATACACCTAGCTATTCAATTAATCTTCTAACACCACTTAAATTAAAGCAAATAGCTTAAATCAGAGCGAACAAAATTGTGGGTGGACAAAAATTAGTAATTATATGAATGTGGTTCATATTTTCACCAACACAATATTAGTGATTAGACTAAAGGCATTTTAATGCCTTAGAGAAGCTTTTGTTCCTAAATGACCAAATACTTTTCACTCCAAAAAAAAAAAAAAAATAATTTTCCATGCCCATATATAGTAAATGTACATATATTGGGACAGGGTGATTATCTGATTATGTAAGTATGAACAGCACGTTTGAAATTTATTAGGTGCTAATGGCCTCACACACACCCTCATTCATGTTAACAGATTCGAGGATATAATGTTTGACGTTTATGATGGTTGGCTTGTAAATATTGACATCCGTATATATATAAATTACTTATAGCTTGAATTACGGTTATTAAATATTATTTAATATGATTTATGTGTTGGTAAAGATTTGTTTCTTTTTTTTTATGAATTACTTAAGACCTCCCACAAAAGTAGCCAAAAACACGAAACAGGACACGCAAATGTGAATAAAAACACCTGTAAGAGTATGAGTGCATATATATTGACACATGAGATATGACACTCCATTACTCTAACTGATTCACTGGTGCGGCAGGTCATTTTCAAAGAATTTCATTTGAAACGGAAATATTATTTGAAAGAAAATATTTATACAGGGTGTCCGCTAACTAGCCATCCATTTTTTGGGAGATGATTTTAGGGACCATTCTAAGAAAAAATTGTGTAGGGGGACAATTCTATCCCTCCCCTTGAGACAGGTTGTTGCAATTTCTTTAAATGCAAAAAAAATTTGTAGATAAACAAGAGAGCTACAACTTCTACTTTGATTATTTTTTCACATAACTCTAAGAATATTGAGAATATTTTGGTTTTAATTTTTATTTTGTTGACGAAAATAATTCGATTTTGATGAAATTTGGGCAAAACTTTTATTTTATCTGTAGTGTATTTGTTGAAGCAAAATATTAATTTTTGGATTTTTTGTGAATTTAATTTGAACAAATTACCGAATTTTAAATCAACAAAGTTGATGAACAAATTTTGGATTTTTGAAAATCTTAGGGCTGCATTCTTTTTATATTCAAACCTCTTATTCAAGATGATTTAAGAAAATCTGTTTTTTTTTCAAAAAATGCAAAAAACAAAACTTGGTTTTTTCAAGTCCGATTTTTCCCGTAAATGTCAGTAAGTGTTCATTGTTTATTTAAATGAATTGTTAAAAGTGATGCAAAACTGTAAGTTTTATGTAATATATAATAAATAAAACTTAATTAACGGTTTAAGGAGCAAACTACTGAAATCTCAATCTCAAGTTCTTAAACAATAATTTTTTCTAGAAATTGCCTGAAATGAAAATTTTTGGGCAAGAAAAAATATTTATATTTATGTAAGAAAATCATTTTTAAAATTAATAATTTTGTTAAAAAATGTTGACTTTGAAATTTTATTTCTGAAAAATATTAATTTAAAAAAGTTTATTTTAAAAATAAAAATAAGAATGGCATGCTTTCGTTGATTTTAAATATTTTTTTTTTTATTTTGATATTTTGAAATAGTTTGAAGTTTTATTTGACATAATTTAAAAAAGCTTATTTTTTGTTGCAAGTACGGGCAGACACACAACTAGATTGTCACTAAAAAGCCACGGACCACGATATCACTGCCAGTTTTGCTGTTGTTTTTATTTTATGCAGATTTTTTTTAATATATTTGACGTTTCGAATTTTTTTTGTTACTGATTTCGAAAGAAAAACAGGTTTGAATATCGGCTATTGCGGAAGTCAATTCATACTTAATTGAGAACTTGATTTTTGAATTTGTACGGAAAGCAATTTCGTATACGGATTTGATTCCGAACGAAAATGAGAACATGGGTGATTTTATTGTATTTTTTCGCAGATAAAAATTTACCTCCAGCCGTGATAATCTTCTTCAAAAATCGTCGACATCTTTCCAGCCGTAGGTTGGAAAAGTTTCGCAGATTAAATGGTTGAACCTCAGATACTTCTTATATTCCATCAGATAAATATTTGGGGAACATACCATTACGCATCTTAAAACTAAAAAGCATTCCATCATAGATCAGTCTCTGTTTGACATTCATCCAATTTAAAGATTTGAGCATGATCCGAGTAGGAGTGTAAATACTTAGCTTCAAGATAATCCTCATTCCCCTGTTCTGAAGTCTTTAAAGCCTCAGTTTGACATCTGCATTGGAGTCGAAGAGCAACGTTGAACAATAATTAAAATGCGGCATCACTAGTGCATTATACAGAAGAATAGCTGCTTCAAATGTTAATTGCTATAGTATTCTACACAAAAAATATATCTTTTTCGAAATTTTAGCGCAAACATATGCAGTTCATGTTTGCACTAAAATCCTTGAAATTGAGCTTTTCGTCTATAATAACACCTAAGTATTTGATACTTTTAACGTAGTTTATTGACAACCCATCCATACACACATTGATATCATCATTCACTCTAAACTTCATACATTTGGTGTTACTAACATTCATTACGCCTCAAGTCCTCATTCAATCTCTTGGCACTATTCTTACCCCCCCCCCCCCCAAAAAATGTAGATCAGACTATCATCTGCAAAAAGCTTTACACTACAATATTTAAGGCATTTTTTGAAGTCATTTATATATAAAAGAAAGAGAAATACACCCAGAACAGAACCCTGAGGAACCTCTAGATCATTATTTATGGCACTTGAAATTCTATCATTCACTTTAGTTCTTTGACTTCTATTTGTCAAATAGGAAGTAAATCATTCCAATTCACGACCACGCACACCATACAACCACAACTTTTTAAGCAAAATATTTCAATCAATAATTTCGAAAGCACGCTTCAAATCCAAGAAAACAGCAGAATTTCCACAGTCAATTTGTCTCTTCCACTTCCACACAACACAGTTTACTTCAATTTCACAAGAATGACCTATTTTAAATCCGGATTGTTCATCAATTAATAAATTATTGTCTTCTAAGTAGTTTTGAAGCTGTTCAGCAACTAACTTTTCTAAAAATTTTTCACACTTGGATAACATATTCACTAGTCTAAATTCCTCACATTTATTGGTATTGTTCACCTTTTCAACTGGAATAACTACTGGTTCTTTCCATATTTCAGGAAAAATGTCAGATTTTAAAGATTTGTTGATCAGTTTCAAAAGAATCGGACCGATAATCTCGATTGACTGCAGAATTATTTCTTTATTAAGCCTAAATACATCATTTTTATTATTTAGATTTTTAATTAGTGAATATAACGACCTCTCATTGCAAAAACCAAAAGTTAAAATTGCACTGCAACTTATTTCCGGCGACACAAAATTAAAGTTTCCTACCGACGCATTTATTTCCCGAAAACTGGCTACGAAGTATGTATTAAATTTGTTCGCAATATCAGTAGACGTCGTAGATGACTCCTCCCCGAACTTAACATTTTCAATTACACTAGTTTTTGAATTTCTTAGCACAACATTCTTGAGCATCTTCCACATTTCGATCGGATTTCCAGACTTAGCAGTTATCTGAGAAGTAATATAATCACTTTTAGCAAGCTTAATTTCACTTTTATAACTACAACGTACAGATTTGTATATTGCTCAATTTTGGGTCGTACTAATACATAAGCTTTAACTTTTTCCTTTTTTAACATATGTAAATGGGAATTGAACCATGCATTATCTTCACTTTGTTTCACAACTTTTTCTAACTATTATTAATGCCTCACAACATAAATTTAATTTTTCACAAAATGCGTTTGATAAACTATTTAAATCTTCCTCCAAGTATCTATGTGTCCGAAAACCTTTCTCTATTCAGACAACGATCAAACCGTTGTTTTGTATAGCCAATAGTTTTGTACTTTTGCAGTTTTGAACTGGTTTTTTGTTTAGCTTGCAACTCAACCCTAATAGTTTCGTGTTCCGATCATTTATGAACTGCTATAGCTTCATAATGTATGCAACGTGTTTTAATTCCTCGACAGTGAAAGCCACTTATTTGACAGTTGATCATATCTGACCTATAGTTTTCACTCCATCCGTTTCCAAAAATATAATAATGACCCTGATAAAAAAAAGAGTCAGAAGTCAACTCTGCATCGATGAAATAGTCGATAAGCGATGAGAAAATTGAAACTAAATACAGGAGTTTTGTTCCGTTTTTGTCAACGTTTCTCTATTAATTTTCTCGATGCAAGAGTTACAGAACGTAGGTACTGAAGTGGACAATGAAATTGAACCAAAACCACTGATACAAATGGTACCAGAATATCATAATATTAGGGATTCAAACAAAAAACTCTATAAAAATAAACAAACACTACAATTCTTCGCACATTTCATTGAAGATGACTGACAGCTGTGCAAATGGAGCTAGATATATAAATCAACTGAAAAAAAGGTATTTGTAAAAAATTCTATGTAAGTCTTAAAAAAAAAAAAACGATTTTGTGTCGATAATGTGGAAATGAACTGGCACTTTGTTCGTTCATAGACGAAATCGCGATGTATCAATTCGAAGAAAAGTGGAAACCTAGGGTTTGGTATGTTTCGCCAGAATTGATTGGCAAACTGAAGTTTCGCGGGGGTTCATTTCAACATTTTTTGTTTCGATTTTTTTTTATTTAGCATTTCGTTACTCCCATTTTACGTTTTGCGAACAACGTTTTGTTTCCGAATCTCAAATTTGGCCTAATTTCGTTTTGAAAATGGAAGTAAGTTTTCAAGGCTTTGCTTACATCCAGCCTCGCACATACCCCAAATCCTATAGTGAGCCCAGCAGGGGGTTGCAGGGGGGCAGCATGCCCCCCATACACACCTCACTATTTATGCGCCATTATTGTAAAGCAAGGCAAGTGTAAATAAGATCTCGAAAAAGCAGTTAATTTTGAGGCTATAGTAGCATTTTTTTTTACTCAACAGTACCATCAGCCTGCAAATTAAAACATGAAAAGGAAATAAAGCCAAATTGGTCTTATTTTGTTTTCAAAAGGAAATAAAGCCGAATAAAAAATTTGGCGTTATTTCCATACTGAAAACGAAATAAGGCCAAATTATTTTTGGCTTTATTTCATTGGGGTTCATTTCATGTCACCGACAAATCATCACTTCGCATTTTTCATTTCGCAATTTTTACTAAGTATTTTGTATGATTGGCGTTATGAAGATTGGCAATTTTTTGCTTTAGCATTTTGATATTTTGACTTTTTTTAATCAGCTTTTTGCTAATTCGCTTTTTCCTATTCAGCATTTTGTTGTTTGGTTTTGTTTTATTTGACATTCAATTGCTTGGCGAGTTTTTGACTTACATTAAATTACATGGTTTAAAAAAAATCACGAGAAATTTTAGGGCATGTAATTTAATGGAAGTCAAAAACTCACCAAACAATTGAATGTCAAATAAAACAGTTAAACAAAATGCCGACTTTTGAATAATTATTTAGATTTTGTGTTCTACAATCGAAAAAATATCCATCAATACTCAGTATAACTTTGTTAATATTCGACTAAAAAGTCTCATAAGTTTTGTCAAAATATTCCGTTATCAAAACTGAGCAAAAGAATTAAAAAACAAAACAACCAAACACAGTAATAGCAGCAAGAATAGTCAATAAGTTAAAATAATATTAAAACACAATTTATTGAGCAACGTTTCAAATAAAAAGAAAGTAAATCTAACCAAGCCAATGATAATGGAGAGTCAAACAATCAAGCGGTGAAACGATAATCAGCAAATGAAACGGCTTCACGATATCTCACGAAATGATAATAAAACGACAAATCGTTATTTCGCAAGAAAAACTCTTGACCAAATAAAAAACAATTTAACAAAAAAAGCTGAACAACAAATTAACAAATGAATTTTGCCAAACGATTGAAAATAATGTCAAACAAAAGCGAAAGATAAAAATGCTAAATACGAACTGCGAAATGATTGGAAAGTTTAATGAATGAAAAAGAAAACGTGAATTGCCAATCAAAGATTTCGAACTAAAGGAAATTGGTATTTAACGACTTAGGCGAAACAAGAAAATGTCAAATGAATTTTGCGAAACAATAGTGACCCGGAAACCTACCATTACATATATCGAAAGATTTGAATCTAAATCCAAAATGTGCCGAACATTCTAGTTTGGATGAAATTTTTGGGACACATTTTAAGAAAAATATATTTTCGAGGCAAATTTTTTAAAATTTGGTTGGGTTGCATTTTTTTTTAAGGCATAAGCCCGCGGACCCTCTATGACGGCTTTGCCGACCGTTATGGGGCTGCGGACAACCAGTTGGGAAACACTGCCCTAAAGCGTATGCGTTGGAAAAGAACAAACAAAAAATTAAAAAGTTCCATAAATTTTGGGTCTACAGCCTTGGGGGAACCAAGCATTGCCATTTTCGATTTTCAAAAAAAAGGTTGTGCCTTAATGTGTCCTACTTGTGCTGCCATTCAGCCGTATTAAAATAAAAAATCATACTTCACGTACATTGTTCAAACGACTAAAATAACAAAAAGTCGTAACTTTGAAATCATATCGGTTAAGATTCAGCACTGAAGCGAAAAAAACGAGATTTGATGCAAGCTATGCACCTGGAGAGAACAGCGGCGCGGGCGGTCACACCTCATAAATATTTTTGACAAGTACAGTACGATTAAGTGCATTAAGCTGGCCAAACACGACAGCACAGTTGTAAAAGATTGCAATCTTTTGCGTATGAAATCTTTAGAGACTTCATTAAAAGATTGCATTCTTTACATTATTTTTTAATAAAGTAACTTTGAAGAATGCAGTCGCTATTCTTTTTTCGATAAAAAATCGCAATTTTCTTTGTTTCCAATCACTTGCCACCATCAACTTATTGCAATCTTTTGAGACTTCATGTATTCTTTACATTCTTTTTGCATTCTTTTCAAGTTCTTTTGCATCATTTGAATTTTTTGCATTCTTTTGAAGTCTTTTGCATTTTTGAATTTTTTAAAATTCTTTTGAAGTATTTCGCATTTTTTAAATTTTCGCATTCTTTTGCAACAACACGTTTTTGTTTTTGTTTGGTCGTCGTCACCGAAGGTTTCTTATTGGTTTGGGAAATCCTTAATGCTTGCTAAAAACAATATTCACCAAAAAAAAATGTCTAAGGCATTTTAAGCAATTTAAGGCCCTCATTATGAATAGCGAATCGAACTTAAAATCTAGCGAATTCGATAAATTCGTATTATGAATAGCGTTTCGCAAAAATTAAGTTCGCTTCAAATGTCAAAACTTAATCGAATCATCAACTTAGCGTGGGAAAATTTGGTTCCTCAAAACGCAACCAAAAGGAATGCTGGGAGCAGTTCGCAGTGGACTTGAACTCTCTTGGTCCTCCCACTCGTGAAGGAAAAGATTGGCACAAGGTTGGCAATTTTTTTTTTGTTTTTTTCGTGTTTTTATAATGGTCTTATGTATAGGTTTGGTTGGACTACAAATTGAAGCTCAAGCAAAAAATAGCAGGGAACAAAAAAAATGTCACAGCAACTGGTGGAGGACCCTACTGCGAGATGTCCTTGACACCTTTAGAGCAGGCTGTAGATAACCTCCTTAGTCTAAGTCAGGCAGTGAATCCCACGGGTAATTGCTTCGGTTTAAGAACTGTGGCTCCGCTTCAAACATGCAATTTGACATCGGGAAATACAACGGATGTGGAGGACCAAATTAATGAAAATTTGGAGAAACAAATTTTAAACGATGGCGAAGCACAATTGCATCAAAATATAAATGCAATGGAAAGTGAACATGATCATGGATCAAACGTTTTTCAAAATTCTTCTCAAGGTAGGAAAAGAGTGACCAATTTAGACGCGAGGGAAGGCGAGCGCCTGAAGATGCTTAGGGAACAGACAGACACCCAGGCAAATTTGTTTCAAGTGGCCAAATCTATTGAAAACCATCTCTCTGAAATTGCTAGATATACTAGAAGACAGTATGAAACTGGAAAGGAGAAAGTTAGTATCATGAGGGCGAAGAAAAAACGTAAAGAAAAAGAAAATGTGGAAAAGAATCGGCAGCACAAGGAAAACATAGAAATAAAATTAAAGAAAATTGAAGTTGAGATGAGGAAGGTGCTTTGAACTACAGTGCTAATACTATTTTTGTTCCTATGCATTCATATATTCTGTATGCATTCATACATATATAATGCTTAAACTAAAATTATGTGTTCTTTTTAAATGAATTTTTGTTTTGTTTTTATTCCAATATGAATTCTTGTTTTGTTTATGTTGAAAGTTTATTTTTGTAATAAATGTGGTTATTTTTAATAATAATTGCAGTTTTTGTTTGGAACTCAATATTTAAGATTAAATTAACATTAAAAAAGAAAATAATCAGTTCAGTTCGATCATCAAAGCTAGACAGAATAGAAAATTGTAAAGAAGCTAATATTTCATTCCTTATTCGCTCGGCTTCAAGACTTGTATTACGAGATTCGCTAGGTAATGGCTCATCTAGTATGTCCTGAGAGACAATGAGTTCTTCTTCTATTCTCTCTGGATCAACTAAGTTGTACCTGCGACTTATGTTGTGCAAAGCACAAGCAACATTTACAATTTTTATTGCTTTTCCTGGGGTGTAATGATGCTTCCTTTCATTTAAGATTGATCTGTATCGGCCTTTAAGAACTCCTATAGTTCTTTCTAAAATATATACCAAGGTACATTGATCTCTCCCCATTTTGCCACCATCTTTCTAAAACTTCTTTTAGTTCACTGCAATTCCACACAAAAGAATCATGAGTGGAACCAGGATATCTGGCATCAACATACCGAATATTCATGTTATAGTCGCAAGCCTAAAAGAAAGAAAAGTTGTACATGAAATAAACAAAAACAACAAATCCTACAATCATTGCATTCAAGCTATAAAAGCCCTTCCGATTCAAATACTGGTGTCGAAGATGGTTTGGAGCAATTATCCCAATGTGGGTTCCATCCACACATCCTACTATGCCAGGTAATCTGGATCGTCTATAGAAATAGTTTCTTCCTTCTTGTTTTTCTGTTTCTGACATTTCGGTCTTGATCCAAATTGGACAGAGTTTTTCTTCAAGTAATGAAAGAACCTCTTCCAAAACGATTGAAACCGTTGGCTGGGAAATACCCAAATCGAAATCGTTTCCCACACAGTTTTGGTAACTACCACTTCCAAGGAATCGAAGTGCTCAAGCCAATTTTATAACAGGTGGAATAGCACGGTTAGATGTTGCTTTGAATGATTCTTGTATTTCTCGGAGAACATACATGAATGCATCCTTGTTAAGTCGAAAATAAAGAACAAATCTTTGAAGAGAAAACATTATTAAACATTTGAACACAAAGTAAACGATAAAACTCACAAATGATCTGGGATCTCCAAAGGGTTAGAACTGTCCCTAATTTTTCTTCTCAACCACATCATTCTGATATTTTCTTGTCTTTCCCCCTCATAATTTTGTTCAAAAAACAAATCAATTTCACTTATCATTTTATTTATTTTTACACCAAAAAATCACAAACAAGAAAAAACATCAAATCTTTCTCAATAAAATAATTTATTTGACATTTGGGTTATGTCATTTTAGTATGATGATTTGTTGGCAGCATTTATTTTTAAGCGAACGTTGAAGTTCGCTATTCATAATACCATGATATTCGAAGTTCGCTAAATTATTCGCAACTTATCGAATGTTCGATTCGCTATTCATAATGAGGGCCTAACATAGCTTTTTTCTAAGAGCACATTTAAATGTTAGTGCTATAGAGCCAAGACGCAAAAAATTGCAATGAATTCAAAGAATGGAAAAGAATTTAAAAGACTTCAAAAGAATACAAAAATTCAAAGAATGCAAAAGACTTCAAAGAATAATTCAAAGAATGCAAAAGACTACAAAAGAATGCAAACAATTCAAAGAAAGCAAAGTAATTCAAAAGAAAAAGAAAATAATACGCAAAGATTGCATAAAGTCTCAAAAGATTTCAATCAGTTGATGGTGACAAAAGATTGGAAATAAAAAAGAATGCAATTGTTTTAATGAAAAAAGAATGAAGTCACATTCTTAAAAAAAACGTAAAGAATACAATCTTTCTGTTAAATTCAATCAGAGATTTACATATAAAGACTTAGTTCGTAAAGATTGCAATCTTTTACAACTCTGCACGACCGAACCATCTGAATTATTTGGCTCGGTTGGATTTCAGATTGGCTGAAAATCAAAATGGATCGGTGGTCGGTTGCCCAATGTAATGTCAATAGTTTTCTTGAATTTTTGTTCCTTGGGTACATTTAATTATTCATTAACCTTACAGGGGGTTGTTGTAGAAATTCTATGTACAAAAATCTACTTTGAAAATTCACCTTTTCAAAACTCAGATTTTCAAAATTCTGCTAACATTTTCCAAACCTTCTCTTTAATATTGGCAGAATGTTGAAAGCAATTTTCTCATACTTGTGGTAGCATAAACTATACCGAAAATTTCTTGTAACGGGTGATTTTTTAAGAGGTTTAGAACTTTAAAAAAAAAAAACAGAAAAAATTCGATAAAATGAATGAAATATTTATTTGAATCGATAGTTTGAACCTTGCAATTTAATGTTTAAAGATAATTTCATGCAAATGTTGACCGCGGCTGCGTCTCAGGTAGCCCATCCGCTGAGTCCAATTTTGGCATACTCTTTCACACATATCGGCCGGTATCTCACGAATGAATGCATGGATGTTGGCTTCCAGTGCGTCAATCGAAGCGGGCTTGTCCCTATAGACATTAGCCTTGACATACCCCCACAAAAAATAATCTAATGGTGTCAAATCGCACGATCTAGGCGGCCAATTGACCGGCCCGGAACGTGAAATTAACTGTTCACCAAACTCGCCTCGCAATTGCGCCATTGTTTCGCGTGCTGTGTGGCATGTGGCACCGTCTTGTTGAAACCACATATCATGTAAGTCAAGAACTTCCATTTCGGGCAAAAAAAAGTTTGTTATCATCGCTCGGTAGCGTTCACCATTGACAGTAACGCTGCGATTCGCATCATCTTTGAAGAAATATGGCCCAATAATGCCGCCGGCCCATAAACCGCACCAAACAGTGGCTTTTTCTGGATGCATTGGTAGCTGTTGCAATGCTTCTGGCTGATCTTCACTCCAAATGCGGCAATTATGCTTATTTACGTACCCATTCAACCAAAAATGAGCCTCATCGCTGAACACAATTTTTCGATAAAAAAGCTGATCCTCGGCCAGCTTTCCAAGAGCCCATTCACCAAAAATTCGGCGTTGTGGTAGGTCGGCTGGCTTTAGTTCTTGCACCAGCTGTATCTTAAAAGGCTTTACGCCCAAATCCTTCCGCAAAATTTTCCACGTAGTGCCGTAACAAAGGCCTAACTGCTGGGAACGGCGCCGAATCGACATTTCGCGGTCTTCTGTCACACTAGCTGATACGGCCGCAATATTTTCTTCACTACACACAGTACGTAAACGTGTTGGTGGTTTAATGTTCAACAAAGTAAATTTGGTGCGAAATTTGGTCACAATCTTCCGAATAGACTGCTCAGAAGGTCGAGAATGCCGACCATAAAATGGAAGCAGCGCGCGTTGAACATTTCGAACCGAGCACGAATTTTGATAGTAAAATTCAATAATTTGCAAGCGTTGTTCATTTGTAAGACGATCCATGGTTAAATTGCAAACCAAACTGAAGCTGTTTGACAGTGACACAAGGTACTAAACACACGTCAGCTGTCAAAACCAGTGTTGCCAAAACCAAACCAGCTAAAAAATCACCCATTATTTAGTTTTAAGACCGCTCTTTTGTAAACACAAAACAATTTCCCACCAATTCTGTGCATAATATTGAAGATGAAAAATATTTGTTTGGCCTAAACCACCTATTGAGTCAATGGGTGATATGAATAAAACAGAGCACGTACCCAGAGCAGGTGCTACATGAGATTCAGAGGAGGTGCTCAATAAAAGAGCACCTGCTCTCGTTTTGTATGAATAAAATTATATGTATATATCAAACAGAGAGCACTTACTCCTTAAAACGGAGCAGCTGCTCTCATACCACAAAACAACTTCTATTGTTTTTGGCATTTAAAACTTCTTTGGATAATTTATAAAAAAGAGCCAGCCTATAGCCAAAAAAAAAAAAACTATAGGTTAATATGTTTTTATAATCTTACCAATTCTTTATTACGTTAATATGCGTAGAACAAAATCAAATCAAAGTCGCTAGCACGATTTGTTCTTGAGGTATTCGAGACTTACGAAACTTAACAAGGGTTTTCTTAAATTGCTCTAGCAAAGAAAAACCACTGATCGTTTTTTTTTCTGCACGTATTTAAACTTTCATCTATAAAATAAAATGTATTCGAGGTCAATATCTTCATTCGTTCTTGAGATATGGTGAACAAAAAAAAGCAAAGGAACGTACGAACGTATAAACGTAGGTATAGACACAGAAATTTATCTAAAAATGATGGATTCCGATTCTAGGAAGCTTGAAACGTCAAGATGTATCAAAATTTTCAATTCTACAAATCCGACCAATTACAATAACTTCCAATGGGAAGTTAAAAATTCGGTAAGAGTTCTAGAAGATTCCTCTTGAACTGCTAAAATCTCCAACCATTAAATAATTTAACTTTATGTTACATTTGAAATAGAATATCCCTAAGTTCTTCAAAATTCAAATTCTAAATACAAAAAATTAGGGTTTACTTTAGTAACTAATGGAAAATTTGCAATACGTTACAAGTTAATATCAACAAATAACTCAGAGGACATTATGAACCTCAACCTTTGTTCGTATATCTAAACAATGCTTTCCTGAAACCTGAATGCATTTTATAGAAATGCAGGAAGGACATCGATGCTATTCCAAGTAAAATTTATTTTTGTATGTTCTTCCATTAAACCAAGCGCAAATAATGCATAAAAAGGGTTAGATTATTGTGTGCGTCTTTTATAACCCGCTGAGCTGCTGTTAATCCATTCATATGAGTGCCATGGACATGGTAATACTATGTGGGGTAGTAATAATAAATGTCAAAAGCACATCCTTGGTGAACAATATGCGTAAACACTATAGATCCAGTTCGAATTCCAAGGATGACAGCGATGAGGGAACAATAATTATGACGCATTAAAAACCAGGAATATATTTGTACTTAACCCCCGAACATATTTTTTAAAAATTAATTTACCTGTGTCGTCAATTTCAAAATAAAAATAATCGAAAATAAAATACTCAATCAAATGTAGGTGATAAAATTTACAATAAAGCAAGGATGCTTACCTAAAAACAAAAACAAAAAATAGGTAGGTACGTGACGAGTTAAATTTGTATCTTGTTGTTTTTCCAAGGAAATATCCTGTTTTGTCACACTCCACTTATCACATTCAATACACATGATTTTGCTTATACCCTTTCCCAGTTTTTATCAGGGTTCTACAAGTTTACTTAAAATAAGGGAAGTTAAGAATCGAACGAGTATACTTTATCTCGTATATCTATGTAGGTACATTTCCGATATTTGTTGAGTACAAAGTAATGGAGGAAACACTTCTTGGTTATGCAGAAGGCATCATAAGCATTTTCAGGAAAGTATTTCCCAAAGGCAGTAAATCCAATGAAGAATTGATTTCGAGTACCTAATGTGATAAAGGTATCCTCTTAGCTCATTATTTATTACCAATGTTTATTCGTCAAATCGTAAAAGAAAAAGCTATTATGATAAATCCATGACTCTCTTCGAGATACAAATATTTTGGTTGGTTCAATGACCCAGAATCACATTGTGACGTCTTCGAATAACATCTACCGTCTTCCACACTGTTGTAAAAGGAAGTTTTCTAACTAACCAGAGGCAGTTAAGATGAAATTAGAAAAAAGACCACCCTCGCTATAGCAGAAAAATTTAATGGAAAATATCCTACCGTCAAATCATCTTCATCCTCTCCATTGCTGCTATAGTCCTCGCCGATAAGGTATGATGAGGCCATTTCGCTGACAAACAGTTTCACTGACACACTATTATTTTTCCTCTATTTTTTCTTCTTTTTTTTTTTTTCTTCCAACTTATCCAGGCCACTTCACAAACTGAGGCGGGCTTTTCGGGGAACTTTAGGGTTAAGAACAACTTTATCAATATTTTTTTTTTTTCTATTTTCTTTTTCTAGCTTTCATTTTTTCATTAAAAACTTTTATTTGCTAGAGCAAATTGACTTTGATTTAATTTTCAAAAATTTCTTTCTTAATTTCGGGAAATTCAATATACTTTCACTTTTCTTGGTGTTTTTTTTTTTTTGTTGAATTTTCTATATGAAAAGAATTTACAAACTTCGTGAGCTAAATATCAGCTTCCGTAAATGCTAGCAGACTACACTTACACTCGGAAGACAACTGAATTTGAAGAGAAAGCTTAACCTTTTGCACTAGAAACCGATATGATGGTAGAGCATTGGTGAGGCTATACCACAACGCGGGACGAGGACGAGGGACTAACGGACGGATGGTGGGTTGGCATTGCATGTTGGATTTCAATTTCATTTCCAAGGGTAAGTTGCGTGTGAGTGCCAATTCGTATTTGTATATATTTTGGTAAGGGGATGAAAAAAAGCATAACTGGAATTGTGTTATCCTAGGATATTCATGTTTATGGAACCATCAGCTGTTAAGCTCTCACAGAGAGGACTTCGATTGAAAGCTTTTTTGTTTTCCAGTCCAATCGAAAGTGTTGCCAATTTTTGTTTGTCTTTCTTAGTTTAAAGTTAATCCTAATCCTTAAAAAGAGTGAAAACGTACACAAAGGATATTTTCTTAACACTGTCGGTGGAATTAATTGAACTCGAGATTTTAATCACACTTGTCGTTACGATATTAGAGAAGAGGAAAAAAGTGGGTCTTACAATTCTGTCTATCTAAGTGTCTTAACTGTTCGGCTACAGCCTAAATGACTGCATCGATTTTCTTCCAACTAGCTACGTAGGGTGGTTTTGGTCATTCCCCAAATACGTTTATATTAATTTCTTAAACCCTAAAATAACGGTACCTGCCGTACGATATTTTTTAAAACAATTTTTCAAAATCTTATTTTCCTCAAAAACAGTTCCTCAACTTGCATACAAAAAAAAAAAAAATAAAATAAAATGCATTACTGGATCGCAGGTACTTGCTCTTTTGTTCAAGTTGCTTTGGAACTTGAGAGCGTCAGTTTTGTGTAGTGAGAAATTTTCAAAATTGTTTTTGCAGCACATTCGTCTTAAAAGTTTATCCAGACCCAGATGCCGATAGAAGATAATAAGTCTGTTCGTGTACTCTATAAAACTACCAAATTCTACCCAAATCTACCAAATTTAGCCCAAAGCTGTTTGCGTACTCAAAAATTTTGTAGTTTTTGGAAGAAGAGAACGCTAGCGAGAGAGTAAAAATGTTCAACTTCCTGACATTTTTTTCCAAATTCTGCCCAAGAAATTTCTTTGGGCAGACATTTCCAGTTTTGTGTTCTGAGTTGAGAACAACAACAAAAACAAAATGGCTGTTGTTTACTTTTAGTATACTTTTTTTTTTTGGTAAAAGTGTTTTTCCTTTCTTATCTGGTCGTTTCTTTTGTATTAAATAAATTCCCTGATCAATTTTTCAAACAGAAAATGTGACTTAATTGTGAATTTCGTGTTTTGTTTATTGTGAAGTGCTTTTTGGTTAGAAAAAACTGATATTGGATAGCAAGAAACTATTTTTTAGTAACAAAGAAGTTTTGTTTTAAGTGTATTTAATTTTTTTTTATTTCTGGAATGCTTAGTTTTTGACTAGCAGATTAAAATACAAAAATACAATATTTTTTTAAGAATAAGAAGGTAAAATTGAAATTCCAATACTGTGGCTATTTCTTCTTGATTTCTTATGAGGTTTTTTGTTGACGTTCAAAAAGTGGTAGAAATTTTGGTTCTGTGCGTTTGTGTACTTCTCCGCAATTTTACTGCTCTCTGAAAGAATTGTATCTCCACTACTCAAATTTTGGAAGACTGCCAAATTTAGCCCAGAAAGTACACGAACAAACCTAATAAAACACACACAGCTGTTGACATTTCATTCATTATGGTTTGATAGTTTTGGGTACGTTCAGAAAAAATTGAGTTAGGAATGGTTAACACTAACAGGTTCTTAGTATAGGTACTTATACAATGGTGAAACAAAAATTGTAACATTTTATGTAGACAGGTAGATGGATAGTGTGGAAATTAGTAAAAATTAAATTTGTAAAAGTAAAAAAAAGAGTATTTTAGCGTACTCTATTAAAGTCATAGATCATAGAGTACGCTTTCATGAGTAGAGTACAATATTTTATTTTAGAGTACGGTTGGCAACCCTATGGGGCATGTCCTGAGCATATCTTTGCTCCAAGAAAAGCTATGTGGTATTAAGTAAACACTTTTAAATCTTTGTTTTTCTTTTTGGATTTTTTACTTGCGATATATAAGTAATACATATGGCAAGTTATGCATTCGTAAAAATTTAACTCGTGATTTTGATCAGATCAGATCATAACAATGATAGGAAAGACGAAAAAAGTGGGTCTCGCAATTCTGTCTTTCTGTCTGTCTGTTCGGCTACAGTCTAAACGGTTAGATTGATTTTCTTAAGAGTTGGTACATAGCGTTTTCTGGTAATTCTGTCCACATGTTTTTTTTTCATTTTTTTAGAACAAGAAAATAACGATACAAAATTATATTGTTTTCAAAAACGGCTCTACAACTTTTCTAAAAAAGAATTCACTTAATTTCTTTCGGTAAAAACAATATTTGGGGGGGAAACCCATTTTTCAAAAAATGGTTATTAATGGTACCTCCCCAAGGAACCATTTTTTTATTTTCGATTTTCTTCAAAACGGTGGTTCAAATGTTCTTTTTTATACAGAAGCTTCTAAATGATATAAAAAGTTGTTTTTACCAAAATTATCAAAAAATATTTTTTGCATTTTAAAAAAAAAATTCAAAAATTTTTTTTTGAAAACTACCCTATCGATTTTTAAAAAACTCTGTATTTAAGGGTTTTTTTACATTTCAATATTATTATATGTAATTAATTATTTAAAAAAAATTACTTTTATGAAAAAATAAGAGTACCTTCCATACAAATGTCAAAAAACGTTTTTGGATATTTTTTTTCTTTAAAACGGCTCCTACAATTTTTATTAATTTTCTTCTGTATGCTTAAAATAGTTTCATCTACTCCAATAAAATATACAAATTTACAAATAGCAACTATTAAGAGTACCTCTTATAGAATGTGTTCTTTAATTTTCTATTTTCTGAATATCGGCTAAACGGATTTTGGTTAATTTTTGTATATACAAATTTTTACAAACTACTACAAACAACTTGAGCTTAAGCTGATCTGCTCAGGCAGTACTACGAAATACTGAAATCCTACGTTACGAACCGACTCTTTAGAGTATGGTACGACCAAAATTACTCGGAACTAGAGAAAACTGAAGCCGGTGTCCCACAAGGAAGTGTTCTTGGACCAACCCTGTATCTGTTATATACACTGTATCTGTTATATACAGTGGACATCAACGCTATCATGGCCACCTTTGCTGATGATACTGCAATATTGGTGCCAGATAAATCCGATACGACGGCTACACAAAAACTGCAAAATGCAGTCGATAAAGTTAGTGATTGGACGCAAAAATGGCGAATCAAACTAAATGAAAACAAATCGCCGCATATAAACTTTACAAAAACAAAAAAATAAAAAAATAAACAATATTCCAATTCTTATAAACAGTTCAGCAGAACCTTACTCCAATACTGCCAAATACCCTGTAATTTTTGGATGCAAAGTTTAAATGGAAAGAACACACCAAAAAGAAAAGAGAAGAACTAAACTTGAAGTACAGAAAAATGAACTGGTTACTAGGAAAGAAGTCTATCTATATATTCTATCTATCCAGAACAAACTAATGTTATATAAGCAAGTATTGAAACCCGTTTGGACATATGGCATCCAACTATGGGAATGTACAAAGAAAACAAATGCTGAACCCATGCAAAAATTCTAAACCAAGGTCCTTCGTGGAATAATATATACCCCTTGGCAAAGTCATACCAACTTCGAAATGAGGACCGTCTTAAATGTACGAGACAATGTTCGGAGATTAAGAAGAACCAAGCCTCGTGAGCTGATGGTCAGAAAGCTATGGGAAAGTGTTATAACTTAAACTTCCCATAATGTGATTTATAAATCAAGAAAGAAAAATCATTTGTCAATCTTTCATAGATTGCTCCAGATTCACCGGTGGTTTTAGAGTAGTAAGAGTCCCGCACTACTCAGTACCGATTTTTACCGAGTGTCTTTTGAATATTTCCATCGGATAAAATAAAAAAAAAATCTGTTTTAATTTTTCATTTCCCCAAAAATAGTTTAATTTAAATGAAAATGTATCTTTTTATGTCTTTAATTAAGATCATTTTTTCAAGTAAAACCATTGAGTAGTTTTTGAGATATTCAATTGTTTTTTTCAAATAAAAATTTACTTCAAAAAATCATTTTACAGAGTTCACTTAGGACTCATTTGTTTTGTTTTTACATCTGCTTTCATATAAAATAATGACAGTATATAACGGGTGATTTTTTAAGAGGTTTAGAACTTTAAAAAAAAAAACACAAAAAATTCGAAAAAATGAATGAAATATTTATTTGAATCGATAGTTTGAAACTTGCAATTTAATGTTTAAAGATAATTTCATGCAAATGTTGACCGCGGCTGCGTCTCAGGTAGCCCATCCGCTGAGTCCAATTTTGGCATACTCTTTCACATATATCGGCCGGTATCTCACGAATGAATGCATGGATTTTGGCTTCCAGTGCGTCAATCGAAGCGGGCTTGTCCTTATAGACATTAGCCTTGACATACCCCCACAAAAAAATAATCTAATGGTGTCAAATCGCACGATCTAGGCGGCCAATTGACCGGCCCGAAACGTGAAATTAACTGTTCACCAAACTCGCCTCGCAATTGCGCCATTGTTTCGCGTGCTGTGTGGCATGTGGCACCGTCTTGTTGAAACCACATGTCATGCAAGTCAAGAACTTCCATTTCGGGCAAAAAAAAGTTTGTTATAATCGCTCGGTAGCGTTCACCATTGACAGTAACGCTGCGATTCGCATCATCTTTGAAGAAATATGGTCCAATAATGCCGCCGGCCCATAAATCGCACCAAACAGTGGCTTTTTCGGGATGCATTGGTAGCTGTTGCAATGGCAATACTTCTGGCTGATCTTCACTCCAAATGCGGCAATTATGCTTATTTACGTACCCATTCAACCAAAAATGAGCCTCATCGCTGAACACAATTCTTCGATAAAAAAGCGGATCCTCGGCCAGCTTTCCAAGAGCCCATTCACCAAAAATTCGGCGTTGTGGTAGGTCGGTTGGCTTTAGTTCTTGCACCAGCTGTATCTTAAAAGGCTTTACGCTCAAATCCTTCCGCAAAATTTTCCACGTAGTGCTGTAACAAAGGCCTAACTGCTGAGAACGGCGCCGAATCGACATTACGCGGTCTTCTGTCACACTAGCTGATACGGCCGCAATATTTTCTTCACTACGCACAGTACGTAAACGTGTTGGTGGTTTAATGTCCAACAAAGTAAATTTGGTGCGAAATTTGGTCACAATCTTCCGAATAGACTGCTCAGAAGGTCGAGAATGCCGACCATAAAACGGAAGCAGCGCACGATGAACATTTCGAACCGAGCACGAATTTTGATAGTAAAATTCAATAATTTGCAAGCGTTGTTCATTTGTAAGACGATCCATGGTTAAATTGCAAACCAAACTGAAGCTGTTTGACAGTGACACAAGGTACTAAACACACGTCAGCTGTCAAAACCAGTGTTGCCAAAACCAAACCAGCTAAAAAATCACCCGTTAGTAACCACGGTCAAAAATGCGAAAAGGCAAACCATTTTTTTTTGAAACAAGTAATTTTTTAATAAGTGTTGATTAACTATTAAAAGTTTTTGGAAAATAATTACACCATTGCATTCTACCGAAAAGAATACAAAACAAGTGTTTTTATATTTGAGTCAAAACTAAATTTTTACCGATACCTTCCACAACGATATTGCTAAAAAGATGCATTTCAGAACATACAGTTTATTATAAATAATAAAAATTATAGTCTGAGAGCCCACAGCAAATTTTGGGAGCGGATGTGTTACCAAAATCTGAGTACAAGGGCTTATAGGTTAGGTACATGTATCGTCATGGCGATTACTAAAGTCTGGCAGTTTTTTTTTTTTAGCTTTGGTGGTCGTGGGAGTTCAAAACCATCTTGGTTTCGTTTTTTAGTGTTTGGGTTATTAACTCTTCAATTCACTAAAAAAAAGTAGGCAATGATGCTCTGTCATTTATTCTTAGCCTTTTATCTTCACGGAAAGAATTCTGGGATCAGATCACGAAAAATGAGCTGCAAATTACGAAAAATGAATCCCGATTTATACCTTGGCTCGAGATTTCGTAATTTACGACTATTTGTTTGCAATTTGCAAAACTGAGGAAAATGAAGATATTGATACTCAAAAATCGTAAATCAACACTCTTAAGTATCAAAAATTGCGAACAACAAATCGCAATTTGATCCAAATATTCATCAATCGCAATCACAATTTGTAAATTTGCAAAAAAGATTTGGCCCAGGAAAATTAGACTTTCACTTCGAAAAAATTCCGACAGAGCTAAATTTTGGTAGAGAGCTTTGTTTTGACGTCTTAAGCATTTTCTGAAAAGTTCCGTAAATTTGGGCCGTGGCTTAATTTTTTAGGGGAGTTAAAGGGGGTAAAATTTAGTTTTTTTTTAATTTCTCAAAAACTATAAGATATTTTGAAATATTGTGAAGGTACAAATTGTAGCTTATGTCATTCTACACAAAAAAGATTAACATACTTTTTTCATAAAAGTAATAGATTCTGAGAAAATCATGCAAGAACTTCACGGTGGAGCAAATTTTGTCAAACAACTTTATTAAAATTTCATTAATCGATGGGCTAAAATTTGTGTACGATTTGAGTTTGGTTACAACTCCTCTTAATAAAACCTAAGATTTTGAAAAAGAAAATGATTTGATTTTTGTTCAGCAACTCGATGAAATTTTATTTTACAACAAAATAATGAAAGAATAACATCTAGACAATAAAATTATCTAAAAAATGAGCTATTAACGAACTCTGTACGCTTTTTAATCTTAAAGTTATAGCGTATCAACGTAACGGTTTTTTGTTAATATCTCAGCAAATATAATTTTTTTTCAAAAACTAATGTATATACTCATTAATGCTTATAAAATTTTGCTCAAAAAATATGATAACATATTTTTCGTAGGAGCAACAAATTTCAAGAAAAACGTGAATATACAATTTGCTTTAAATAAATAAAGTGGTTATAACTCTGAAAAAAAAAAATAAAGGAACTATCTCCTCTTAGCCCCCACCCCACCCAAAGGCTGAGAAAAAACATGCCAAACTTAAGTATTCGATATCACGATACATCTACCTATATGCCCTTGTACTCAGATTTTGCCAATACATTGACTCCCAAAATTGTTTGTGGGTTCTTAGACTATTATTTTTGCTATTCATATAAGACTGTATGTATTGAAATGAATGTTTCCAGCAATATCGTTGTGGCATGGCATCGGCAAACACGTTTTTGTTGTATTTTTTTCCGTAGAATTCGATGGTGTACCTAGTTTTTGCATTTTCCAAAATTTTGAAACAATTTATCAACATTATTTAAAAATCACCTGTTGGAAAATTAATTTTTTGCTTTTTTGCACTTTTGACCATGTAACTATGTGTTTTCATTATTTCATATAAAAGAAGACATAAAAGCAAAACAAACTAGCCCTGAATAAACTCGGTACAGTGATTTTTAGAAGTACATTTTTCATTTGAAAAAAATTATTTTTTAAGAAAAAAATTGAGTATCTCAAAAACTACTCAATGGTTTTATTTGAATACAATTATGGTAATTAAAGACATTATGAGATATATTTTCATTTAAATTAAACAATTTTTGGGGAAATGAAAAATAAAAAACAAAAGCAAGAAACAAAAGACGGGTTTTGAGGTCATGCTGGATCTACAACTTATCTGTTAAAAACTTTTCATATTAACGTAAGCTTTAGTCAGAAAACGCAAGAATACAATTTCTCCCTTTTTTTTCAGCCCCAAAAACTCCTTCAAACTCCGCTCCTGGGAAAGAGATTTATTTTACATTCAATCGTCAAACTGATAGTAATAAGTTTTTTTTTTTTTTATAAATGTGTAATTAGCCTGCACTATAAAATTTGAATCATGATTTATTCAAGCGCTCCGTTCTATTATTTTTCTGATGCATGTGATGAGCCTATGTCTTCTCCGAACAAAAAAATATTTTTAGTTTAGCATACAATTTAAAATTTTAGTTTTTCGATATTTTGTTGATTTTTGTTAACTTTTCCTGAAATTTTTCATTTTTATAAATTTTTTCAAACCATTCGTTTCGAATCAAAAAATATTGAAGGTTGTATTATGGAAGTGGCCAGTGTCACGATCTCTCATAAATGAAAGTGGTTAACTAAGTAACATTTTTGGTTTTAAGCATTCTTATTAGAGCCCTCGATTTCGGCCGAGTGATTAACTAATACCCGGGACACGGGTACACGTCTTGTAAGGAATTGATACCCGTGTACTTAATAAAAACACGTGTAAATAAAAATACACGTGTATTTAAAAAATATTTGAATATAATGAGAATTGATTTTCAGTTCTGGTGTGGTCTTCAAAATCAATTTTATAGATTTTTTTTATCAGGTTTCAGAAAAACCAAATAAATATAAATATAGTGTGTTATTTTAATGGTCTAGAAGAGGTTCCTATCATTAAAAAAATTTGTTTGTAACTATTCAAATAATAACTGAACCTATTTTCAACGTGCTTTGCATTAGAAAAAATTGTGGAAACATAATTACATTCTCGTAATTGCATTCAATAAAACTTGAACAATTTTGTTCTTTATTAAAAAATATGCAGATAAACGAAAAACGTTTTGATTGTAACAAACAAAAATCAGCAAATCTACTTGGAACAGATTTAAAAAAATTGACAGGTATTTTAGTGTTACTTTTGTTTGGATAGTCGTAGTATTCTTTTTTCACTTTTGTTTCACTTAGAATAGTTGTTCCAAATATTATTTTTGGAGTCTTTTTCTGTACACGATTTAGAAAAAGAGTACAAAAGGAATACTTTTCTTACATTTTATATTATATATATTCCTTCTAGTTGGAGAGAAGTCAATGTCATCTTCATCCCGAAGGCTGGCAAGCCCACGCACACTGAACCAAAAGACTTCAGGTCAATAAGTCTGTCTTCCTTTCTTCTCAAGACCCTCGAAAGGCTAATTGAAACTCATATTCGCCTGAAACTAAATGATGGTGTGCTCTCGCAGGCTCAACATGCATACATGAAGGGAAAATTTGTTGGGATAGCACTTCATGAAGTGGTCGGCACAATTGAAAATTCAATGGAGTTCAAAGAACTTACACTAGCAGCATTCCTGAATATAGAGGGGGCCTTCAATAATGTTAACAACGATTCAATTCAACAAGCACTAAACTCTATCGGCATCGATCCGATTGTCATAAATTGGATAGACTGTATGCTTCAAACAAGACTTATAAATGCAGAATTAGGTGACAGCAAGCTAAAAGCCAGGACGTGCAGAGTTAGTCCACAAGAGGGAGTCTTATCTCCTCTGCTCTGGCTTCTTGCAGTTAATCAGATTTTAGTTAAGTTAAATCCGATTGGTGTCAAGGTCATTGCTTGATGATATCGTGTTAATGACCTCGGGTAAATTTGTCCCTACGCTGGGCGGCCTCCTACAAACAGCCCTTGACAAGCTCAGTAACTGGGCCAGCAGCTGCGGACTTAACGTTAACCCACTTAAGACAGAACTGGTGTTGTTTACAAGAAAGCGTAACGTTCCCAACTTAAACCCGCCAACCACTAACGGAATTGCGCTACAGATTTCGGGAACTGCCAAATATATTGGCATTGTGCTTGATCGTAAACTAAACTGGAAAGAGAATATTAAAGAAAGAGAGAAAAAAGCCTCAATTGCATTCTACACTTGCAGTAGAATCTTTGGTAAAAGATGGGGTCCCAGCCCCAGAACCCTTCATTGGATGTACTCAGCCATAATTAGGCCTATTCTTACGTACGGATGCTTGGTCTGGTGGCCAGCCTTTAACAAGGATACCAATCTAAAAATCACGACAAAAATTCAGAGGCTAGCGTGTATCTGCACATCAAGTGCTATTAGAACCACACCAACGGCTGCCCTTGAAACTTTCCTTTCACTAGCCCCACTCGATTTGTTTCCAAAAGAGCTGGCGGCCAAAAGTGCTTTAAGACTTCAACAGTGTTATAACTGGAAAAGGGGCCACTACGGTCATAGAACTATTATGAATTTCACAGACATAGACCTTCAAACAGACTATATCACACCGCGCATTGATTTCAACCCAGTGGCCATAACAGATATTCCGACAAGGGAATCATGGAATGAAAACCGGGTCATTAACGAGAATCATGTTTCGGTGTTTACGGACGGTTCCAAGGCATGTGAGGGGGTAGGGTCAGGAATCTTCTCAGTTAACCCACCTATTAGCAGATCAGTAAAGCTTCCAAATCACTGTAGTGTATTCCAAGCGGAAATACTTGCTCTCTGTGAAGCCGCAAAACATCTTGACTCACGTGAAATAGTTGGTAGTAATATCGACATCTTTATAGACAGTCAGGCGGCAATTAAAGCCATTTCTTCAATCACTATAAAGTCTAAACTGGTAGATAGTTGCCGAAATATACTGAGGATTCTCAGCGCAACGAACACAGTTACCCTTAAATGGGTCCCAGGACACCGTGATATATACGGGAACGAAATGGCAGATAAACTGGCCAAAAACGGGTCATCCCTTGATCCGAGCCAAACCAATCACTCGGTACTTATACCACTGGAGCAAGAGAAAAGTAGAATTCACCAAAATTTCCTCGAGGATGCGGATGTCAGATGGTCAACCATCGACACCTGCAGAGTTTCAAGAAATCTATGGCCGAATATTTCAAGAAAAAAGACAGAATATTTACTTAAGATCAGTAGGCCTCAACTATCCACCCTCATTGGAATCCTAACGGGTCACAACTCTATGGGTACCCACATGTACAGAATGGGCATAAGCTCGTCCGACTTGTGTAGAGGGTGTCAAGATGAAGAGGTGGATGAGGATTCATATCACTTTCTTTGTGAATGCCCCAGCCTAGCCAGAACCAGAATGGCAGCCCTGGGAGAATACTTTTTCGACGAACTGGGCGACATCTCAAACATGCTACCAAAGAACATCCTAAAATTCATCCAGAATTCAGGGTGGTTCAGGGAGGCGTCTAATACCAATACCAATACCAACACCTAAACTCCACCCAATCCACCTTCTCCTTCTCCTCACACCTACCTTAACCAATTCCTTTGGGGAGCGCAATGGATCCATTGAGATCCGAGTGAGATGGTACGGCTTGCCGTATCATCACCCCGTCAAACCTAACCTAACCTACATTATATATGTAGTTTTTGTCAGATTACTTGATAAAAGTGAAACCAATTCATCAGATATTCACGCTTTACAAATGCTTTTATGTACAAAATCAAATTCAATACGACTATACATATTTAATTATCGATGAGCAGCTTAATACACAATTTTGTGTTTCAAAATAGCAGAAAATACACTAAACATTCATTTTACCATATTCTTGTATGAATTAAAAAACAACAAATAAGCCTTCCTGGAAGAAAACTATACGAAAAGATTTAAGTCAATTGGCGGCGCCCGGCACATGGTGTAAGAATAGAAATAGAATAAAAATACAAGGACAACCACATTATAATCCCCCTATCCGAATCCCTATCCTATTTTATTGATATTTTTGGTTCCTCAAATAAACGATAAACCTATATCTAATCCTTGTTATTTATGCCGGAAAATACCTTAACGAATTCATTTGCCTTTGGTTTAATAATCATTTATTATTTGCTTATAACGACATGGCCTACCATAATCATTATGAACGATAATAAACCGAAGTCTCTTAAGTGGCTCCGTGACTGAATTCCGTTGGATATACGATGTCTTCATCTTGATATACCTACCTATAGCTTTTTGTATAAAGTATAAAAAGGAATATTATTAACAACAAAGGCACGTTCATCAAGTTTGCATGCAATTTTTTGAGTTGCTTTGAATTTATTATACGACTAGGTACATAATATATAAGTATGTATACCTACCTATTCTTATTAATTTGTACAAAAACGAACACACAAAAATGTCCTTGAATAATCAATTTCTCCAGGGATTCAGTTCGGTATAAAGAGTTTTTAATAATATGAGAAGGTGCTTTTAAATTTAACATTTTTTCTGAAGGAAATTCGTCTTTAAAGTTTGAGTAGTTTTTGAGGTTTGGATTGCTATAAGCACACTGGAAGAGCGGACAAGTAAATTTGCGGAAAAATCCAACGAAAATGAAAATATAATTAATTGATTTTGGTAAACAAAAACATAAACATTAGACGATTTTAAATGGTAATTCGAACTGTTAGAGACCGATACTAAATCGAACCGCGGAGGTGGTCGAATTATTGGTTGCTTTTTTCGTAGTAATTATTTTAGCTGAGAGAGCAGTGCAAAGTGGGCTTAAGAAGGTACATACATAGGTATAACAAAATATTTTTGTTTGGTCGAAAAAAAAGAAAATATTTATTGCTTACAAAAAGTCTGACAAAAGATTGTTGAAGGTTAAGGTTGTTTTTTAAGAAATTTAACATTTTGGAAAGTTTAACTTTTTTTAGCAGTTTTTGTTAATTTGTTTTAAAGTGTTCAGCTACTCGATTAAACTCACAGCCTACTGCAATAATATGATGGTAGTTTTTATCTAGAAATTAACCCGATAAATCTAGGAATTCTATCAAAGTTAATTGTAGTATAAAATGTTTTGATGGAATTTGGTTCCAATGGTAGAGAAAAATATAAAACCACAGTTTTAGAACAAAATTTGTAACGGCGTCTAGGGTAAAATGGGGTAAAATTGAAAAAGGGTCAAAAAACTAAAGAAGGTTATTTTTTTGTCGATAGATGTTAAAAATAATAGAATAATTAAAAAATTATTTAAGAAGTTATAAGTGCTTAAAAATTCAGAGTACCTACCAAATTTGGATAATGTTCGAATTAAAAGATACTTAATGTAAAAATAGCTTTTCAAATTATTGAAGCCTTAGAATTACCGAGTGTCCCGGGTATTAAATAGCAGGAACACTATAGTTTTTTTAAAAAAAATTTTCTCAAAAACAATCAGTTTGATTAAAAATGAATAGACCGAGAGCCAACGCCAAAAAACGGTCGTTTCATTTTTAGTCATATTATCAGCCTTTGAGGTGTTGAACCAATAACTGTTTGTCTGTCTACCTTAACACGTGTCGATGGGAAAATTTGGCGACACATGACCGGATGTGGGGTAGGTGGGTGAAAAGGTGCTGTGATGGGGTGCAAAAACGAAAAATGCAACAACTTTTACTTTGATCATTTTTTCTCATAACTTGAAAAATACTGAAAAAAAATACCAATATTTTTTATTTTTGTGTTTCAACAAGCCGTAAATTATTTGAATTTTAAAATTTTTGGTGAATTTATTTTGAACAAATGACCAAATTTTCAATCAAAAAATTTGGTAAAAAAATTTTCAATTGGAAATTGAAAATTTTATAAGATCATTCTTTTTATTGAAACATCTTCTTTAAGATGAAGTAAAAAATCATTGTCAAAAATGGGGTTAAAAGGGGTAAAATTAAGTTTTTTCTTAATTTCTCGAAAACTATAAGTTTTTTGAGAAAAAAGTGAAGGTAAAAATTATAGCTTATGTTTATTCTACATAAAAAAGACTAAAATACTTTTTTTCATACAAGCAATAGATTCTGAGAAAATCATGCAAGAACTTCACGGTAGAGCGAATTTTGTCAAAAAATATATTAAAATTTCATTAATCAATGATGGGCAACATTTGTTTTTTACGATATGAGTTTGGCTACTTCAGAAAATTGTTATTTATCCATTTACAGTACACAATTAGAAGTGTTACTTTGACACGCCATAACTTCAAGATTAATGAACTGTCTAAATATTATTCTTTCATGATTTTGTTGTAAAAGGAAATTTCAACGAGTTGTTGAATAAAAACCAAATCGTTTTCTTTTTCAATATGGTGGTCTTCCACTTACCCCGAGCACCCAAAAAACTTGGTTTTATAAAGAGGAGATGTAGCCAAATTCTAATACAAAATTTTGCCCATCGATTAATAAAATTTTACTTTTTCAAAATCACTTTTAACTTTCGAGAAATTATGAAAACTGAAATTTACCCACTTTAACCCCCTCTTAAAAATTTGTCCCCGGCCCAAACTACGGGACCTTTTAGGAAATACTTAAGACATCAAATTAAAGCTCTCCCCCAAAATTCAGGAATTTTTTCCTAGTTCTCTCATTTTTTCGTCTAAATTCCTGGGCTATAGGTGTTCATTGTTAAAAATTAATAAACTACAGCCGTTTGGAAAATTTTACAACTACAACCCTTAGAAAATAAATTGTTTCTTATTTTTGCTCTAACACAAAAATGAACAATTACTGTCATTTACGGAAAAATCAGACACACAAAAATAGTTTTTTACCATTTTTGACAATGTTTTTTTTTTCACAATAACAGTCTGATTTTCTTACATCATCTTGAAGAAGGGATTTTAATAAAAAGAGTGCCGTCCTAAAATTTTCAAAAATCAAAAAAGTTTTCATCAACTTTATTGAATGAAAGATTCATTAATTTTTTTAAATTAAATTCACAAAAAAAATTGTTTTTCTTCAAAAAATTAACAATTCGCTTAAAACACAAAAATTAACATTTTACCAAATTCCACCAAAATCGAATTATTTTTGTCAAAAACAAAAATAAATATATAAATATAAATATGTATAAATATTAATATTTTCCCCAATAGTTTCTTTAACATTTGTATGGAAGGTACATACATAGGTACCGTTATTTTTCGTAAAATTAATTTTTTTTTTCTGAAAACACTTCAAGGAGTTTAAAAAAAATAGTTAATACCCAGTTTTATGATTTCCAAACAAAAATTATGTATACCCTTTTTAAAAGTGGAAAAACTACTTTTAAACTTTTGTGTAAAAAATTATTAAAATCAGTCTCACTCTTTTGAAGACAATCGAAAATAAAAAATACGGTTGTTTGGGAGGTACTATTAAAAATTATTTCTGAAAAATGATTTCCCATCCAAAGGACCAAAGTCTTTTACTGAAAGAAATTTAATGATTTTTTTAAAGAAAAGTTGTAGAGCCGTTTTTGAGAAAAATTTAATTTTGTTAACTTGCCAACAAAAAATACATGGCGGGTAAAGTTTTTTTTTCAGTTCTAAGGACATTTTTAAAAAAACTGTGGGCAGTGGCAGAATCACTATTTTAAAAAACTCTCTTTTGGGTAATTTCAGTGCTGCCACATTCCAGGAACATACATTTTATTGAAGTCGACGGGTGGAACCTACACATTTATGATCATTTTTAATATTTTGAGCATGAACAAAATTGCGGAAACGCTAAAAAAGCCAAACGCATGTTGGTGTGGGAAAATAAAAATTAATATTTTGAAAACCAGTACCCTCGGTTTAAATTTCAATGTTGCCACTTTTCAGGAACATATATATTTTATATATGAAAATGTGGTACTCTCTCCTTTTTTGGTAGCTTTTAATCAGGTATCTTGAGGCATTTCCTCAACCTGTTCAAGTTATAAATATAAAAACTACCAAAGAATGGGAGTTCCAAACTTTGACAAAAGAAAAGTTTGTTCCCGAAAAAGAGCAACAATGAAATTTTAACTAAAAGTAACTTAAAGATATCAAATAAAACTAAATAAATTTGGTGGCACAACAGCTCGTGGATAGCCAGGCCCTAGTGACTTACTACTCTCAAACATTCCTGTGTGCGTGTTGTTGGCAGGAATGAAGGGGACCTTCAATTTCTAGCCGAGTCTTAACGGCTTGTCAGTTCCTCGCAAGAGGCAATATCTGGGGAAAAACATTTCTGCTTTTATAGGTGGCAGCGGCTGGAAATCGAATATGACCGTCCAACGCACTAACCATCATGCCACAAAGTACTACTCCAAGATATCAATCATTATTTTTCCAAACCTTTTTGTTCACGTTAAAAATATTAAAAACTACCAATAAAAGTGGAAACTCCACCCTGTGACATTAAAAATGGTATGTTTCCTAAAAGTGGTAATACTGAAATATTAATCGAAGATGCTTCTACTTAACAACTGTCTTTTACTACTTCAACCGTTTTGTTTTTGTATGCGTTTGGCACCTGGAGGCGTTTTATAATTTTTTCTCATGTTCAAAAATGGCAGCACTGAAATTTTACCCGAAGGAGCGTCTACTCAAAACCCTTCTTTTGAGACATCAATCGATGTTTTGATCATGGAATTATTCCAAGTAAATTAGAATTTTACCATTTTCTACAGGTTGGGTGCCATTTATGAAAATGACTTTCAAGCGAAAGGATTACAACAATGATTCCTTAGTTAAATAAAATCATTTGCATGTCAAAAATAATCTACAAACATACATATAATGTCCTCCCCTGCAAAAAGGGCCAGATTGCGCACCATTTTTTCAAAATGGCGTCCAAGATACAGGATTACGAACATGACCTCCGAGCTTAATTTCATTCTTAATGTGTAGGAAATAAATTCTAGTCATAAAAAAGGCCTGATCAAAATCTTGAATTCAATTTTTTCACGAGTGCATAGATTTCCACTAGTAATCGTCGAAATTCAAAAATTAAGTTGGTTCTATAATTTACTATTTTAATTAGTTTACTATTTTCAGTCTTAAGCTTAAAAGTTGAAATTCATATATCTACCCTCAATTGGCTTAAAATCACAAACGCAAATTTCATTGGAGGTTTCAAGTAAGTAGCTTATGAGCCCAAGCTTAGCTTAAAAATCGCAAGTTCATTTTTCTAGGTCATCACCAAAATTACTATCACCAACCTATACATTGTTTTGCCACATCTTATTCAAAACACCCTGTATGATAAAAGTTTTCAGAGCCTGTAAGCATATGTTGTATATGTATTGCACACAGTTAAATACATAAACTACACATACATACGAGTACATATAAAGTAGATTAACAAACCACATGCCTATTATAAAAATCCTTATCTTATGTTAAAAGGTGTAAAAAGACATGAGTAGTTTTTTATAGCCGGTTTTATAGCAACAATATGATGAAGGTACGCCACCTATCTTTAATAACAAATTAATTCTTTGGATATAAATCTACACTATAACCGAATTGAAGAACAAGAGTGTTTTTCGTTTTCGGTATAATTTAATCTTATACATTATTTAATTGGTTAACATCCGAAATAAAGTCAAAACTACTCGTATTATGCTATCTTTATGGGTAATTATAAGGAAATTACCCATAAATTACCTTGGTGTGTATATTTTATGGCTTATATTTATTTTATTTATTATACAATGTACAGGTTTATTGATATGTATTCCTAAAATTCATGTATGCAGTTTAGGGGTTTCTGATTATATTTCAGAGATCTCCGCATCTTATGTTGAGCAATTTTCGGTGCGAAATCACACCGCTCCATAGAACTGGAATGGCAAAATATTTGGTCTGATTATTGATCGTAAATTCAACTGAAAAGAAAACATAAAGAATTGAATATGAAGAAAATTTAAAAAGAAAATTCTTCTGTTTAAGTGGAGTGACCGAATTTATAATTCGAGTTGAGCTCATTTGAACTTTTAACTTGAATTAAAAAACATAAAGTAAAGAAAGCAAAAAAGCAGAAGGTTTCATTGTTATCTTAACATATTTTTTTGCATTAATCGAAATTCCCCCCCTTTCTAAGGCTCGTGTCATACCTGGGGACAGGGCCAGATTTAACTTTTTTGGGCCGTAGGCCTATAGAGCAAATGCTGCCCTAGTTTTTATTTCAAATCAGAAAAATAAAAGAAAGGTTTTATCTTGAGTTTGTGATTTGAATAGTTAAGAAATAAGTTAAATGGGGAGACCTATTTTTGAAAATATTTGAAAAAGTTATAATAAAGCTCCGAGGGCGGTCACTGAAGTCACTGAGGATAGTATGCACCGAACGACCATAACTTAAGAGCTTCATAAACTTATTCACCAAGCAATAGTAGTGAATATTTAATAGCGCTCATAACTTTTATGAGTGCTCTCTCCGAAAACTTCGAAGTAACCCCTCAAGCAAATTTATTTTTCCATTTTGTCGGTACTTCTTGGATCCTTACAAAAATGAGTGTCGCACGCACACATACTAAAATTATTTTTGTCTTCAGAGATTTAATTTTTTTCACATTTATTTTATAAGTTTATTTTTGTAAGTCACGCGCTGATCATCATTGCTGGTTTAAGTTCGTTTTTTTGTGAAAACTTAAAAAAAAAATGTCAGTAATACTCGTACAAATTCTTCAGCTTCCCCTTCAATCAAAGGAGTTCGTTAAAACAAAAATAAAAACAAATAAGTGGAAATAAAATAAAATCACTGTAGTCACAAAGAATTTGTGTATATGTGCGTGCAACACTCATTTTTGTAAGGATCAGAGAAGTGCCAACAAACTTGGGCCTGCCTGAAAACAGATAGATTTCCCAGTTTGGGTATATGGCTGGTGAAGAGAGAGTTGTTCTCATGAGCTATGAGTAGTTGGTGAATAGCATAAATATTATTTGAGTTATGAGTGCTAGATGTAGAATAAAGGTAAGACCACATTCGTCAGAACTGCACTTCAGCGGAACTGCATGAAGCTGCGCAGCCACAATTGATCTACAGCTACGAGACAGTACGTGGCAAATAGTGTGCGGTGCTTTACCGTGTGAACAGCGCCTAAGCATTATAAAATTTTAAAACTGGCAACATTAATCAAATATACAAATGTCAAAATTGAGTAGCTTCATTTTTTCCCACTAGTTGCAGTGTTGAGGGCTATTGTCGTCGGAGCCAACTTCAGATTGGCAACTAGCAGTCCATATATACTAATACGTCCATGTATTGGACGATCAGCAAGTGATAGTGAGGGAACTAGAAGATACTTCAGGCTTGTCACATAGCTCGGTAATTTCCATTTTGCTCAAATATTCTTACATGAAAAAGCTTTCCGCTACGTTTGCCAGCTAGATTTCAATAACAAATAAAACCGTTTAAATATTTCAATGAAGTATTTGGCCATCTTCAACCGTAATCCAATCGAGTTTTTTTTTAACTACTGTGGATGAATCATGGATTCAACACCACACACAAGAGACCAAATAACAATCTTAACAGTAGACCTCTCCAGGTAAATCCAAGCCAAAGAAAGACGAAATGGGTTTATTGTCAAACACAGTGATTGTGACATTTTTTGGGATTCGGGAAGTATCATCCATATCGATTTCAAAAAAGGTAAGACAACTGCCACTGCTCACTCATTATGCTGACCTGTTGAAGCGATTCAACGTTGATTTAAAGGAAAAAAGCCCAATTTGGCGAGGAAAAATGTGCGTTTTCAACAAGACAAAGCTTCTTCTCACAAGTCCGCTCCGCGGTCGCAAAGAAAAATATTTGGCTTAAATGCTGAGGTTATTCAAAAAACAAGCTTTCGAAAAAAAAATATTTTTTAGAGGGAATACAAAATTTGAAAAACGCTGCATGAAGTGTATATCGAGCTCAAAGAGGATTATGATCCGCCCTCTTATTACCTATAAAAATGGATTTATAATTTGACTTGATTCTTTGACATTAATATTTTTGCAAAATATTTAAAATACATACATACATTTTACCTATGTACATATATGTATTTTAATCATTGTGAAATAGTTAGAAAGATATATGGATGAGATATGCGAGATAACGTGAAATAGAACTTTTTGATCAGAATGACAGAATGGAGTGAGTAGGCTAGTAGGGGTAGTGCGGGATTCTTTATCTTTTCTATTCTTACATAAATATTGAATGCAAAGTAAAACTCAATAAATATAAAGAAATACAATGAAGAGTTCTCTAAGAGTAGTTTTGATTAACAATTCAGGCCAACGTAAAGGCAATAGGTTTTCAAGTTCAAACATTTGAAAGTGACAGACAATAAGTCTGTTCTTCTACTCACTTAAAACAATCAAATTTTATCCAATTCTGCCAAATTTAGCCCAAAGCTGTTAGTGTACTCTTAAATAGTGCGTAGTTTTTGACAGAAGAGAACACTCACGTGAGAGTAAAAAATGTTCCCTTATTGATTTTTGTTTGCCAAATTCTGCCCAAGAAATTTGTTTGAAGAAAAGTTGTCAGTTGTTGGTTCTGTCAGTTGAGAACAATGACAGAAAAACAAAATCAGCTTTATCGGAAATAAATGTTCCCCGGATTTTTCCTTCACACGTGATAGGTACTCACCAATCAAAAAAAATTTCGAAAAAAAGAAAAAAATTCCAAAGAAAAAGTAGATATCACCATTTTTCCGAAGGAAAATTAATAATATTTCCCAGAAAAAATATCAAATTTTATTTAGCTGGAGGATTTTGAAAATATAACATGTTAGGTTAAGTTTTACAAATGTGCTTCAAATTTTGATTTTCACAATTTTACTTGCTGATTTGGGCGAAAACACTGAAGTTCAAGGTTCTAGTATGTTTCAGTAGCCAATTTAATGCCTGAACCATCGCTGAACCTTAGTTTAATTCGCCGAAGTGGCCCAAGTTTTATTTTCTTCTTTTTTTATTTTTTATTTTGTTTCTTGATTTTAACAGTATTTATCTAGTTCAAACAAATAATCAATAAATATATGTAGTAAAAAGTTGAATAAAAATAGATCAAATTGGTGGTGGAACTGGAAATGGAGGGGACCTACAATTTTCTGCCGAGTCCTAACGGCTAGATGAGAAGCACTTGTTCATGACAAATGACAAGTTTACTCCTGGAGGATTTGTCAGTTCCTCGAAAGAGGCAGTACTTCCGGAAAACATTTTCATTTTTTTTAGGTGACAGAGGCTGTGAATCAAAATCAGAAGAATAAAATCTGAAGGAGAGCTTTCTCCATCGGAGTTGGAGATAAGGCTACCTATTGTTAACTTTTAGTTTCTATTTTCCTTTTATACAAGTTTTTAATAATTTTCTTGAACTAGATTACATTTATATGTACATATTAAAAATTAAATGAACGACTGGGTGGCACGTACTCGCTCCTATGTTCAAGACGCTGAGGGCCTGAGAACATTAAATGCAATGACATTGAAATAACAGGAGAAAAGAATGTTTAAAGGCATGAAAAACTATATTAAAACCAGCTTAATTTAACTCTTTGAGAGTTTTAAATGAAAAAAGAACATCATTTCAATTCTTGATCAAATATGATTGTAAGCCCAGGAAAATTAGACAAAAAATGGCAAAACTTCGAAAAAATTCTGACAGCTGAATTTTTGTGGAGAGCTTTGTTTTGGCGTTTTAAGCATTTCCTGAAAAGTTCTATAAATTTGGGCAGGGCTACATTTTTTAGGAGGGGGGTTAGAGAGGGTGAAATTAAATTTCCTTAATTACTTGAAAACTATAAGTTTGTTTGAAAAAATTGAAGATAAAAATTGTAGCATAAATGTTATTCTATACAAAAAAGATTAACATACTCTTTTTCCTACAATCTATAGATTCTGATAGATAAAATCATGCAAGAACTTCTAGGTGGACTAAATTTTGTCAAGAAATAAATCGATGGGCTAAAGTTTTCTTACGATTTGAGTTTGGCAACATCTCCTCTTTATAAAACCAAGTTTTTGGGATGCCCGGAGTAAAGAGAAGACCCCCATCTTGAAAAAAGAAAGTTATTTGGTTTTTACTGAACAGCTCGATGAAATTTTATTTCCGTTGAAAAATCAGACAAACTTGAATTTGACATGCGTTTACAAAGTTGAGTTGATTTTTAACTTTTATTTTCATCGATTTTGCCGCTCTAGTCAAAGTGATGCCTTGGGCAGTTGCCGGTGTTTTGCCTGCACGGATAGGTTCAACATTGACTGTGCATCACTTAACCCACATAAGAGTATGCTTCAGGAAACTGAAACACAAAAAGTGATGAGTAATTGGATTGGAATGTAGGACCACAAACAGTTGAAGTTCTTTTCGAAGCCAATTATAAATCTATTTTCTAGTATGCCTGAAAGCCTGGAAAGTCTTAACAATCATTTGAAGTAAGTAACTGTTTGTTTGTGCTTTTCGCAATTCATCAAATAGATTGTTTGCAACAAAATAAAGAATATTTTTTCAGAAGTGTGATTTCAATCTGGCAATACTATTTTTGAAGTTTGTCTTTTTGACAGCTGTCACTTGATTTTAGCTCAGTTTGGATTGCCATTTCGTATTGAATAGACTTTAAGTTTGCAAACTATGTAAAGTTATATCCAAAATGATGGTTTGGTTCGCGTGACGCATCGCGAAACAATCAATTTATTGAAGAAAACTTTTGTTGAGGCACCGAATATTCTCTTCCAAGGTTTCAATCATCTCGGACTGCTCTGCGAAGAAAGTATTGCCAGATTGAAAACCATACGTCTAAAAAAAACACCCTTTATATGCATCTGGGACTGTTGAAAAAAAGTATCAAAAGCCATTGGACTTCGAGAAAAGTCTGTAGTAATGTTGCTGGCATGTTTACACACTGAAAAAGCAGATTAAAAATGTTGCGAGGCAACCTTTTGAATGAAGTTCCAGGGATGAAAGATAGATTAGAATACAAAGACTTCATAGAAACCAACTTTCCTAATAGAAGCAGACTCTATACAGAGCAAAATACTACACTGCTGGTATAATTAAGTGCAACTTTGTGCTGGGAGATCTAGACAATAGGATTTTCTTATTACTACATAGTTTTATGGTAAGAACTTTTGGTAAAATGGTGTTGTCAGTAAACAAAAAAAATTATTTTAATAAATTTCCATAAAGTAAGTTGATGGAGGGAACCCCCTTATTAAAGTTTAAAATATAAAATGAATGCAGAGAAAATTCTTTAAAATCTCTTAAACAAAAATTTATTTATGTTTATTTCTGACTTTAAGTGCAGAAAAAGATGTGCATGTTATTTTTATTCGTTATTTTAATCTGTATCTATTTATTGTCTATTTGGTCTACACTACAAAATACATATTTAAAGGTTGTGAATTTTGATTTAAGTAGTGCAATTCAGATGCAATTCAAATTAATCATACAATTTCAATTGCAATCTTTTTCGAATTTTAAATAAAATCACCAACCTTATGTTTATTGATAAATCATTAAAATTAACAGACAGTGATGTTTACTCGGGCGTATACGTAATATAAAAATGCAATTTATTTATAGCGTAAAACGAATGATATTTGATTTAAGATAAACAATTAGAATTTCTTTGAGGAATAGTTTTTTTTTTAGTCTTATAGGTCAGTAAAAACTATTTTGAAAAATCAAAAACCCTTTTGCATATAATGTAGGTACCTCAACTTTGACCATGACGATTTTTATCTGAATTGTCTCGGGTGGCTTTTCATCGCTGGGCATAGTAATCCTTGTTGATGTTTCCTCATCATCATCATTTGAGCTGGTGTCAGACATTGTTGCTAAAATTTGTTATATAATTGAACTCGAAAAACACACTTCAAGACCTTCACTCGATTTGATTTTGTTCTTGTATTAATTCACCACTGGAACCGATCGATACTTATTCATTCGATAATTTCTTTCGCAATTTAAATTTATTTTTTTATGTTTTTTTTCTTATATCCGTATTATTTTTTTTTTTTGTTTGACAAAATTCAAAATTCAATCTATCTACAGGTTTGTCTCTGCAAAAACTAACAGGGAAATCAACTTAGGATATTTTTTTCTCTGTTTCTTCATCGAAAAAAAAAAACAGAAAAAAAAATCTAAGAAATCCCAGAATCATTGCCAACTGTTACCAAATTCAAATTCAAGTTCAACATGAGATGCAACATCAAATTGTTGTTATTATTGGATTTGTAGAGATCTTTCAATTTTGAGGTGCTCGAAAAGTGAAAGCATCTTTAGAATATTTTTCTGTGTTGTTGTTACAGCAGTCTGCTGCATAGCCGCCTGCGCCTTAAATATCAGACACAAACGTAACGGAATAACCAACAAAAATTTGTAGCAAAAAAACCAAAAATTGCATCGTCCCAAAAGGTAATGCAATGCAAAAATACCTACATGCTATATCCATCTAACGATGCCCCACACATGTATATTAAAAATAGCTCTCTTAAATCTGTTAAAGATTTGTGTTTTTCCCTTAAAGTTTGTCTATTTCCTACTTGAAGAAATAGTGTGGAAAGCGCCCGACGTTGGAGACGGATGGCAGGCGGCAGAGACATCTACCAAGACCGAAGACTGAGCTCTATTTACCTTGAACTTGAACGTCATGTCTACGTGGTAAGTGGGGGTTGAGACTCGAGAGACAGCAACAAGTAAGCCATAAGCCCCATTCGGATGAATAGTTTAGTGCGTATCTTTTGTATTATTTTATCAACATTAAGATTTATTTATAATTTCTAGCATTCAAGGTGCTCGTAGTTCGTAGTTTTTGTATATTTTTATTGCAGAATAAGTAGTATGTAATTTTTATTGGCAATCCTTGTAAGACTGTTGTCAGAGGGAAGAGGAGGGTGCGAGGGCATGATATTCTTCTTGCATATTAATTCGTCACATTAATTCAAATGAATAAGAGGAGGGTGAGTGACTGCAAGCACAAATCTTGGCATTTAATCGAAGGGTGGAGCATTGTGTGCGGAAGATATAAAAGTCAAATAAAATCACACTTATGGTCTTGTAATTTCAACAAACGGAATATTTGATGGTGGCAGATGCAGGTTTCTTTGTTTATTATTCTTTGGGAAAACTTATTAAATATGCATGAATTTATGTCTATTTTTATTTCACATACAAAAATACCATGTATGATGTGTATGAATGTTTGTAAATGTTATGCTATGCATTCATACAAAAAATTAAATCAAGCTCTTGTTAAAATCTCGTGTTATGATGATTGAAATATAATAGAAAAGTAAACAAAATGTGTTTCGTATTTTTACTTTGCCAGTTTGCTAAGTTCTTTTTCGTTCAAAGCTTAGGAGCTTGGTTGGGATGATTTTCTTTAAAAATGTTGTTTCTTTTTTTAATTTTTGTATGAATTTTTAATTATAGAAAAAAAATAACAATAATATATATTCTTTTATAACCGTATAAGAAAATCAATTTTTTTTTCTTCTAAAAAAAAAATTGGATTAGGTATCGGGTTTTTCAATAAGAGCGCTACAAAAGTTTTTTTAAATAAAACAAACACGGTTTTGGAAATCAATGAAATTAATTATTCTCGTGAAAGTACGTTCGATGCCATTATGTATGGAACTTGATTTCTTTTGCATGGCCACCACGGGCACACTTGCAGAAGTCCAGACGCTGAACCCAATTTTCGACGGTTTTCAAGCATAAATTGGCCTATACTTCTGGAATTTCACTTTCCATATTCGTACAAAGTTCATCAATCATCGCTGGCTTGTTGGCATAGACCAAAAACTTGACGTAGCCCCACAGGAAATAGTCTAACGGCGTCAAATCGCACGATTTGACCATTTCGTGAGATAACACGTTCTCCAAACTTGGTTTCCAATAAATTGATTGTGACATTCGCTGTGTGGCTTGTGGCGCCGTCCTGTTGGAACCACATGTCCTCCAAGTCCATATCATTCAATTGGGGCCAAAAATATTCGGTTACCGTTGAACGGTAGCGATCCCCATTCACAGTAACGTGCCGGTCTTGATCATCACGGAAGAAGTACGGCCCAATGATGCCGCCGGCCCATAAACCACACCAAACCGTAATTTTTTCGGGATGCAATGATGATTCATGGAGTACGTGTGGATTGTTGCCTGACCAATACCGCATATTTTGTTTATTGACGAAGCCATTCAGCCAGAAATGAGCCTCATCGCTGAAGATCATTTTTCGATGAAAGTCCGAATCATTTTCAAGTTGTTGCTCAGTCCAATTCGCGAACATACGACGCTTCTTGCGTCAGTTTAATCTTGTAAGGATGTAGGCCAAGATCTTTTCGCAAAATTCGCCACAACGACGTCCGTCACAGAGATGCCCAACGCTTGAGAACAACGTTTGAGAGACACATTTTAACACTACGGGCACTTCTTTGTCTCACTGGCACGGAAACATTTTGTACTGTGCCTGTGGGTTTAAATTTTTCCACTTGACGCTCAATTGTTGATCTGCTAGGACGATTTTGACGACCATAAATTGGAAAGTGCTCTTTACATTGAGGCCACTGACTCCGAATTTCGGTAGTAAATTGTAATAATTTTGACTCATTGTTGGCTCGTTTGTCTTTCCATCATAAAATGTCAAGCCTCACTGAAGAGAAACGTCAAAAGAGCGGCAAGAAATATGGCGTCGTTTGCTGTCCCTGTCGCTTTACTCTTGTAGCGTCCCTGTTGAAAAACCCTTTATATATAGAACAGCTGTACAGCTGATTTAAATCAGTCAGTGGCGTAGCTAATGGAAAAGGGTACAGAAGGGGCACATACAGATTGGGAAAATATTTTCTTCTGCTCAAAATTTAAATTTATTTCCAAGCCGAGTTAAACCGAGTAAAAATCAGCAAACTGATCTGGCAAAAATCAAGTGGATTTCTGGAGCAGTAGAAAACTCTGAACAATTCTGATTTTTTATCCATCGACGTCACATTCATCCTTCAATAGAATTTTATAATTGATAATTTCACATATACGAACTATTTATTCTGATCCCCAATGTCTACCAATATCCCCAAGTCACTAGTTCCGGAGAAGTAAAAAAACTTTTTAAAAATCGGAATTTTTAGAGGTTTTGTAAACCAACGACATCGTAGCCATTCTTTAATAGAATTTAACAGTTGATGACTTGACAGATGGTGGACAAACTATGTTTTGACGGAAAAGGTTCATCTTAAGTCAATGTTTTTTGCAGGTTTTATTTAATCCATTGACATCATAGTCATCTGTCAATTTAATGCGTAGTTGATAGCCTGAAAAATGGAGGACAAACAATATATTTTCACGAAAAAAGTTTATTTTGGTCCAAATGTCAACCAACTGCCGAAAAATCACCTGCTCTAGAGAAATAACAAAATTGAAAATTTCAGACTTTTTAGAGGTACATATTTTCATCCATCCACATTATAATGGGTGATTTTTTAGCTGGTTTGGTTTTGGCAACACTGGTTTTGACAGCTGGCGTGTGTTTAGTACCTTGTGTCACTGTCAAACAGCTTCAGTTTGGTTTGCAATTTAACCATAGATCGTCTTACAAATGAACAACGCTTGCAAATTATTGAATTTTACTATGAAAATTCGTGCTCGGTTCGAAATGTTCATCGCGCGCTGCTTCCATTTTATGGTCGGCATTCTCGACCTTCTGAGCAGTCTATTCGGAAGATTGTGACCAAATTTCGCACCAAATTTACTTTGTTGGACATTAAACCACCAACACGTTTACGTACTGTGCGTAGTGAAGAAAATATTGCGGCCGTATCAGCTAGTGTGACAGAAATGTCGATTCGGCGCCGTTCCCAGCAGTTAGGCCTTTGTTACAGCACTACGTGGAAAATTTTGCGGAAGGATTTGGGCGTAAAGCCTTTTAAGATACAGCTGGTGCAAGAACTAAAGCCAGCCGACCTACCACAACGCCGAATTTTTGGTGAATGGGCTCTTGGGAAGCTGGCCGAGGATCCGCTTTTTTATCGAAAAATTGTGTTCAGCGATGAGGCTCATTTTTGGTTGAATGGGTACGTAAATAAGCATAATTGCCGCATTTGGAGTGAAGATCAGCCAGAAGCATTGCAACAGCTACCAATGCATCCCGAAATAGCCACTGTTTGGTGCGGTTTATGGGCCGGCGGCATTATTGGGCCATATTTCTTCAAAGATGATGCGAATCGCAGCGTTACTGTCAATGGTGAACGCTACCGAGCGATGATAACAACCTTTTTTTTGCCCGAAATGGAAGTTCTTGACTTGCATGATATGTGGTTTCAACAAGACGGTGCCACATGCCACACAGCACGCGAAACAATGGCGCAATTGCGAGGCGAGTTTGGTGAACAGTTAATTTCACGTTTCGGGCCGGTCAATTGGCCGCCTAGATCGTGCGATTTGACACCATTAGATTATTTTTTGTGGGGGTATGTCAAGGCTAATGTCTATAGGGACAAGCCCGCTTCGATTGACGCACTGGAAGCCAACATCCATGCATTCATTCGTGAGATACCGGCCGATATGTGTGAAAGAGTATGCCAAAATTGGACTCAGCGGATGGGTTAAATTGCAAGGTTCAAACTATCGATTCAAATAAATATTTCATTCATTTTTTCGAATTTTTGGTGTTTTTTTTTTTTAAAAGTTCTAAACCTCTTAAGAAATCACCCGTTATTGTTCCCCAAAAAGCGCAGGCGCTCAATTTTTCTTGCTCCGCAAATGCTTTAGAAGAATCTGATTTATATGTAAAATTTCCAGATTTCTGAATTGAAGAAAATCTTATAATTTTTAAACTTCTGTTCTCATTTGACTTTTATTTCATCTCTACACCTTCAGAATTTGTCTTGAGAAAAAAAATGTAGAGATAAAATGTGTCCTTGCTTGATCTGCATACTAGGCTTCATCTATGATTTGAATTAACAAAATCTATTGCTAAAAATAAAAAGTAAGAACCTTATAAATGTTGTTTGTTCAGAGTCCTTTTTCTTTTTAATCCTAGTTTTACTTGCTTTCTTTACTAATTTCCCTGGACAACGGCAAGTTTACCTCAGACTCGATCAGCATCACAAACTTTACTCATTTCACAACTTCCCTTGTCGAGAAGAGAGAGAGAGAGTATTGTTACACAAGAAAAGCAATGACTATTTAATTTAAAGCCACTCATGACTGTTGTTTTGATAAAAAATGTGTTCTAAATAAATTCTTTCTATCTAAAAATTAATCATTACTTTTTGTACATTAAAAGAGAAGAACTTTCCTTTTGAAATAAATTCTATTTTATAAAGTCAAAATATAACTCCAATTTGTGATAATCCACTTTTCAAAAATCCTTTAATATTTAGTTTGACTTACCTTGAGAAAATAAAAACAAAAATAATACAGGAACCTTTTCACTGAACCACAACTCTTGTAAATACTCGTATTGATAATTTTATTTTATTTCCACTTGGCACTTCAATATTTTACTCCACAGCAGTCGATTTTCAACAACACATTTTAGAATTTGAAGCAGATCAGTGGAATAATAACATAAATCTGATATCAGGTATCAGTTAAGATTCGCACTTCACCTTTACTAGCGCCACAATTATTAACAAAAAAAAACAGAATTCAATCAATAACCAACTAAAATGTAATACTTGCTATTGTACCTACAACTTGATTCTCATCATCCTTTGCGCGACAAAAAATTATAAATATTTGCTCAATCAATCTTCAATTAGCATCTCCTGTGAATGCAAATAATTATTTGCACGAGATCATTCGATTATTATGATTGATGATTACCACATGCAACAAAAAGAAACAAATATAATAAGAACTGCGAAAACTATGATACGAGTATTATGTATTTTTATCGTTGTTTATTAAAAAAAGTCCTATGAGGTTTTCAAAATATTTACAGCTTGAGTTTGAGTTTGCAGATTCAATAATAGTAATAATAATTGAATTATTGTAAGCAATGTAATACCTTCAAGGTTGTGTTATAGTTCCCAGTCAAGTTTATTCTGATTCAGTGGACTATTTTTCAAAAAAATAAAACAATCGTTTATAATTCAGCCGTGTTAAGAGGAAAAAAACGTATCTGCATTTTTGGCATTTTAAGATAAACGCGTTTTTCTGTTTTTATTTCTTAAATTAGTAATTTTGAAAATATTTGTGTGCATAATATGACCGTTTTCAATACATTTTCGAGAAATTTTGGAAAATGAAAATGAAGGCTAAAAAAGCAGAAAAATATCGTAATCAATAACTGAATATTCTCCAAGGAAGCCAGCATTATTAGCAGGAGTTTCAAACGGCAGTCGACAAAATTAAAAAAAAAAAAATCGTCGAAAATGCTAGAACATTGTCTATTAAAGTCGGAAAACCTGGACGAACAAGAGGAAAAATGGCACGGTGTGAACAGAAAATATCGGAAATCTGTATTAAAAATAAAAAAAGGACCAAGATGGGGACGGGAATCGGATGACACGAAAATGACGCAACGTCATTTGAAAAAAATGAGTTTTTCTTGCCACCGTCCCGGCAATAAGCTGATTTTTACAATAACTCTTTGGGAATAACAGTTCAAATGGACTTAAACACATACAGCCAGTCCGCGGATATCCAGTCTTTATATGCCCTACCCCGTTGAAACCGTATTCCCTCTACAGTTTTTGTAATAATAGATTTATTGCTGGACGGTGGAGACCAAATTTTATTTCCTTCTAAAGATATTCCTCATCGTTGAACCGTACTGTTCATACCATGCGTTCTTACTCTATTTCGTCTGGGTTTCCGACTCTAATAGGCAATGTTCTAGCATTTTTGACCATATTTTTTTTAGTACATTTTATCTACTGCAGACTTTGAAACTCCTGTTAATAATGCTCTTGGAGTATATTACTATTATTACTCTTGGAGTTATATTAAGAGTCTGGTCCTCCAGGTCGGTGGTTGTGCGTCGGGGTAACTTCCCTACCACGGAAAAAAGCAACGGTTCCGAAACAACAAGCCTCGGATATGGATGATTTTAATGTTGACAACCCCAGCAAACGAAACAAGGACAATGAATTTCGGATCTGCACGTGGAATGCCCGGAACTTAAACAGACCACGTGCAGCCGAACGATTAGTGGAGAACCTGGATAGGCTAAAGGCTGATATAACAGCCATCCAGGAAGTGCGATGAGATGGAGAGGGCATACGAAGGATGAAGTCGTGTGACATCTATTTCGGCGAGTGCTGCAAGGAGCGGGGTCAGCGGCTCTTTGGTTGTGGTTTTGTGGTAAGGGGAAGACTTAGGCAAGAAGTCTTGGGCTTCAGAAATGTAAGTGAGCACCTGGCCACAATCCGCATCAAAGCTTAATTCAAAAACATTTCGTTGATCTGTGCCCACGCCCCAACGGAAGACAAAGATGACTCAACCAAGGAAGACTTCTTCGATCTCCTCGAGAGTATGTATGATAGGTACCCAAAGTACGACGTCAAGATTATTCTTGGTGACTTCAACGCCAAAATCGGAAAGGAGGGCATCTTTGGTTCGATAGTTGGAGGAAACAGCCTGCACGACAACACTTCCGGTAACGGACTCAGGCTGATTGACTTTGCGGTGGGGCGGAATGCCATCATAGCTAGCACTCGATTCCCACACCTCAATATACACAAAGGTACCTGGCGGTCTCCAGATCAACGAACCGTCAACCAGATTGATCATATTGCAATAGACGCCAGGCATGCTTCCAGTATCCTGGATGTCGATGTTCAGCCAGGTGCGGAGACTGTATTGGACTCCCACTTAGAATACGCGTTAAGTGTTCTTCATTGTAACTACTTCATATGAAAACCATGATTTCCTGAGTTCATTTTATTTCGAAAAAATTAAAATAATGTTTTTATTTACGCTTTGTTTTGTTATTTGAGTTGCGATGATTTCTTGGGATTCAATTTAGGGTCCCGTTTTCTTTAACTGGCTTAATCTTTTACGCACAATTACGTGCGAGGCTTTTTATAATTGAATATATTTGTTGGTTTATCGTGTAAGCCAAATATGGTTTTCACCCTTCCCTAGATAAGCTCTTCTGATCACATATCACGGAATCCGAGACCATTTGAGTGTATATTTTGCCATGCCAGACTGTTTAAAAAACCGTTTTTTCACTTCGAATTTTGAATTTTTTAAACGGTCTGGCAGGGCAAACTAAACACTTAAATGGTCTCGAATTCCGTGATATAAAGACAGGTGAAAATCATTTTTGGCTAACATTATGGTTATTGTGAGTATTTAAAAAGTATGTAAGTCCGCAATTTTGTTTTCCGGCAGTTTTTAAATGTTTCCAGACCTAACAATTGAACGACTTGGGGCAGATTGATATAATACTGTCATTGTACTACCAAAAAACGGCCTTTCGGATAGAAACAGCAACAAATCATTAAAAATGGTAAAGCTTGAATGTCTATTTCTTTGCCAATTAAAAAAAACTTCTTTTTAAACATGTCATATAATAGATTTCAGTCTCTACTTTTATGTCAGAGTATGCCACCCTTCATCTTTGCTCCAAAAATAAAATACACGACTGGATCGCACGTACTTTTAAAATATGAAAGTAATTATTAAAAATATAAAAATAAAAAAAGCATTTAAATTGTTTCTTAAATGCATCAACAACTATGTAGTTAAAAAACTTAGAGCTCAAAAACAAGTATGCCATTCGATTACTTGACAAATATTGCAAACAATAATTTCAAATCGTTGGAGCGGTTCGCTTGAAAATTATTTTTTATATATAAAATTTTAATAACATTTTTAGAAAATTTAAAAATTTAAAAAAAACTTTAAGTTCAAAATTTCAACAAAAATGCTTTAGTGGTTTAGGCTGTAGGTCGATATACGGACAGACAGACAGACAGACAGACAGAGGTTTGATTGATATCTCGATTTTTTTTTTTCACGAATCTAAAACTTGCCATATAGTACCTATATTGCAAGTAAAAATGTAAGCCTTGTGTGTAAAAACTAGAAAAAGATCGCACTTACTCACTGTCCAAACAATTTGTGTATTCCAAAATTCTGTAGATGATAAAAGAAAAATTATTTCGATAGTAAAACAAAATGCGCTCTATCAAAACAATTTCTCTTTTATCATTTATAGAATTTTGGAATACAGAATTTTAAAAATCCAGAATTTTGGAATATAGAATTATGAAATACAGAATTTAAGAAAGCTGAATTTCAGAATTACAGAATTTTGAAAACTGAATTTTGGCACTTACAGAATTTTAGATTCCCAGGATTTTGAAACACAGAATTTTGAAATACAAAATTTTGTAATTCGAATTTTGGCACATATACAGAATTATGACGCCAACTTGTTTTCACATTATAAGCAAAATGGATTTAAATTAAGTTTTTTTTATTGAAGTTCAAATAAAATAGAATAATATTGCGTAACTTTCAAAATTTTCAAAAAAGTTTTTTATGAATTTTTCTCTTCCAATTGATTATTGCCTTTTCACTTTTTTGGAAATTTCGATTTCGCTGTACAGCCTTCTCACAGTTCTTTGTTGTATCTTCATCTCAACTTTCCGTCTATGCAGTCGGAAATGTGAACAAAAATCATCTAGATAATAATTTGTCTCCCAAATTAATCTTTAGCGTTCTCATCCACTTCGGGAGAATTTTCCTACTAAATTGCCATTAAAGCCCAGTCCGCTGCCGATGCAAAACTTAATTTTCCACTATTTAACTGTGGCCACGTTTTTCTCTGGGAGTCTGCTTCACTAGGACTGTTGACTTCCATGTTGTTCTTGGGTCTTCGGATTCGCTACTGACGTACACCCTGAGGATACTACTACATAGTCCAGTCATACTAGCCGAAAAAACAGTCAAACTACGGAATAAATGGCGGAAAGCTGAATTTTGGTATAAAGCCTCCTAATGTCTAAATGTGACTGTAAATGAAACTGTAAAAAGTCCCTATCGATATGAGCACCAATTTTAACAATTTTATGGGAGATCAAAGGTCCTCCCAAAAAGGTTTTAAGGAATATCACCCGAACGGTAGCTCTTACTGAAAAAATGTTAAGAACTGAGTGTTAGATGAAAAAATTTCCTAGAAAATATATTAAGTAACTTTTTTTCAAAAGAATTGCCGTTCTCTAGATAATTCAATCGGCAGAATTGCGGATTTTATGTTTTAGTACAAAAGGTACTCTGTTACACCACCTTTGAGGTTGAGAACAAAATGAGTTTTTCTTGTGTGATATCCCCCTGGAAAATTAGAAAACAGTACTAAAAAATATATCCGGGGATTTATTTATAGGTTTTGGGAAGGTTCTCCAACGACTAAGGCTCCTCATTAATCATACGGGGTCGAAGGCCACGAAACACGGTATTTCGTTTATACAGAATGATTCACATAAAATGTTAGAAAAATCTAGAGCGTGTAGGGTGGGTTGAGGAAAGAAAAAATCAAGTGGGAGGGGGTTCAATTCTCCCCCTTTAGCCGGGAGCGGCAATTTTCTTACATTTTAGGTGAATAAGTTTGTATAAACGAAGTACCATGTTTCGTGGCCTTGGACCCCGTATGATTAATGAGGAGTCCGAGTCGTTGGAGAACCTTCCCAAAACCTATAAATAAATCCATGGATATTTTTTTTAGTACTGTTTTCTTATTTTCCTAGGGGTTACGACGCAAGAAAAACTCACCCTGTACTAAAAATCAAAGGTGACGTAAAAGAGTACATTTTTTACAGAAACATAAAATCCGTAACTCTACCGATTGAACAATCTCGAAAACGGTAAATCTTATGAAAAAAAGTTACTTAGTATTTTTTTTTTGGAATTTTTTTAAGCTAACACCCAGTTTTTAACATTTTTTCTGTAGGCCGTGACTTGGTCCTGTGCCACAATTCCTCATTTGATGTAATTTAAAAATTCGTGCATTTTATATTGTTAAATTACATCTTCATTGAATTAGAAATAAGCTTTTAGAACGCACTCGAAACAAGTCGTACTGGGTGGAATAAAATCTAATATTCATAAAACTTAAGTTGGTATGACGACATACTGAGATTCACATTCTTATCTTTTCGATTAAGAACTTAAACAGCTGCATATGAAAAGTTATTATTTCGGCAGCCAATATCCGATGGGAAAAAAGCACGTTAAAACTAATGCTCCGAAATTCAATGCGTTATTTGCTGTCTTCAAATCGCTATGCTGCTATTCATCGATGAAACCAAAAAGCTTTCATTCTTTACTATGTGCATCACAGACAACCGTCTGCGGAATATATATCGACGTCACAAAAATGTCTGCTAGGTGTTAAGGTTTTCTTCGACGATGCAAGACATTTTGCTAGTCTTCATTCGATCGAAGCTTTAGTTTAAATCATATATTTTGTCAGGTAGTACTTTAAATTTCTTGGATTTATTGGGTATTAAACAAATTAGAATTTTAAATATGATAGGAGATAGTGGAGACATTAAATTCTAGCAATCCCCATTGCCTGCAGTTTTTCACTATTTATCTTTATTTTTGTACACAGTTTTTTCGTGAAGTAACCAATTGTATATTTGTATTCTTGAAAACACTTTAACCTTAGTACAAATACTACAATTCAAATGACCACTGTATATTATTAAAAATTGAATGCTTTTCTTAATCTAACAGAAAGGAATGTCTTACAGAATCCGTCTAATTCAAAAAATTACACCCATCAAAAATTCTTGACTAAGCCAAAACACAAAACATTTAAAAAAAATAAATATATTTGTAATGCCTGATAACTTATAAAAATGTATGCATTTTCAAAATTTACCAAACAAACCTGAAACATAGAATAATTTAAATAATATCCACGCGGCATTATTTCATATTGATTAGCCGGCGACCTTTGAACAGGCATATTATGCTATAATAACACGAGAAAGATGCATGATCAAAAGCCGTTTTTTAACGTATCCATCCAAATGCCAAATTCTATTTCAAATAAAGTCCATACCTTTAGACAAAATATTTTATTCCAATTGATATCTTTGAATATCATTTTCTGGCCGGCTTCAGCTTTTGAAATTCAATTCAACTTTCTAAACTTAATCCAGTCGATAATTCACTGCACAAATTTTTAATAAATTATTCTCTCAAATTTTAATAATTTATTATTATTTTTTTTTGTCAAGAAAACAGCTGATATAAAAATTTATTAACAAATTTAAGCACATCGAACACAGATGATTGACCGGTAAGCACGAGTATGTTTAAATGCAAAATTATTAAAATACCATAGACTTTTCAAAAATAAAAATAAAAATAAAAATATACAAGTGAATGAATAAATGAAAAAAAAAAGAAAAAAAGCTATGGGAAAATTTTAGTTTTTGTCTTTTTTTTAAATTATCTTCCGGGGGATGTGAGAATAAGAATATGTTGGTCTAAAAATAATATTCTCTTTTGTTTAGTTCTGAATTTTTCCATTGATATGAACTTAGTTGATAAGTTCAATGTAAAACAAAAACTATTATGAGGAAACTGACAATAAATCAAGTTTATGTTTTTTTTTTTTAATTGAAAGAAGAAAGGGTGAAGAGTTTAAGAAGTTGGTTTACCAATAGTAATTTTTTCTCATTTTTGTATGAGTATTTCACTTCACTTTGGTGTACTAAATTTTAGACAAGTGAACTATAAGACCATTCAAAAGTTTTGACTTTATTTTGTTTCGTAAAATTTAATTGAAAAAGAAGAAGTAAACTACTAATTCACTAATAGGAAGTGAAAAAAAGCCAAATAGTGACACGTTGTCAAATTGTCAATCATTATGGCACTATCATTTACTTTATAAATATCAAATGCAGACGAGTCAATGAATGATTTTTAGTGGAACAGATTCCAAAAAAAAATTTTTTGATGATCTTTGTTTCTAATGGGTGTTGGGTGCTTTAGAAATAAAGTTAACGAAAATCAGACCATGGGAAGTCACTTTTTTTTTTTTAAATGATGACTGAAAACCAGAAAGAAATGTGTAAAAAACTTTGATAATTTTTGTCGTAGAACAAAGATTTTCGTATCTAATCTAGAGTGTTTAAGATCGAAGAGTTCATTTCAAAAACTAAATTTTGTCTATGGGGCCAAAAAGTGGCGTATTTTTGAACATATCCTTTTCAGTAAAAACTGAAAACAAGCAGTTAACCAAATTCGTTGCTTCTTTTCAAAAAGAATTTTTCTTTGGAAAAATACTACTAATGCATTTAATTTTGTATTTTGGTTAGTCAAATACTACAACATTTTACAAAATTTAAACAACTAATCAGGCATGACTATACATATCGGGTTTTTCAATAAGAGCGCTACAAAAGTTTTTTTTTTTAAATAAAACAAAAACGGTTTTGGATATCAATGAAATTATTATTATTATTCCTGTGAAAGTACGTTCGATGCCACTATGTATGGAACTCGATTTCTTTTACATGGTCAACACGGGCACGCTTGCAGAAGTCCAGTTGCTGAACCCAATAGACTTGACGTAGCCCCACAGGAAATAGTCTAACGTGGAGACCCAGGCGTTCTCCAAACTTGGTTTCCAATAAATTGATTGTGACATTCGCTGTGTGGCTTGTGGCGCGCGCCGTCCTGTTGGAACCACATGTCCTCCAAGTCCCTATCATCCAATTGGGGCCAAAAATATTCGGTTATTATTGAACAGTAGCCATCCCCATTCACAGTAACGTGCCGGTCTTGATCATCACGGAAGAAGTACGGCCCAATGACGCCGCCGGCCAATAAACCACACCAAACCGTAATTTTTTCTGGATGCAATGATGACGCATGGAGTACGTGTGGATTGCTACCTGACCAATACCGCATATTTTGTTTATTGACGAAGCCATTCAGCCAGAAATGAGCCTCACCGCTGAAGATGATTTTTCGATGAAAATCCGAATCATTTTCAAGTTGTTGCTCAGCCCAATTCACAAACATACGACTCTTCTGGTGGTCAAGCGGCTTCAGTTCTTGCGTCAATTTAATCTTGTAAAGATGTAGGCCAAGATCTTTTTGCAAAATTCGCCACAACGACGTCACAGAGATGCCCAACGCTTGAGAACGACGTGTGAGAGACACATTTGGGCTTTCTGCAACTGAAGCCTCAGCGGCAGCAATATTCTCGACACTACGGGCACTTCTTTGTCTCACTGGCACGGGAACATTTTGTACTGTGCCTGTGGATTCAAATTTTTCCACTTGACGCTCAATTGTTGATCTGCTAGGACGATTTTGACGACCATAAATTGGACGTAGCGCTCTTAACGTTGAGCCCACTGACTACGAATTTCGGTAGTAAATTTTAATAATTTCGACTCGTTGTTGGCTCGTATATCTTTCCATCATGAAATGGCAAACCTTACTGAAGGGAAACGTAAAAAGAGCTTCAAGAAATATGGCGTCGTTTGCTGTCCCTGTCGCTCTACTTTTGTAGCGTCCCTGTTGAAAAAGCCTTTATAATTGTCGGGCTTGCACAAAATCGGTTTGATGAAGGCCAGTCATTTAACTTGTAGACAAATTTGGAATTAACTCAAACGGTCTCTGGCTTTTATCAACTAGATTTTTTCACTGAACAGCTTGCCTGCAGACGATGTTGCATGTTGCTGCATGTAAAACAAAATTTTAATTCTTGTCTCTTACATGAACCAAAATATACTTTTCTGATATTTTCGATGCCATGAACTCGAATCTGGACTCAGAATTGCTCTAGCACGTCACGTTTAAGAGATATTCGAAATTCGAATGCAATCCAAAATTTTAAAATATTATTTCTCGAAGTAATTTTTTTTGTCGAATCAATTTGTATCGGTAGTATAAACATTTATCATTTAATTTATTTTTTTCAATCTTCATTCATCTTGGAGAAATCATTACTTTGCTGTCAGCCTTCGCTTCAAACTACCTTAATCAAAAATATGGTAAGCTAATCAATTTCAACTGACTACTACAGGAAAAAACAATTTCGCGTAGCACTTTATTCGTGAACCTAAATATATTATATTTTTTTTTAATTATGTATCAGTTTTCAATCCATTTTAATAGAAACAGAAAAACAATTTCTAAGCGAATCTTTGTCTAATAGGACTGTTTGTTATCGTAAAATTTCTTGCAAATTTTCACAAATTCCCACAAATTGTCACAAATCCCTGTTTGTTAACTCAAAAAAGTAGCATCGAGAGCCCGCAATGAGAGAGGAAATAATCTCCCCTCCCTTGGAAAACTTGCAAATTCCTGCTACACAAATTTCTGTGAACACGAAGTATTACAATCACTTTCAAAAATCGTGGTGGTCAGTTTCTATCACGGCGTTGCAACTAATCGGAAATTTTTCCGAAGTAGGTTTTCAAAAAAAAAAATCAGCATGTTCAATTTTCTTACAGAAGATCTCCAAGTTCCAATGTTTACTTTTATTTTGAAAACAGAACAAAAGAAATTAAAACAGCAAAATTTAATTAATTATGCTGTCACGATTGTTATCAAAGCCAATAACTGGAAGCGATAAGAATAGAATTGAAAAGTTAGTGGACTAAATTTTGATGAATTATAATTTTCTTTTCCGAAAAATAAAATTGCATTAGATTCGATTTAAAAGCAGTAGATTTGTACTACGAAAAAAGTGCATTAGATCGATTGAAATCATGGCCAACGGCATAATGCATAAAAATGACATTTCTAGCAAAAAGTGGTGCAGTTCATGGTTCAATAATAAAGATTATTGTGGCCTTTACTCCAATGAATGCATTTCGAGGTGGTGGGCTCATCAGTTAGATGCCACCATACCCAATCTAGGACGCATTGTTTTTGTCGATTGTTACCGACATTATGCATATAACACTGAGAATTTATTTTGAAATTATAATTGATAGTTTCCACTGTGAGAAGAAAATCTTACTTTTGCACGAAATCCAGGGCAATCTGTAATTGATTATTTATTTATGTCTTTAGATTGCTACTCACAACTATCAAATTTTGAGGTGGACAGCCAGATATACTCTGACCATACCATATGCCTCTGATCACAACACTGATAACCTCAGAATTGGCTAGCGAGACACAACTTGGCACAATAAACCCCCTTCTACCCAAACTAAGATGGCGAGGAAATCAAGTCGAAGTCTAATTGGAATTTAAATATCAACATTGCAGCGCAGGTCTCAAATGAATCTGAAGTAACAGTAAATGACTTACAACATAAATCATAGAACTGTCAGCAGTCCTGCCTATGAGCAAAAACGTAGCACCAAATTATTAATCACCATGGAACGATGGAGAATGCGAATCAAGAAGAAAAAGATCATTCGCCCTTTTGAAGCTTTTCCAAGATTATACTTCCGAATGTTTAAAAAAAGAGTACTTAGAAGCAAACCGGGCATACAAATGCTTATGCAAGCTCAATAAAGGAAACTTTGCTAAAAAAGAGACGGAGAACTTAATCAACTGCAAATATTCCTCAGACTTTTGGAAAGCTATTCAAAATATCAAAAGAAAACAATTTACTTTAGATATTCTTTTACCTTCATCGTTACTCCGAGAACATTTTGAGAATCTAGTAAATGCAGAATTCTGCGAACAGAAAATGCAGTACGCTTTACCCGCTTTTCAAAACGAAATCTTAGAATGCCATATAACACTTTCTGAGGTAAAGCCAGCAATCTCCATCTTAGAATGCGATATAACACTTTCTGAGGTAAAGTCAGCAATCTCCAAATAAAAAAACAATAAAGCACCTGGATGTGGCCGAATCCCCAATGAGTTTTTTAAATATGCAACAGAAGGGTTCCCAAAATATGTCTCTACAATGATAGCATTGAACAGGCAAAGAGCTCAATATACAGGGAAACGTTTTCTAATCTCAAATACAATCTTGGTGAAACTAATTATTTTAATGACCGCTATAATGGAGAACAAATATCAATGATTTTTCGAGCCAGAGGAGAACTGTTTCGCCTTAACTTCATACCACACCGAAATGATCTACTTCTTAACTGCTCCATGTGCAACACTCATGAAAGAGAAAACGTTTTGCATTTTATTTTTAAATGCCCTATGCTGGTAGAAATACGGGCGACAGATATGGCAGACAAAACTTTTTAGACCAATCAGACTGTATGGCAATATTAAATGGAAATGATTGGCAAAAACTAATAAAATTTATAAAGTATTCTTTAATACAGGGTGGCGCACGAATCGTGCTACAAAAATAAAACGTAATAACTTTTTTTCTGTGTGAGTAATCGGCTTATTTTTTTTTTTATTTTGTAGGTTACTATTTAGATTTATAAAAATGGATGCTTGGGATACGGAGAAAAGAATTTTGATAGTGCAACGGTACCATGCTTTGCAGTCCGTCATTTCCGTCCAAAGGGAATTTAGGCGGGAGTTTGGCGGTAATCCCCCGAGTAGATGGACCATTATGAGGTTTGTAAACATGTTTGCCGAATCTGGAAGCATCGCACGAAGGCCGTACCATCGAGATGCCAATGTTCGGGTTCAGGATACAATCGCAGCAGTAGCATCTGCAATACAGGCCAATCCGAGCGTTTCGACCCGAAACTTATCGGGGCAAAGACGTATACCATTCAACAGCGTTTGGTTTCAGCAAGGTGGAGCAACTGCACATATAGCCAGACCAGTTATGGCGGAGCTAAACAAAAAATTCGCAAACAAATTAATTTCTAGGAACTCCACTCTTCGCTGGCCCCCAAGGTCACCTGACCTGACTGCACCAGACTTCTTTTTATGGGGTTATGTCAAGCAAGAGGTGTATAAAACGAAGCCCAGGAATTTAACTGAATTAAAGCAGTCCATAACGACAATAATTGAGGCGATCCCAACTTCAACTCTTCAGGCCGCAATGAATAATTTTTTGATCAGGTGCCGCATATGCGTGGGAAAGCGTGGAGGTTATTTGCGGTCTATAATCTTTAAAAACAACTAACTATTTAAAATAAAATTTAATTTTCTAACCAATAAAAAAAAAAAAATAAATGAAATACATCGATTAAAAAAAAAGTTATTTGAATTTCTTATTGTAGCACAATTGGTGCGCCACCCTGTATATAGAAACAAGATAGAGAGAGAAGATTTTTAATTCCAAAGTTAAAACTTGATTAACGTAAAATTTTTCGAAATTGTTACAACAAGCTATCATCTGGCTGTCGGCTCTTTTAGCCATGCCTATAAAGATTTAAGAATATTATTTAAAAATTGAACTTGTAAATAATTTGAGCAATAATAAATCAACCCTATTTTTTTTTTTTATTTTTTGAGTGATGCATTTCAAAGGTAAATTTAGTTTTCTACAAAAAAAATCTTGAGCATTATCTCGAAATTTTGTTTCGTTTTCGAGTTACTTCAAGTTCTTATTTCCCAAAATCGATGCCCTAAGTGTAGCCCAAAAACTGGTCCATTTAAACAATCAAAAATTTCTTATGGAATAATTCGTCCAGGACGAATTTAAATATATTGCTGGACTAACTCTTATGTAACGAATTTTCTTTAAAAAAAAACTAATAACAAATAATTTGAAATTGGGCTACTTTTTTCAAATTCTTGTCGAAAATTCAGGAAAAAGATAGCCCAATTTATGATAAATAGCCCAATCTGACAACTAGTATCCAATCAAAATTCATTCATGAATGTACTGCTAAATGCTACTGATAAATTTAAACTTATCACTCACACTTTTTTAAAACTCTGAATGATTCAATATTGCCCCACATTTACGTACAATATCCAAATTAAAATCATTGCGCAATTCATGGCAATACCTCAACACGTTACTGAAAAAGTATCTCAAAGTCAAGGTAATGAACGTTTCTCATTATCACTTAATTAGGTATAGGTACATTTAGCAATACAACCGATTAACCGAATTACATAAAACTCGCATTTTCTCAATGTGCGTCGCGTCATAAAGCTGATAATGTGTTCAAATATTGTCAGACAATTCACCACATGGTTGAGGCAGACGTATTAATCAAATTAGGATGTTAATTTTTTCGATGATGAGTGTAAATGTTCAAACATTGATATTAACATAAATTTTTATTTAACTGCTTTTTTAATCGACTGTTAACTGCCTGTTTTTTGGCACTTTTGCTGCCAAATTAATGTGTTTTAGTAGGTAATTTATTTAACAGACAACTTGAAAGAGTATTTTAATTTAATTTTTAAAATATAGCTAAGAGCCTTTAATCTTCAAATGCTGTTCGTAATGGCAGAAGTTGTGACATTAATATAAAAAATAATTTGTACCTTTATGAATTAAAGACCTTGACCTAAGGAATTTAAGATGTCCTACTGTCTACCAATAGATACAGAGTATAAAAAATGACTTTAATTTAAATGTCAAAGGGTTAAAACAAGAAACAATTTTCGTTAGTGTAAATAATGTGATTTAGGGTGAAGGAATGCTCAAAAGAACAATAAGTGCGTTTTAAATTAAATGAGATAAAATTTAAAGCAAAAACCAGTCGGTCGATAAAAGCGTGGTTTTTTCATTGTGATACAATTTCAAAACATTATTATCCCTTTTTTATTGCATACCATGCAGTTTTAGGCAAATAATAAAAAAATTCGCTTTTTTTATTGAGGCTTGTGTTCAATTTAACAAATTGGCCTGCATGTCTACCTGTTACCAAAATAAATAGGATATGTTTTACCTAACCACAAATAACTATGGAAGGACATTTTATTTAAAACTCATTTCTAAATTGTGTATCAAAACCGTCAACAAAAAACGATGTCAAGTTTCTCTCGGGAAGAATTGACAGATATGCACTATTGCTACGGCTTAGCGGATGGTTCCAGTCGGGAAGCACAGAAATTGTACGCTGAAACGTTTCCCAATAGAAGATGTCCCCACTATTCACTTTTTCCAAGAAACATTTTTACGCTGCATACGTCTATACTGCAAAATACAGGCCAGTTGTTTTGGCACCACTTAGCGAAACCCAGGTAGGTGAAAATTCAGATCAATCTGAATTCAACTTAAATGGTTATAGCTAAGTGCTTTTAATTTTTGCTCACTATAGTCTCGCTCCGATGGAAGACCGCAATACCTCTGGCAGAGACCCTCTATGGATCACCTTATATGTACTCAATGACGTGGCTTTATCAGCTTCAGCCACAATATGGTCCTTGTTTGAATACTATCTTCAATTTTGTATGGTTCAAATTCACCATTCAAAAGCCCATCATTCATAAATGCTTTTACGTCGCTTTGGAAAAAGTAAGATTATTGCATTTGTTGATATGTCAAAGTATTTCATGGAGTTTGACGACATTTGCATTTGATATCAATAAATCTTTTCTTCCGTGGTTTAGAAACTTCCTTTGGGACCGATCAATGCAAGTTATGTTGGACGGTTTCAAGTCTGCAATCCATAAAATAAATTCTGGCGTGCCCCAGGGCTCTGTTATATCTCCGAGTCTCTTCCTTTATTTTTCGATTCACTTTTTCACGGAACCGGAATCGGCCTTCTGTTTGTAATCTATAAAACGTATATTCACCCAAGACTCTTATTCAATTCTCATATTTAAGCAGGTGCTCCAATAACCAACCTTAGCCAGTTGACTCTGAATCCAAAGAAAGCTTTAAAATTCATAGGTGATAGAACTATAACAGATATAACAGAGATCACACGTTATTTAACCGCTTATTTAACACCGTTCCAGTGAAATAGCCAGTTGCATTGCCCCCAAAACAATCTTACCGTTATACTCGTACTTCTAGGATTGTTAGTCAGTCTACCCTTGAGCCCGACCTTGGACGTACTATTATATTACAGAGATTCTTTCTTCAGCCGCACTACACGAATGTGGAATGCTTTACCTGACTCAATCGTGATATTCCTAAATTCAAAACCAATGTGTATCGGAATCTCCTTTAAATCATATTCACTTGAGTGCGAGTAATATATTAAAATAACAAAATTTGTTCATAAACAAATTTGCTCCGATAGTGTCAATTAATTTCATAATTTCTTTAAAGATTTTAATAGATATGCAATCAGGTGACACAAATGAGCTTGCCGGTGTCATAAACTACAAGATAACATAACGCTCAGATAATGAAACGGTATGCGGGCGGTAAAACAAATAGGCCAGATAACGAAATACTATAGATAAACGGTGAGGTATCAAAATGGAAATTAACAATTAGCAAAATAAAATATTGCAAAACAACAAATTTCTACCAAATGTACGATTGAACTCTTACGAAATGATCATTTTACAGGTTATCTTTAAGACCAACAAGAAACAATCCTCAAACAACTATTTCAAGCAGTTTTTCAAAGAAAGCTGATATTGATTAATGATAACAATTAAATTAGATTGATTTTATCAAATTTATCACATTAATATACACTCACGAGCAAAAAAAAGGCATAAGCCGATAGCCGTATATAAAGATGTAGTTGAGTTGCAAACGTTTATGATATCGTCAAAAAGCTTGAGGCATTAGCTTTCGTCTACCAGCGCTGCTTTAAGTTCATTTACAGTTTCAGAAGCCGTATTTCTGATCCTAATCCTTTGCATAGGCTCGTCCCACAAATGCTCGATAAGGCTTAGGTCTAGGCTTAGCACTGGCGACATCACAAAGGAATTTTTCAGTCTTTCACCCAGTGTTGAATCGGGCATTACCATGCATTAGAACAAATTCTTTTCCAATGAACCCAGTATAAGGAGCGACGCGACTTGATCCACCGGGATACCGTATATGTACAGATCAAACCACCTCCAAGCTCACCACCGGGCACAAAAACAAGCTCGCTTTTGCCTTCAATTAAAATGCCTGCCCATATCTTAATAGATCCTAACACGTAAGCCATGGCTTTGACAAAATAGCATTGTTCAAATTACTCGCAAGGTCGTTCCCATGCAGACATATTTTGGACCTATGCTGTTCGGGAACATAACTAGCCACTAATAGATGAGCTTGTCGGTGAACTGTAGTAAATTTTGGTCCAGTAGCAGGACGTTTCGAGGTAGGGCTACTTTAAATAAACCGTCTTCAAAATATTCATTCACTAACGGTGATTCCTTTTACCTGTCTGAAAAGTTCTTGGAAGTGAGCGCGGGTCAAATGACGATTTCGGACAGAAGTCATTACAGCAAATATCTCGTTACTCCAGTGGTATACTGTGGACTACCAGTTTTTGGACTTCACACCAATTCTCGAGTTCCCATGAGCCTTCTGTATAGGTGTTTGATACAGCAGTACGAGAAAGCCAGCTGGGACGGTCCCAACGATTTCTTCAGGAAATTTAACAGGTTGCTATGCTTCCTGGATAGTGATGTAGACTTCAGATATGGCTTTAAATTTAATTCTCTTTTCAATTTCATCTCGAATAGGGTCAAATTTAGCAAACCAATAGAGTACTCATGGTTCGATTTGAGCTATTAAGAGGTTATCAGAGACAGAGAAGTAAGCTTCCGATGTTGTAAAGCTAACCTCACCGAGGAAAACAAGAAAAAGTTCATGCAAGCTATTGAGACCAGTTATGGTCATTCGACGAACCACATTTTTAAATGACCAGAAATTATGGCAAAAAATACTGCAATGTCCCAAAGGTAGTGAGCATTTTTAGTCACTTGTAAACCAATATTCGACAATTTACTTTGTCTTCGATTCAAACGCTTGTCTCCAATGACACTCCCTATGTCAGCTAGAGAAAATCAATTTACTTGCACCAGTGTTTGCTGTTTATTCAACGCCTCGTCTTGTACTTGAGAGCACCATCGATTTTAGTGGACGGATTTTCTTTCGCACTCGTGCAGTTACAAGAGTTCTAAAAAATCATGATATGCACAAACCCCCTGGCCCTGATAGTATCCCTTTCATTGTTCTGAACAGCTGTTCTTCAACCCTGGAAAAACTTCTGTGGAAGGTTTTTCATCTGTCCTACTCTTCAGGTCTCGTTCTGAGTGAGTCTCAAACAGAATTAATTCTGCCTATCCCGAACGAAAGCTTCTCAATTATCGGGCTTTCATAGCAATAGGGGCACTAGTGATCTGGATGGCTTATCTCATCGAACAGGGGCAGAAATCTTTACATCGTTTTGGAGAAAGAAAGATTATTGCACTTGATATTTTAAAAGCATTTAATAGAGTTCTGTTGTCTCTTCTTCATTGGATTAGAAATAACCTTTTGGACCGTTCAATTCAATATGCACTGGATGGTTGCTGTGTGGGGCAGAGACATGGACTCTGTCTAAAACAGTTGAGAATATGCTTGGGTGCTATGAAAGGAAAATTCTTCGAGTGATCTTCGGTCCAGTCTGTATCGATCGAGTATGTGGGAGAAGATTTAATAACGAGCTCTACGGGCTTTACAGCAACGTCGACCTGGTCAAGAAGCTGAAAATACAGCGGCTGAGATGACTGGGACACGTGGATAAAACTTCGAATCCACCTCTGATGGTCTGCAGCAGCAGAGGAAGACCCCAACTAAGGTGGCACAAACAAGTGGAGAGCGACCTCAACCAGCTTGGAGTACGTAATCGAATGCTGTTAGCTAGGCACCGAGCTCGCTGGAGCGGCTTGTTGTTTGAGGCCGTAGTCTATCCTGTGAGCGCCATCTTAAGTAAAGTAAGTAAACATTGGATGGTTACATGCAGAGGTCAGAAATACAACTCAATCATTAAAGAGGTTCTTTAATAATTCTTATTTGCTGTCATTTTCAATAAAAGTCACTCAATCAATAACCTTGATTCTAAAAAAACATTTTTTGAGTCAAGGTCTGAGAGGAACCTTTATTTAGATTTTTGTTTATATTTCGGTCAACTAGTTACATTTATCACTGAGAGAAAAAAATAAATCTCATCTGCATCAATCAGAATGTCCGTTAATATCAGAGTTGTAAAGAACTATATTTTTGTACTTAAAATAATAGCTTATTCGAATTACACGGGGATCTGTGTCATGGTTTTCTCGCTATAGTCTTACTTTGGTCTCATCGTGATATTGATACGTGGTTTTTAGCACTAAGAATGGTTTTTCATCACCTCGCTATTTTTCAAAAAGGTTAAAATAAACTTAAAAATGGTTGAAAGTCCAAACGTGGTTTTTAGTATGTTGGTCATTATGTTTGTTTTGCTGTCAACTCTACAAGCCCGTTTACACGGGGATATGTGTCGTGAATTTTTCGCTACGTAAGAACTTTTCACTGCGGCTGGGTAACGTGAGGTCTGGTTCACACGAACCTAGCCCAACGATATGACGTTATAACATTTTGAATGGCAAAAGCCACGTGTAAATGTCACGGCGAGACCAAAGCGAGAACATAGCGAGAAAACCACCACACAGATTAGGCACGGTGAAAACGCAGCGAGGCGAATACAATGACCATGACATGAGAAAATGACGTTTGGACGACCATGGCGAGACTTCAGTACAAGGTACTGGTTACTCTCTAATCTCTGGTTATATGACTTAAATACATACATAAAATACTTACTGGTGTGCCCGAGGGCTCCAATTTCATCGAGGAAACAGTAAAACTTTCTGCTCTCGGTGATTTCTAAATTTGAACCTCGTTTGTACAACTTAGAGTCTAGGACCAGTTGTACAAACGTGGTTCAAATTTTGATCCGTGATTCAAAAAATTTTACTGGCTGATTTCAGCGGAATTATTCAGGTTCAACGATGATTCAACGTTCAACTCGAGCCAATTTAAGGAAAAAACTATCTTTGAACCTCAATATATCTAAGTAAGCTGAAAATCAATGAATTAAAACTACTGAACCACTAGTTAAATATTTGTACAACTGGACCTAAGTGACTATAATATGTATTTTTTTTTTATTTAAGCTCTGACCAGAGCTGGAGCAGAACTCGAGCAATCGGAGTAAGCTCTGAATAGAGTATGATCAGAGTTCTCCGATAAAATATTGAAACAAATCCAAGCACTGAACTAATTTTTTTTCCTCGATTGAATGGTTCCAGAGAGTTTTTTAGGGAAACTAAAAGAAAATGTCAGAAAAATCTCCAGCAACTAATTTCCTCATGAGAAAGGGGACTTACCTAAATCTGAAGACAACTTGATAATTTCAACCAAATTTGCACGAAAATAGGTTGGAAATTAAGTCAAAACCAATTGAACACACCCAATTTGCCACAGTTTTGTATGAAAATGTCAAAACTTAATAGAAGTAGAAAGAAAAAAACAACAACAAAAAGCGTTTAAGAGCCTGTTGAAGTTTCAAAATTAAATGAGCTGTCAAACGAAATTACCAAATTACAATTGAAAACACTTTTCTGTGATTTTCGAAATAACCTCATTTCGGCTCTAATGAAAACGTAGTATTTAACTCAGTTGCAAGCTGTAGCTATGTTGATGGAATGGTGGACCAAAAAATTTGATAAGAAATCAGAAATATTGTTTTTTTTTTTAATACTCTGGAAAAAAGATTATTCTAAGCCAATTGCCTTAAAATATAGTTCGTCCATCATCTGTCAAACTATTAAATGTCAAATTCCATCGAAGGATGGCCATGGTAACGTTGGATGAAAAAACGTCTAAAAAAGCAGAACAGAATTTAAGAAATCACGAAATTCACAGTTTTCTTGTTTGCTCCGGAAAAATCTAATTCAATTGGTTTCAATAGTTTTCTATTCAACCACTTCACATTTAGGAAGTTGATCTGATGTAACCTCACCAAATTTCGCTTCAAACCGAGTTAGTCAACTTGATTTGTGAAAACAATGCATGAAAAGTCTTCACATAATTTAGCTTCAACTCGAGTTAGCCAACTCGAGTAACTTAAATTTCAACTCGAGTTAACTCGCTGTTGAAAAATTATCGGTTTGATAATCACTAACTTGATCTTTTGTGGTTTAATCTGCTGAGCTTTTTTGAAAGAATAAACTCAGCTGTTATTTTTATATGTTAACCCCAGTCAGACAAGTCAAGAACTGGACAATAAACTTACCATATTTTAAATAATTTAAATAAAAAAATACATACATCGATTTAAATTCTATATTGTTGTACTATAAAATTAAATTTATTTATAAAGAATAATATATTTGAATTTTTCCTTAAATTTATTAAAAACGAAAAAATATATTCCTTAATTTTATCATCCAACAACAACATTAACATGTAAAAAGGTACAAAGCACAGCCATCTGAGGCTCCAATTTAAGTACAAAAGTTTGTTTCTACCAAAATAGATAAATAAAGTACATTATGCACATAACATCTATGTAAATAAATTTCTTTTCAACCTTATGAACTAACAGGATTATCGTAAACTTCGATAGTCCAAATTTCCTTGTTGATGTCTTTCGTCGATGGTTCATGTTCTACTTCCGTATTTCCATTTTCGGAAGCATACATTGCTGTTGGCTCTGAAGGTCTTGGCGTAAGTAGCAAACACAAACAAACGCCTCCAATAATACTGAGAAAACTGAATGCACTGAGCGACATTGGTACGGCAATCTTCTTTAGAACATTAACGAATGGTGCTGTCAGTAGCCAGATCCGGGCCCACGTCACAACCGAGAACATGAATGGTGCCTTCTTGTGCTGTGGCACTAGTTCTGGTAAGCACGCGATAATCATCGATTGAGCAAGGGAAACTCCAGCCTTTGGTATTGCTGCTATTATAATCCAAAGGGTTGCTTTTAAATCATCATCCACTGAAAATAATTTATTTTTTAGGTAGGTATGTATGTTTGTAAAGTTATAAAATTGTGGTTTAATAAACTTGAAAGTTTTTGAAGGTCATTGCAATGTCATGACATGACAGGTTAGTTAAATGAGCTGAGAGAAAACTTTGACATGATGATATTGAAATTTTTAACCAAGAGGTTTTATATAGTGGAAATAAAAGGTAGGTGAATTATTTATAGGCACTCGATTAAAACTAAATAGGGATTAATTCAGTTTGCAAAATAGGAAGACCTTGTGAAGTTTTTATCGAGAAATTTTATAGTAAAAACAACTTAACTTTAACACCTAAACTTCATCAGCAAAAACTTAAACAAATTTTTTTCCTGTTTTATCACAATGTAAGGGAATACGCAACAACACAGCTGTTGGTGAAACCAGAAAAGTGAGTAACCCCAAATTTCCTGAAAATTAAATTTCGGGGAAAATCAAGCTTCAAAACTATCAGATTTTATATCGCTCCTGTAAAATTTGCCAATATCAAGTAGCACGCACTTTTCTGGTTTCACCGTAGTAAATGTATATAAACATCAACAGCAGAAATGGTTTATTTTTGTTTTTGAAAATTGAAAATTTTAAACGCAACTTTTGTTCAAAGAACAAAAAGGCTTGGATTTCTTTATTTTTTTCAGAAAATAATTATACTTTATTAATTTATTATTTGACAATATGACGTGTAAACTTATTGAAAGTACTTTTGTTCTTTGCAAGTTCATCAATCGTCAGCTTTTGAAATATCTAAAACAACGAAAGCTTCTTAATGACCGTTAATACGGCTTTCGCTGCCACAGGTTTATCCACTGTTAACTTGATAGTTCTTCTTACCGAAAAGTGGAATCAATCATTGCATCATTTTATGGAGAAGGCAAAATTATTAAGATCAGCATTTCTTAAGCATACCGATAGAGTTTGGCAATAAGCATCAAGCTCTTTAATCGAAAGTGCATGCTTTTGGTAACAACGAATCACTTCTTCGCTGGATAATTTATTACCAAGGCTCGGATTTGTATTGCCTTACAAACACAACATTTAAGCGCATAAAACGCACATTTGCTGGGAAATTAAATCCAGCTCCTTTATTTACTTTGTAAACAAGTGTAATATTTGTCTACATTTTTTCTGTAAAATTTCTGATTGCCACGCCCACTTTTCACAAGGGCGTTTTCACTACAGTCTTCTTTATGGGGTCAGTTTCTAAGACACCTATAATAAGTGCTCTAATAAAACATGAATAACAAATCTATCATTATACTAAATGTTAGCCACGCCCACTTTTAAGTTCAACCTCTCAAAGGTTATTATTGATGCGAATTACAACATAACCAACATCAATTTTATTTCATCGTTTGTGATAAGTTGAGTTGTTTGAATGATATGAGCCAAAATATTCGAAAAAAAATCTTATTTTTGAACATAGATAAGAACACCAAGAAATCGTACTGGAGGGGGGTATATTTGACCTCGTCCAGGTGTGAGGGGTAGTTTTCAAGCTTTGCAGTCCGTCATTTCCGTCCAAAGGGAATTTAGGCGGGAGTTTGGCGGTAATCCCCCGAGTAGATGGACCATTATGAGGTTTGTAAACACGTTTGCCGAATCTGGAAGCATCGCACGAAGGCCGTACCATCGAGATGCCAATGTTCGGGTTCAGGATACAATCGCAGCAGTAGCATCTGCAATACAGGCCAATCCGAGCGTTTCGACCAGAAACTTATCGGGGCAAATTGGAGTTAGTAGACGGTCATTACAACGGATACTTCATGACGATTTAAACTTGTTTCCGTACAAAGTCCAAATTACTAGCAAGTTAAACCCTCAGGATTTGCCTGTTCGCCTGGAATTTTGCCAAAAAATGATATCAATGGCCGAAGAAGACAACACATTGATCAATTGTTTGTTCATGTCTGATGAGGCCCATTTTGATCTTAACGGCAATGTAAACAAGCAAAATTGCCGTATATGGAATGAGTCTAATCCAGAAATGCTCCATGAGACGGAACTGCACCCAGAACGAGTCACTGTGTGGTGCGCAGTTTCATCAAGGTGTATTGTCGGGCCGTACTTCTTTGAAGAAAACGGTGTAACCGTTACTGTCAATGGGGACCGTTATTTAAAGATGTTGAAGGAGTTTTTTTACCCAAAACTGCGCCGAAGACGTATACCATTCAACAGCGTTTCGTTTCAGCAAGATGGAGCAACTGCACATATAGCCAGACCAGTTATGGCGGAACTAAACAAAAAAATCGCAAACAAATTAATTTCTAGGAACTCCACTCTTCGCTGGCCCCCAAGGTCACCTGACCTGACTGCACCAGACTTCTTTTTATGGGATTATGTCAAGCAAGAGGTGTATAAAACGAAGCCCAGGAATTTAACTGAATTAAAGCAGTCCATAACGACAATAATTGAGGCGATCCCAACTTCAACTCTTCAGGCCGCAATGAATAATTTTTTGATCAGGTGCCGCATATGCGTGCGAGAGCGTGGAGGTCATTTGCGGTCTATAATCTTTAAAAACAACTAACTATATAAAATAAAATTTAATTTTCTAACCAATAAAAAAAAAATAAATGAAATACATCGATTAAAAAAAAAGTTATTTGAATTTCTTATTGTAGCACAATTGGTGCGCCACCCTGTATGTAAGAAAATATATAAATTTTTCAAACATTTTCAATACAAAATGGTATACATACCTAAATCTTTAGTAATTCTTAAAATGCATATAAAAATAAAATTCAAAAACAAGACCCATGTTCTGTAACTATCGCTTCGATAAAATTCGTCGAGAAACAATTTTTTTTCAGTTTCCATCGTTTCTCGGCGAATTTTATCGATGCGATGGTTACAGAGCATGGGTCCAGGTATAATTTTTGAGATATCGAATTTTCAAGACAAAAAATTTGAAATATTTTTAAAAATTCTTATTTTCAATGTATTTTTAAAAATGAAAAAAAAATTAAATTGTTTAAAAAAACGTTTTCTGGGAGGATGAGAGAAACTATTAATAAATAGTTGCTTAGTGTAAAATTTTTATCGTATGTGCTTGTCTACTAACGGCACTATTTCTGGCATTCCGAAAAGTTTTATGGAAATTGTAGGAGCTGTTTTTTGAGAAAAATAAGTTTTTCCTTATTGGTTTTCTGACATGGAATTTTTTTTCAATATATGTAAAATATTTTCCTGAAATAATATAAAAAGTAAAAAAAAACCAAGGTACCCAGTTTCAAAAAAACCGACCATATCGTTTCCGAAACAAAAAAGTTTGCAATGACAAATTTTGAAATATTTTTTATTTCTTATAAATTCTGAAAAACAATAGTATTTAGATTTGTTAGAAGCTAGTAAGCTAATAAATAAAAATCAATCATGACCAATTTTTTCCCCCAAGTAAATTTTTATTTTACCAAAAGAACTTAACTGCCTCAAATTCAAGATGGCACCTATAAGCAAAAGGACAAGGAGGTCAAAATTTTGTTTAAGATTCTTTGGTACATTTAGACTTAGGCTAAAATACTAATATTTACCATAAAAATTATTTTCTTGAAAATGACTAAGATACTAAAAACTATCTATATTAAATGTTAACTAGATTCATTCATTAAAGTTACTGTTAAACTAAACGCACAGCACAGACACACTGACGCGCTATTGGGAAAATCACATCCTTGGCCGTTGAACTTGCTCTTGCAATTTGACTCTGAACCGGCTCAAATCAAATCGTTATCTATCATGTTTTTATTCCTATCACAACTTAATATGAAATTGAAATCAAGTAGCAAACTTCGCAATAAGTATACAAGGACAAAGTATAGGAGTGCTAACATACACCTTGTTAACACGCACACACAAAATATTCACACAAATTCCCCATACTTACTCGAATTCTCATAAAATGTCCACCCTAGGAAACCAATTAGTCCGGCAACGATGTTGAATCCGCCCGCCAACTGCCACTTCCAGTTATTATGTTTAAGTGTGAAATGTAAAGCCAAGAAACACCCCACAATTTCACTGAAACCTGCAAACAGAAGCAAAAAGTTATCACCATTAAAGCTTAAACACTGTCTATACACACAGACTTAGTGACGCCCTCCCCATCTCACTTACCCATAATTATTGTATTCAGGACCAAGTAATCTCGGCCAAAGGACCTGATATTCAACAGCATACCCATAAAATTAATAATAAACACAGCCAACGCAATGTGGGCAGCGACTAGATGAGTTTTTGCTCTGGGCCCAGTCCACAATTCTGCCCAACTCGCTTCCCTTGGGGGGTTGCTCTTGAAGGACTCTGCTTGGGTGCGCAGCTGTTCGGTAAAGTCAATCGGTATTTTGTACGTTCGATCATTGATTTTTGCCGCCGTGCGAATTATATTCTCCGTTTGGGTTACGTCCTTGGCCTTTCGCAATAGCCAGCGTGGGGAGTCGGGTGTCCAATTGAGCAGCAATATTAGAACGAGTGTCGGGAAAGTGATGCCTAAGTAAATCTGCGTCCAGCTTTGAAAGAACGATGCAAGACCCGGCAGAAGAAACAACCCAATGGACCAGAAGGTGTCATATAGTATTATCACCCCAAGGCGATATTTCCCAGCCGTTATATCGCAAACTGTTTGAGTTTAAATAAAAAGTTCTTAGAAAATAAAATTCAACAAAATTAAACTTGCGGATGTGTGATAGGTATTGGCTTACATATTGTATGTCCCCCGGTGAACATGAGTGCACAGCATGCGGCTGACAGACATCGGAATGCACAATGCAATGAGAAGTCCCTGGCAAATCCTGTGACGCAACCACAAATGATTTGCAATACCATTCCAATGAACATTGTCGTCCTGGGACTTATCCTAGAATATGCAAACGGATAAAGTTAAAGTTCGCACTAATGTGTGGTGGACATGTGTATTTCAGCGTCATACCAAATCATCATTTTTGTGGCAATCACACCACCCACAAGTATCCCAAAGAGATGCCAGAATTGTGTCCACGCAACAAAAATATCCCGCAGGCAGACCAAATCGAATTGCATTACCAACGACATAAAGTCACAGTTGTACTTAAAGTTGGTGCATTCCTCTTGCTGGCCATCGTTGTTGTTGGTGTTTATGAAACATTGATCCTCCGAAACTGTCACATTACTAGATATTCCAGATGTATCACATTGGAATTCTTCAATGGGATAGACCTCGGGGGCAGTGAAAATAATGCATGCCATGAACCATGATGCCGGAATTTTGCACAGAAAGATTATGAGTACCGTTCGTAGCTGCCAAATTCCAAAATCACCCAATATGCTGCCGATAAGGTCGGGTTCAGGCTTTGGAGAAGCTGTTGGAGGTTTGCTGGCATTATTAACTGAATTCGATGTCATGACTTTCGAGCATTGTTAATTTAGGCAACGATGGATGATCTGAAAAATATAGACAGTTAAATATTACAAAATTAAAGATTATGTTGTTGATACATTTTGAATATAATAAACAATAACAACGTTAAGTATGTTAAGTATGGTAAGGCCCAATTGGAATTAATATTTGAAGTAACACAAATTAAAGGGGACTTTTTTGACCCAGCTTTAGTCATAAATTATATTTTGTATGATTCTTGTCAGTTTTTGTTGGGCGCCATTTTAAATTTAGGTAAATTTCTTATAATGAATTACTCCCTTTATCTGCTTAGCATTGAACAAATATGGCAATAGAGTGGCCTTGTAAGTGTTCCCGTTGTTTTTTTTAAATATTTTTTTTCTATTTTGAGACAATGGGGGGTGAAATTTGAATGTGAAAAAGTAAGAATTTTTTTTATTTAGAGCCATTTAATGCCTATCCAGGTCGGAATAAAAAAAAAACTCCAATATAAGGACCACTCTCTCGTTTATTTTGAATTTGAGCAACGTTTTCGTGAAGTCATTTTAGTATGGCTAGGTTTATTGATATTATGTTTTTTTTTAAACTACTTAGATCTACGTGAGGGCAGTCTGGCTAATAGGAAGTGTTACGTTTACCACTATTTTGAAAAAGGGTGTTGCAAAATGAAAATGCAATTTTCTCAGTTCCTATTTGACTAGGGTCAGTTTTTCAGTTCAGAATTAGCTCGGAGTTAAATTCAGGTTCACTAATCCTTAAAATAAAATAACCCAGAGTTAACTCATTAAGGGCCAGTTTTTCAGTGCGAGGTCATCCTAGCCTTGGGGTTAAACCTGAGTTAACTCCAGAAATCTGTTTTTCAGTTTGAGTTAACTCCAAGTTAGCTAACCCACTTTGGTGAGTTAGAATTGAGTGCCTTTTCAGTTGTGGTGCCACTTCGATTTCTATAGTGAAAGTTATTGTCAGTGCAATTCCATTGTGTTATGGTGCCATCTCTATTCCGATGCGTGAAAGGCGTAGAATGGTGATATCCATAGTATCACACATCGATGACCCTAAATTTTTGACAACTGAAAGATAAAGTTAATCTTCAATTGAAAAACAGTTTCTGAGATAACTCGGGGTTAATTTGCTTTCAGGACTTACTTACTTGCATTTAACTCAGAGTTAGCCCCGAACTGAAAAAATGGCCCTAAGGGCCAGTTGTACAAATATTTCATCCGTGGTTCAGAATTTTAACTCACCGACTTTAGGTTCAATGATGGTTCAGGCACTAAATTAGCTATGCAAAAAAGGTGATTTAATTAACGCCTAAAGCAACTATTAGGGCTAGTTTTTCTGTTCCGGGTTAGCTCCGAGTTAAATCTGATTTCGTTAGGACCGGTTGTACAAACGTGGTTAAAATTTTGATCCATGTTTCAAAAATTTGTATAGCCTGATTTCAGTGAAATAATATAGGTTCAACGATGGTGCAAGGCTCAAGTTTGTTATAGTAGCCAATTTAATGCCTGAACCATTGTTGTTTAAGTTAATATCTATGAAGTCTGATCAAAACAAAAAAAGTCAAAAATCTTTGTTTTGAGATAAATGCATTTTAATGTTCAAACATTAATTCTAAATTCAATATTGGATATTTCATAAATATCTGAATGTAATTTGTATATAAATAATGATAATTAATTAAAAAAACCTAAATATTTTTAAATTGATGAGAGTGTGTATGTTTAAGGGGAGATGTGTTGTTTTGACCAAACGATGTTTTTAAATCGGTGGAGATATGATTCTTACTCAAATAATTTATACACACAGCCTTATTTACTAAAAAATTTAAAGGCTGCGTAACTTTGGTGCCAGTTGTAGCTATCATTGAAAATTTTAATGATTGACTTTGAATTATTTATTATTTTGATGAGAATTTAAGTAACGTTATTTAAAGGCAACTTAAATATTTTAGCAAACTTAACTAAATGACCTCTAAGAGGCATTTTAAGAAAATTTAATAAATTCGGCTTTAGTTCTTTTGTAGATAAACGATTTTATTAAACTTTTATAACAAAAACAATAGAACAACAAAAACAGAATTCAAAAAACATATGCAAACAAATAATGGATTTAAATGTAAATGATTTCTACATATATGAAGGTACTTTTTCAATAGAACTAGTTTTTCTTATCGGAAGAATCAATCAGATTAGGATCGTTGTCGTCTACCCTCTCCTTTGATTTCAAGTTTTTTATAAAAATCATCCAAAAATTGTCGGAATTATCGGCAAGAGAGAAATTGTATCATTTTTTTCCTTCAGATATCGGTGCTGGTATTACATTTTCTAAAGTGAAGTTTGATGAGTTTTTTGCCTCTTCTTTTTAAGCTTACACATCGGAATGTGGGATCTGTTGTTCTGTTTCTAGGACTAGTTGACCTTTTCTGAACAGTTACTGACCAATTATATGGCATTCTCAAATATCAAATTTCCCATATATGAAGTGCCAAAGGTCCAGAGCCAGACATTTTAGATGCAAAAATAGACACGAAGATATTTCGTTTGTCCCTCTTCCTGCAATCCCTCCATTCCACATATAGTTTGTGGAAGTTCCATCCGATAAGTCATGTATGGTTAAATTCAACGTCCAAAGCTGCCTTTTTTAGAAAGCTACTGATCTGGGCAAGTTTGGCATCGGAAGACATTGCTGAAAATCAAAAGCAAAACTAACTTTCGTGTTATCTTCTTGAGGTTCTAGCTTGTCTCTTCTCTTTGCATTGTATGCCATCATGTCTGCCTGCTCATGATGGCTTTCCAATATTATTTTTAACTGTTCCAAATCATCACTCTTTTCTTCCACTGCAACTAATTTTCATTTGCAAGGAATCACAGGTGTTGCATCTAACTTGTTTGGTTCTCTTGAAAGTCAATTACATTTTATGAAATTCGCTTTCGAAAATTGTCCTTGAAAAATATTTTTCTTGTTCGCTTTCCTGATAGAGTGGAAACTGCAAACATTTTGGCCAAAGATAGACTTACTGGTAAAATACGATGATCGTTCGTCCTTCGTGTGTAGTTGCTCTCATAAGATGGAAAAGATTTTATATGTTGCTTAACTTAATCACATAATCTGATATCTTACTGGTGGGAATGTGACAGTGATTGTCACACTCTTCTATCGATCTGCAGCAAAATTCCAGTTAAAGATGATAATTTCTTTTGCAGCACTATTCTAATAAAGGAATCACTTTTTATCTTCTTGATTAATTAAGTTTCCAACAAAAAATGCTCTTGCATGTCAGGTTTCAAAAATTTAACACAACTGCTGCGACAATTTCACAACTTTTTTGATGCTGGAGCACCCTTTTTCATATTTTTGGCAGTTTTGGCATAATTAGTTTGCATTACTAAATCGTCTTCCTGATTTTGAACACCACTTTGCGTGTACAACGCGTTATCATTAAGCAAATCCTGCAATTGTGATTCTATATCTGGTGCTGAAGATGAATCTTTTAAAATTTGATTTTTGTAATCATCCCTTTAAATTTCCCGATTATAACCTCTTATCTACAGATGACATTTCCTTGTTTTCTTCATATGGTGGATCTGGATCATTGTTCCTGATTGGCATATACTACGTTTTCTTTAAAGCCGAAATGAGGTAATTTCACAAATCACAAAAAAAAGTGTTTTCATTTGTTATTTGGTAATTTAGTTTGACAGCTCTTTTCATATTTCCAATTCAACTGGCTGTTAATTGTTTTTGTTATTATTTGGTTCTTCTTACTTCCATTGAGCTTTGACATTTTATACAAAATGTTTTCAGAGCTCTTCAAACTGTGTCCAATTGGGTGTGTTCAATAGGTCTGGCTTAGTTTCGATCCTAATTTCGTGCAAATTTAGTTGAAATTATCTCATTTGGAAATGTAAATTTGTATGGAATGAGATGATTTCGTATCGAATTGGAAATTTTCAACGAAATTATTTCATTTGGCCTAATGAAAACGTAGTTTTAGTTGCTATAATTTTATTTAAAAGGAAACATTTTCAGGTTATTAATTTTTAACACATAGACGTATAATTTTTTATATTAATACCCGAACGTGCTAATTCTACAAGCATCCTTGTTGAATGCTCTATGCATTTTGGCTTGTATTTCACAAATTGTTTTCATCACACTTTACAACAATAAACTTCACTTTGAAAAATCAAAATCAACTAATTACTGTCGACTTATGCAACACACGTTAATAAAATGAAAGGAATGCATGTGGTTTCCAGGAATATTGCGAAACAATATTGGTTTTTGAAAATAAACCGTCGTTATGAAACAACAAGCTTTTAACTTTAGGCTTACGAAATAAAAGCGTGGAGTTGTGTTGTTTTGGCCATATTTTTTTTTTTTTGAAAAATTGAAAATTTTTGTTCAGTTAAAACAACACAAGTGGAGCTTTGTTGTTTTGATTAGACTCCAGATATTTCAAATTCGATTATCTATTACTTCAATCTTTAACTCACAGATGTGTTATATTAAAAGCATGTTTACAGAACTTATTAAAATTTTTGATTAATTTTTGAAAAAATAGAATAAAGTTAAAACTATTTTTCATGAGAACAAAATTAAAAACGAAACTGAGACTCAAAAACCCAACTAAAGAATAAAGGAGGGAGTTTCGCGTTGAATGTTATTTTGGCATTCGCAAAAAGTAATTTCCATGAAAATAATTATAATTTTTACGATTTATGCAAATAATAGTGTGATTTAAAAAGCATGATTAGTCTGATAGTGTTGATGGCTAATAAATCACAAGTAAAAAAGACAAGTTAGATATGGTTTGGTTTTAGTCTTTTTGTTCTTTATTATATTTGCTCTATGCAAAGTCACTTTGTGAATAGCCGTAGTTATTTATTAAATGAGTTTAAATATAGATTAAGATTTTCATATAGTTTTTTTAATATATGTATGAAGATAAAAGTTCATGTTATGTTCATTATAATTATTTTCTATTTTTAAATAGGTAGACATATCAAGTTTTATTAAAAGAAATTTAAAGCTCATATTACGAAATAAAAATGGACAATAAAATATAAATTATTGAAGACTAGCTGACCCACCCCGGCTCCACTCGGGTTGACAAAAAAATCCAAGACAAATGAACAATACTTTAAATATAATGTAAATATTATGGAATAGGCGGAACCCTTTATCCCCAATATGACCTTCAAAGTTTCTGTCAGCTGACCCAACAGACGTTGTTCTTAACTATAAATATTCAATTCGAACTGGAATACAAAAAAAAAAGATATTACAAAAACATAAACTTTGTTGAAATACTTTTTGATACACAACATTGTTAGTTCTGTTTCCTGTTGCGTAAATAAATAATCATGATGATTTTCAGAGACGGGAACAGACGACACACAATTGGCCATTTGAAAAACATAAATTTTCGAGATAAATGCCTTGCGATTTATCTATCGACATTGCAAATGCAAGCCGCACTGGAAATTATAACAGTTTAAAATCGAATGGCATGTAGTTCGGAATCATTGGAATGCGTGGAATCAAAACTGTGGCTTCGATAACGTTGTTCATTAATTTCTTCACGGCAAGCCGGGTCCCATTACAAAGACGTGGCTGGTTTATGTTCCGCAAGGCAATAATTACCGTTTCGATTTTTAAACTTAAGAATTCAGTCAGATAGTTGACAATCTCATCTTAGTTATTAACGGAATCAACCGTTTTGCATGTCATCAATTCGCCAGCTTTTTATTTTTAATCTTTCGTTGATATCAACGTTTTTTGCAGCCAATATAACACGTTCGCTCAACCAAACATGATATTTCTAATTTTGAAATTTTTTTGGGGAAACCTTTTCATTGAATTCGGTCACTGTAGTTTTGCTATTACCAATATCGAGCAATTGTTGAGAAAAAAGTTCTCCAGGGGCCCAATTCCGCAAGTGTGAGTTTTTCTGTGTACACAGAAAATCATGTACACATCAATTTTTGTGATTCTGCAAGAGTGAGTTTTAAGTTTTAGACAAATATTGTATGCACAATCAGTCAAATTTATTCACATTGGTTTTGGGCGTGAATAGAGTGTGAACACGGAAAATCATTCACACTTGCGGAATTGGGCCCCAGATTGGTCGTTCTACAATTCAAATCGCATATTAATATTTAAATTGATTGTTCTTACGTATTTCTATAAAATTTACGACTTCAAAAATGCTTAACTTTCATCGGCTGGGGTTGATCTAGGAATCACTGTTAATGTTAGTAAAATCATCGCACCACAAAACCGGTTTTTGTTTCTACGTAAATCCTGCATCTTGCGGTCTAATGCCTCTAAAGATTTTTTATTTGCCATCGTGCATTCATCCCTAACGGTCAGTCTGCTTTGCTGCAACACTTTGGCCATCGCGGAATTCCTCGAAAGATCGCAAGTTGGAACTTCATTATTTTGCATGTTGAAAGGCAACTTGAGTCCGGAATAAGCTATTCGACCGCCTTCCAACAACATAGCTGCCATACTTGATGAAGCCAGTGCAAGTGCAATTCCGTTTTTCGATCGAATCGTTACTCTAATCAGTGAAAATACGTTTTTCCTGTTCCACCAGGAGCATCTAAGAAAAAAATTCCACCAGTTCCATCGTTCACTACTTTCATTAGCGTATCGTAGACATGTTTTTCAACTCTTGATCAAATACGTCGTGTATTTGGTGATTTGGCGTTGCCATTCCTAGTTTATACGTCTAGTTAGAGGCATTTTTAAAAACCAAAATTTAACTTAAAACACAAAATTTTTTATTTTTACTTTATAACCATAAATACCATTTGTTAAACTTACCGAAAATTGATATTTTTTATACTTTTAAAAAAGCTTTTCAACAGGGACGCTACAAAAGTAGAGCGACAGGGACAGCAAATGACGCCATATTTCTTGCCGCTCTTTTGACATTTCTCTTCAGTAAGGCCAATAACGAGTCGAAATTATTAAAATTTACTACCGAAATTTGGAGTCAGTGGCCTCAACGTTAAGAACGCTATGTCCAATTTATGGTCGTCAGAATCCACAGGCACAGTACAAAATGTTCCCGTGCCAGTGAGACAAAGAAATGCCCGTAGTGTCGACAATATTGCTGCCGCTGAGGCGCTTCAGTTGCAGAAAGCCAAAATGTGTCTCTCACACGTCGTTCTCAAGCGTTGGGCATCTCTGTGACGTAGTTGTGGCGAATTTTGCAAAAAGATTTTGGCCTACATCCTTACAAGATTAAATTGACGCAAGAACTGAAGCCGCTTGACCACCAGAAGCGTCGTTTGTTCGTGAATTGGGCTGAGCAACAACTTGAAAATGATTCGGATTTTCATCGAAAAATCCTCTTCAGCGAAGAGGCTCATTTCTGGCTGAATGGCTTCGTCCATAAACAAAATATGCGGTATTGGTCAGGCAGCAATCCACACGTGCTCCATGAGTCATCATTGCATCCCGAAAAAATTACGGTTTGGTGTGGTTTATGGGCCGGCGGTGTCATTGGGCCGTTCTTCTTCCGCGATGATCAAGACCGGCACGTTACTGTGAATGAGGATCGCTACCGTTCAATGATAACCGAATATTTTTGGCCCCAATTGGATGATATGGACTTGGAGGACATGTGGTTCCAACAGGACGGCGCCACAAACCACACAGCGAATGTCACAATCAATTTATTGGAGAATGTGTTATCTCACGAAATGGTCCAGTCGCTTGGCCGCTTCGGTCGTGCGATTTTACGCCGTTAGACTATTTCCTGTGGGGCTACGTCAAGTCTATGGTCTATGCCAACAAGCCAGCGACGATTGATGAACTTCGTACGAATATCGAACGTGAAATTACAGCAATATCGGCCGATTTATGCTTGAAAACCGTCGAAAATTAGGTTCAGCGTCTGCAAGCATGCCCGTGGTGGCCATGCAAAAGAAACCGAGTTCCATACATAATGGCATTAAACATACTTTCACAGGAATAAAGAATTTCATTGATATCCAAAACCGTTTTTGTTTTATTTAAAAAAAAAACTTTTGTAGCGCTTTTATTGAAAACCCCGATATAAAGGCGTAATTTCTTTTTAATAACAGTGATGAACAAACTCAAAAAAATTGACTGAACAAATTATAAACTTCAAACATTTGTCGATTGAATTATTTATTTTTTTTTTTTTTTATTTTATTTTGTGAGAACCCAAATTCAAAGTTGATTGATTTGTTTTCAAACCCAAATTGACTTATTTTTTATTTTTATAAAAATCAGGTAGGTACAAGGAGTGCGTTCCTACACCTTTTTTTGGCAAACCGCAAAACCGAATTTGATCAAATTTCACATAAACACTCCTTGGCCAATACTTAAGATTACCTAAAAAGAATTATCTAAATCGGGTGAGCCGTTCTTTAGTTATTGCGTGACAAAGGGAAAAATAGGGACTCATTTTTATATACATATAAAGATGGATAGATGGATTGATAGATAGATAGATTACCTGAAAAAGTTTCCGGTGCTTTTAGTAGTCGAGCAAGTATTCAATATTATTACATTAGTTATAGGGATTTTGATAATTTGCTCTATTATATTTGTTTAACGTAATTGAAATACTATTAATATGATTGAATTTATGTGTTCTTTTATAGATAAAGGAATGTTATAAAACATTCAGTTTAAGTAACTAGGCTCGTTAGGGGTGGCGATTTTTTTGTCAGATATTTAGGATGGGTATGTGATGGATTTTAGATAGAGGATTTCCAAAGAAGTAAATTTATTTGTTCTATAACAAAAAGCAAGCCAATCAGTATTGCCAGAAAATTATTTTCGGGGGATTTCCACATTATAAATCTGTGTAAATCGGGGAAGCAGTTTTAAGTATACAAGATAATCGTTTAAACGATTGTCCTTAACGGTATTATTTGAAATGCTACGTTATTTAATTTATTAGCAATATCATCTGTTAAAGTGAATATTCTTGGATAATAAATTGCTTCTTTACGCCACGTAACAGTCTGGCAAAAAGTCAGGAAAGCAGCTGGTCCATAACAATGCCCACTTGAAAATATAATTTTGGCCTACAAGCGGCCCAGAGTCAGTGCCATCTCTCGTACTTACAAGGTAAAAACGTTCAGGGGCCCATTATCTGGCAGCTAAAACCGCAAAAAATTCAAACTTTATAGCCCAAATACCATGTAAACTAAAAAAGCCTTGTATACCACCGAACGATCCTTTTCAGCTCTAAGTTATTTAAATAATGACCGGCGGCGTAGCAAGATGACGCAAAAAAGATTAAATAGCTAAGCGTTAATGTTTATTGAATCTAATATTCAGGATTTTATTGATGTTGAAAAAATAGTTATTGACTTTTCTCACCACAAAATGAGAAAAAAAATTGTGACCGAATAAAGAAAAATTTACATTAGTCTTTTGCATTTTGATTTTACCTTAAAAATAAATTCCTTTTTTCGCGGTGGAATAATTAAATAATTAATCGTTAAGCCCGCAAATTTGGTGCACAGAGAAAACAAAAAAATTTGATCTATCGTCTACGGGGGCCCGGCCTCCTGCGTTTTTGGTACTTGGTTTGTTGGGTTGATAGCTTTGGGGAGAGCTGTTAAGTTTTATTTTTTTTAAATCGTCCTGAGAGCTTGGCCTCTCTGAGCATTGGGTTTATCGTTTATGGGGATAATAGCTTTGGGGAAAGCAATTAATTTTTTTTTAAATCTACGAGAACTTGGCATCTCTGAGCTCCGAGTTTATTGGGTTAATAACGGAATCGGGGGCCCCTACAAGCCTGGGCCCTAGGCTTAAGCCTACAGAGCCTATGCATAAAGACGGCACTGCCCAGAGTTGAATATGAATATGAAGATACAAAAAAAACTTGATCGAACATACATTATAGCAGCACAGACACTGCCCTTTAACATGACGCGGGCTAATAGCGATTACCATAACATCTTTCAACCTCTGCGATTTCCAGTTCCGTGATTATTTGAAAAGTGCAAGGTTGTCAAAAAAAAGTATGATGAAAATAAAAAATTATTAAATATTCAATAAAATACATATGTACATCAGTCTTAGCAAAAATATGCTTTTTTGCTCAAAACCTACCCAGGTAGGTAAAAATAGTGGCGTTCATGTAGAACGAGCTCTACTGTGAATCCCATTCCCAACCTATGCTATTTTAAAGCAAAAGTATATTTTTCTTACACGGTACATCTTTTGAAAAACCAACCAAAAATATGCTTTTTAGTAATTTGATTAGTTTGTAGAATATTTTCTGAATGCTCAAACTATGAACTAATGTCCATATGTACATAAATGCCAAAATTATTCAATTGTTATTTTATTTCCGTAATAATTAAAAGGAGGCAGTCGAGACAACCATAGGCTACTAACATAGAAGAATGCGCGTATTGAAGCAGGAGACGGAAAATGCACGAATGCAAATGCTTCAACGGAAAACAAGAGCAGCAAGAAAGGAGTACCGTGAAAAGAGAAGGAAAGAGAAAAAACCCTGTGTAGAAAGAAAATAACATCATCAGCCTCTCAGCTCATGAGGAGTCTAGCACCGCCACCAACACCCGCCGCACTGAGGGTGATTCTAGCGTGCCAAAAGTGGAATAAAAAATGGTCCCCAAAATGTGAAATTTTTTCAGGGAATGTTGTCAATACCTTGGCCTGAAAGAATACTTTTGGCGCGCTAGAATTACTTCTCATCCCACTGTGCGCTGGTTCTACAAAACAGCCAAGCAACAGGCTTGTGGTTATAAAACCAGCACGCAAGCAAGCGAAACAGCGAAGGGAACCTAGTCACCGAAGCACAGGGAATAGTAGACGTCTTTAAGCAGCATTTCCAGCAGCTGCTATATGAACATTCTGTAGAGGAATGCGACAGGAGAACAAAAAATCATAAGACCAGTCAATGAAGATCCAGTCCCAGCAGTATTGAAGAGATTAAGAAAGACATCCACAAGCTTAAGAACAACAAATCCGCCAGCTCGGATTCCCTACCTGCGGAAATCTTCAAGTATGGAGGAGATGTCCTGGTAGGGTGCATGCATCAGCTCATCAACTAAGTGTGGGAGGAGGAAAATATGCCCGACGAGTGGTCAATTACCTCCATATGCCCAATCTATAAAAAAGGCGATCCTATGTCCTGCAAAAACTACAGAGGTATATTCCTGCTTAATGTTGCATACAAGATCCTTTCCAACGTACTATGTGAGCGTCTTAAACCTTTCTGCAACACTAGGATCAGCACGTACCAGGCAGATCAACTATAGACCAAATCTCCACATTGAGGCAAATCCTGGAAAAGACCAACGAATTTCAAGTCGAGACCCACCATCTTTTGATCGAATTCAAAGCCGCATATGATAGCATAAGTCGCCAAGAGCTTCTATTGGCGATGTCGCAACTCGGGATCCAGAAAAAACTGATCCAGCTATGCCGCATGATGTTACAAAATACGCGGTGCAACGCGGGTAACAGCTCATCCGAGCTATTCCAGACATGTACAGGGTTCATACAAGGAGATGCCTTATCATGTGACTTCTTCAACCTAGTCCTGGAGCAGAAAGTTCGCAAGAGTGGTGTTAAGCTGGAAGGCTCTATCTTCAACAGGTCTGCGCAACTCCTTGGCTATGCGGATGACATCGACATTATCGGCCGCTCCAAGTGAGCTGTACTAGAAGCATTCACAGCTATTGATGAACACACTTTTTCTGAGATTTGCAAAATTATCTCATTTCAGCTCCAATCAAAACGTATAACAATAAATTTGCATTTAATTTGCGTTTATTAACACAGATGTAAGTTTTCACGCCATCTACGATCTTCATCTGCACTTCAAATAAACTAAGACTCTAAATAAATATTCAGAATTATTATGAATGGGAATTGAGAAACAACTATAGCTTGCTTGTTTTTGTCATTAGTTTACCTTGACACAGAGACATGTAAATTAGAATAGAACAAATTTAAATTATTAATGATAATAAAACTTCGATGACTTCAATTATTGCAGGAAAATTTTATAAACTATCTTATTTAACAATGCATAGGATAAGTACATATAGTTATATTGGTACAGTTCAGACATATTCGCACTAATAAAGATTGAACTTCAAAAATTGTTGTTTTGTTGGAAAGCCAAGGTGTTAATAAATTTGACTGTGCAAATATTTAAATAAAATCCAAGAATTATTGTAAAAAATTCCTTGCTTTTTCACAGATTTGGTTTAACCACGAGACAATGCAACAATAGAGAGCTGTGGTCAGTAAAAACGATTAAAGAACAGTTCAAAATAAATAATTTATTATTGATACTAACACGATTTGTGTAATTGGTTTGCATTAACGATTAGAATTCAGACTCGTACATATTGTTATGAAGACATCAGATATGTATGTTAACTGGAATTGATAATATTTATTTAGACTAAGAAAAAAGTACCACTGTAAGTGGAAACAAAATGGATGAGTGGTTCACATAAAATTTAGTAGTCATCATATCACAGTACGCTGCTGATGCTGCTGATGCAAAACGTCATTTTTAGGGTCTCGAATAGACAACGAAATGCTTACGTAGCGGAGAAATATTCCGTGAAAAATGCACACATTCAAAAAATGAAAACATAATGCAAATGCAAAAAAAACACCGTAAAAACAACAAAAATAAACACGAACAAACACAAATATCATTTCTTCGCACTCAATAAATAGACTCTTGACCGTTGGCACCTCATATATGGGAAGACTGAAAAAATAAAATACCATCTAATTGGTCAGCAATTGGCCAGAAAAGGTCAACTAGTCCTAGAAATAGATTAGCCCTGTATAACTTGTAATCAAGGCTGAAAGTTTCTCAAGGAATTTCGGGACCTTATTTATAAAAAAAATTACAAAAAAAAAGTATACCATCCGAAAGACCTCTAGATCATGTTAAAAGGTCAACTATTTCTTAGTAATTTATCAGCCATAGTTTTTTTTCTATAAATTTTAAAAATTCGTTTCAAGGTTACAAAAAAAAACTTTTGGCCCCGCATTTGGGTAGTTTCAATAAAAGAATTTTTTCATTTGAAAGGCCACCTCATGGTCATTAAAGATCAGCTATTTTCAATAATTGGTCAACCGTATTTTTTTTTTATTTATTTTTTGTCAGGGTCATTGTTATTTTTGGCACCTCATTTATGGGAAATTTGCAAAAAATTAATACCACCTGAAAGACCCTATTATCTGTACAAATGGTCAGCTAGTTACAGTATTTGGTAAGCCATAGTCTTTTTTACGATTTTTGTAAACCTTTTTTTCAAGGTCACGGATGTTTTTTGACATAATAATACAAATTTATAATTTTCCTCAAACGACCCATACTTTTTCGCTTAAAAAGGTATTTGAACACTAAAAAATGTGACCTTTTTGACATCTGAGCATATAAATAAAGGATATTTTTTTTTTAGACGTGTGATTTTCAATCTGGCAATACTTTTTTTTCGGAGTTGGTCGGTTTGACAGCTGTCACTTCATTTATGCTTAGTGTGGTTTGCCTTTTCATAATGTAAAACTTACTCCTGAACAACGTTTGCAAATCGTGCAAATTTATTACCAAAAATATTGGTCGGTTCGCCCGACGCATTACGAAACAATCAATTTATTGAAAGGAAAGTTGAAGAAAGGAAAGGACGGCTTCTTGCCTCAACCTGGCTGTCACCCAACCGCAAGTACGTCCAACCAAGCTAGACGACAATCCGTCACAGACAGACTGATCACGAGATCTGCAGCTGGACGGCTGAGGATTCTTAGCCAATTAAGAGGAACTCAAAACGTAAAAACCATGGACAAGACATAGAAAACATAAAACAAACTAGCGGTGATATACGCTAAACCTTCGGTAGAAGTCGTGGCTGCCGGTGACTTGGGCTTGGCCCCTTAAAATGAGCGAGGGGAGAAGTCGCAAGTGACAAAAAAAATTTCAACAATGACAAGAACAACACAACAACGGAAATGACTGAGGAAGAAGATCTTCTTTTCAACCCCTTTGCCAATCTCGGTGTGAATGATGGGGTCAGCATCGTAACGACATCAGTGGGTGCTGTTCCGCTGCCAACATTTCACGGCTATCAACTTCTTCAGTAGAGAGTATATACTGCAACTGTAGAAGAGTGATTGAACGACTTGGCACAAGGGGTTGGGAAGAATTAACGGTACTAGAACGAAAACGGTTGCATAACGCACGCGCGCCTACAGAAGGAGTCTGCTATGGAAGTTGAACCTCATGCCCTAACACCGGCGAAGGCTAATTCTGTGGAAGACACAAACATGAATACGCAGATGGGACCAGCCAAACTCCCTGTTGGTAAATCCCAGGTTATGAAAGGGGCGGCCTCATCAGCTGTGTATGCAAATACTGACACGACAAAAGACAAGATGCATGAACCATCTCCTGGTCCATTCAAACTATTGACAAGTCGTTTCTCGATACTAATCGCTCTTACGGGTCTGGCAGATGGGGAGGTAACTCTGGGAGCAGATGAGTTAGAGGAACCACACTCAGGTTGCATTCACCAAGCCAAGCAGCAATAAAAGCAATTTCTGTAACAAAATATTAGAAAAAAACTAATAAGAGATGGAATCTGCTAGAAACATGCGGCACAACTAAAAAGTTATGGCCAAATTTTAATAATCAAAGAACAGACAAAATTATGCAAACGAAGAAAAAACATCTCCGTTCTCTTGTCAGCATAATCACTGGACACAACCTACTGAGATACTACAAGAAAAATAAGGCTCAGTACTGACGAACTTTGCAGAGGGTGCAACGACGAAGAAGCACAGGGAATTCCTTACATTTCCTTTGCCACTGCCCAGCACTCTATCAATTAAGAAAGAAACAACTCGGGAATCATTTCTATGACCACTTAGAAGAACTTTCTAGAACTTCGGCTATTAGCCTTCTCTCAACGCCTCTAAATGGCTTAACTACTAACAGAACACATAGGTTTTTACATAAGGTGGAATACAACTTCTTAGGTGGGTCACAACGGGTTTTAAGTTCTAACTGTGACGGTAACAAGATCAACTGTCAGCATTTCTACCTAACCTAACCTTGAAGATGTGCGGATACCTTCCCGGCAATTAAGAAAAAATTGTTTCCCCAATCTTTTATTTAAGAAAAATCTAAATTAACTGGACTATCTTTCTTTTTGTTGAATCAACAGTAAGAGGAGTTATATCAATTAAACTTTTCAAAAAAACGTCTGCGTCTAACTTCATGAGCTAGAGTGTTCGTACATTTATGTATTTTGCATAACTACCTTCAATAATAACTCATTCTAGCTTCAGCTGAGATAAATTACATTTTTTTGAGACGTAGATATAATGTGGGTTTTTCCATTCATATAATGTCTTTAAAAAAGTTACATGCTATTTTCATATTGTAAATAATAATCACTAATAATATTTATTAATTAAATTAATTTAATAAGACAACAAATAACAAAAAAAAAAATTGCTTAATGAATATCTAGTTGTTCCAAAATACTGGGTACTCGATATTAGATTAGCTTAACTTTTCCTTTTTTTTTATTAAATACCTACTTTGGCATTGTATGTTGTGTGACACAAGTAAACAAGCAATCGTATATTAGCCGTCTCAACGATCCAATTATATATTAAAGATAAACCTGATTAATTCGCACTCTATAAATATAATCGTATTAGCAGCTTATATATATAACTAACCATAACCAGAAATATTTTATTACTTTTTGCCATTGATTTTATACCTAATCGTTGTTTAAAGACAGTAAAAGACAATTTTGAAAAATTATTATAAATTTATTGTTAATTTTTTGGATTCCTGTTTTAATCACATTACTAGTAGATTTATGTATGTTAATCTAACAACTAAAAAGTGCTAATTCAATTATGTAAATTTAGGAACCATTTAAACAAAATTTAGAAGCAAATTTAATATTTGAAGAATTAAATTGATTTTTATTTTAAACGCGGAACCACCAGATCTGACTATATTCAGGTCATTGGGCTATAAATGTGATAATTTTTGAAAGTCAGACCGCTTGATTATTTGTAGCCAGCAGGCATATTACATGGTACTTTCGAACTTTATCAGATCCAATGAAACAATTTGTTAATGTAAACTTGTCCTATACAGTACTGACTAAAATCAAGTACGCACTAATCGGATTTCCATATTTTACATAATTAATATACTACATCTGAAGCAGGCTGAACTGAACGGACATTTTAATTCGTAAGAAAATAAAAATCGAAGAATAAAAGTAATTAGCTTTCTTCCTGGCTTCTCAAGGCTTCTCAAAATATGTGAATTCGATCAGTACGTACTTTATTTTGCCTTGTACTCTAATAGCACAGCGCTCTTTGTTCAGAAGTATATTAAAGTGGCTCAAGTTATCATGTCCAGTTTCAGGTTCTTTAAAGCAACAGCCTTGTTCATAGAAGTCGAAGGTTGTCTTCAGCACTTACCTAGAAACATGAAAGTTTTTCTCCGAGACTGTGTGATTGTAAGTCCCTCTATTCCTGCCAACAACCCGCACACAGGAATGGTTGAGGGTTGTAAGTCACAGAGCCCTATTTCTTCGCGAAATGTTGGACCACCAAATTTATTTATTTATTTTATATCTCTCTATTTTCAGCAACAAAGCAGCACACCTAAGGACTCACATCCATGAAGATCACACCAGACCAAACCACTCTAGCCCATATAACGGGTGATTTTTTAAGAGGTTTAGAACTTTAAAAAAAAAAAACACAAAAAATTCGAAAAAATTAATGAAATATTTATTTGAATCGATAGTTTGAACCTTGCAATTTAATGTTTAAAGATAATTTCATGCAAATGTTGACCGCGGCTGCGTCTCAGGTAGCCCATCCGCTGAGTCCAATTTTGGCATACTCTTTCACACATATCGGCCGGTATCTCACGAATGAATGCATGGATGTTGGCTTCCAGTACGTCAATCGAAGCGAGTTTGTCCCTATAGACATTAGCCTTGACATACCCCCACAAAAAATAATCTAATGGTGTCAAATCGCACGATCTAGGCGGCCAATTGACCGGCCCGAAACGTGAAATTAACTGTTCACCAAACTCGCCTCGCAATTGCGCCATTGTTTCGCGTGCTGTGTGGCATGTGGCACCGTCTTGTTGAAACCACATATCATGCAAGTCAAGAACTTCCATTTCGGGCAAAAAAAAGTTTGTTATCATCGCTCGGTAGCGTTCACCATTGACAGTAACGCTGCGATTCGCATCATCTTTGAAGAAATATGGCCCAATAATTCCGCCGACCCATAAACCGCACCAAACAGTGGCTTTTTCGGGATGCATTGGTAGCTGTTGCAATGCTTCTGGCTGATCTTCACTCCAAATGCGGCAATTATGCTTATTTACGTACCCATTCAACCAAAAATGAGCCTCATCGCTGAACACAATTTTTCGATAAAAAAGCGGATCCTCGGCCAGCTTTCCAAGAGCCCATTCACCAAAAATTCGGCGTTGTGGTAGGTCGGCTGGCTTTAGTTCTTGCACCAGCTGTATCTTAAAAGGCTTTACGCCCAAATCCTTCCGCAAAATTTTCCACGTAGTGCTGTAACAAAGGCCTAACTGCTGGGAACGGCGCCGAATCGACATTTCGCGGTCTTCTGTCACACTAGCTGATACGGCCGCAATATTTTCTTCACTACGCACAGTACGTAAACGTGTTGGTGGTTTAATGTCCAACAAAGTAAATTTGGTGCGAAATTTGGTCACAATCTTCCGAATAGACTGCTCAGAAGGTCGAGAATGCCGACCATAAAATGGAAGCAGCGCGCGATGAACATTTCGAACCGAGCACGAATTTTGATAGTAAAATTCAATAATTTGCAAGCGTTGTTCATTTGTAAGACGATCCATGGTTAAATTGTAAACCAAACTGAAGCTGTTTGACAGTGACACAAGGTACTAAACACACGTCAGCTGTCAAAACCAGTGTTGCCAAAACCAAACCAGCTAAAAAATCACCCGTTATCTGCAATCAATTCACAAATGAGCCAGCAGTACTTCAAAGTGCAGTATTCCCCGGTTAGCTGCATCTCGCTTAGTTGATTTTCTCTCTTAATTGATCTTCAAAACCTCCAGCTAACAAACTAAAAACATGAAAATGTTTTGGTTACTTGAACCCAACCGCCACTTAATTGATGGAAAAACAGAAAAAGTAGCTGGTGTGGGGAATACTGTACTGTACTACCGAACGATTCTTAAAAATTGATGGGATTGCATTGAAGCAGAAAAGATTGAAGACTCCAAGGAACAGATATCAGCATCTTTCATAACGAATCATCCGATTGTACTAGAATTGACATCGATTGTGAAAGCAAATGCAAATGATGCAAAGGTAATTAAGCACGGTCAATAAATAGTCCAGTCTCCAGTCAAAATAGACATTTGACCTAGCCAAAATGCCGATATGACTGGAAATTGGTTTAAACCTTACTTTTGGCATAACAAATCAACTGCGAAAAGTTCCCGTCAATCCCACTTAAGTAAAAAAAGTTCTTCAAGGTCAAGTGTCGAAAAAGTTGTATTTTTCCTTTTTTTTTTCCTGGACTTTCAAACGGTGAAATTTATCGCAAAATAAAAGATCTGTTCGGGTACTTCCCATAAATACGAATATCTTCGAACTTTAAACTTTCACTTGGTAAAAATTCCGACAAAGTTCAATTTTGAGAGCTTTGTTTTGACGTATTAAGCATTTTCTGGAAAGTTCCGTAATTTTGGGCCGGGCTTAGTTTTGTAGGGTGGGTTAAAAAAGGGTAAAGTTAAATTTTTTCTTAATTTCTCGACAACTATAAGTTTTTTTTAAAAAAAATGTGAAGGTGAAAATGGCAAAACTACGAAAAATTCCGACAAAGCTGAATTTTCGTAGAGAGCTTTGTTTTGACGTATTAAGCATTTCCTGAAAAGTTCCGTAAATTTGGGCCGGGGCTTAATTTTTTAGGGAGGGTTAAAATGGGTAAAATATGGTTTTTTCTTAATTTCTCGATAGCTATAAGTTTTTTAGAAAAAAATTTGAAGGTACAAATTATAGCTTATGTCATTCTACACAAAAAAGATCAACATACTTTTTTTCATACAAGCAATAGATTCTGAGAAAATCATGCAGAACTTCACGGTGGTGTAAACTTTGAAGACCGACATTTACGATTATAGCTTCATATTTCAAAAAATGTAAATTCACAAGTGTTTTTTTTGGCAATAACTCGTTAACGGTAAATGTTATCGGAAAATGTCTCGAGTAATTTTATCTAGATCTTTTGACCTGTTATACAAAAATATTTAACTTTTGTCCAGAAATTTACTGTTAAAAAGATATGATAAGGTATTTTAGGAATTTGGTTAAAAGAAATATAACTGTTTTCTAGTTTTACTCGTAACTGACGAAATTGTTGAAAACATATTTATGCTCAGTTAAAAGACGTTTATCAGTTTTATCGTAGGAGTGGTGAGTTACAACTTACAAGATATTGAGTTCCAAATGGCCAAATTTATTTTATGCAAAGTTTGTGATAATAATGACAAATAAAATTTAATTTTGTTTTCTAAAATTAATCATCAAAAGATGTATGTAGGTATTTTAAGAATTTGGTCAAAAGTCAAAAATAATGGTGTTTTGATTTTTATTTTTAAATGACAAGGTTGTTCAAAAAAAAATGTAAGTTCAAGTGGTAGAAGTTGAAATGTACTATTTAATAAAAGTGGTTGGTCAAAATATGTGGCCTTTTAAAAAGAGCCAAATGTCAAGTATATAAGCTTACGTGCGAAATTTTTGTCAATTTACATTTTTTGAAGTAGTTCTATTTCCTAAGCTAAAGTTCTTACGAAAAAAAGTGTATCATTATTTTTTGTAGCAAATTGCATGATCAGCATTCACCGTTTGAAAGTTATGGACGAAAAATCAAATTTTTCGACACCTGACCAATAATTACTTCTTATTGTCAAGTGTAATTGACGGGGACTTTTAACAGTTGATTTGTTATGTCGAAAGAAAGGTTTATACAATTTTTAGCCTTATCGGAATTTTGGCTTGGTTTTGCACATTTCTACATGCCCAATGGTACTAGCCAGGGGGGTTGTAGTGGAAATCCAGTGAATCAATCTACTTTGAATTCCGTGTGGTTAATGGAAACCGAATTTCTTACCGATTTATTTTGGTGGTGAGTCGAGGGTGTGATGGAGAAGTATCTGGTGGAAGAGGTTCTAGAGATGGACTAGGAACTGCACAAGAAAATAACTTTTTTATAACAAAGAAACAAATTCTTTTTAATCATTTTTATATATTTTTTTGGTGGTGTGGTGGGTGTGATGGAGTTGGGCCTGCTAAAGTAGAATCTAATGGAAAAGGTTCCGGAGGTGGGTCTGGAACTGGACAAAGAAAAAATTTGTTTTAATTACTTTCATATTATTTTTGGTGGTGCGTAGGTGTGGATCTCGGACAAAGGAAAAAAAAATTTATTTTATTTTATGAAAAAAAAACTTTTTTGTTGATTTTCATTTTACACTTTACGAAAAAAATTTTCCATAAACTTCTTTACAAATTACAAACCAAGCAGGCTCCAACACTAACAGCTGTTTGGGTGGCCAACTTCGACGCTTCGTCAAACCCTTCATCGTCAGACCCACTAGTAACAAAAATCTAGAAAACGTTTATTTAAAAAAAAACTTGTTTCTTCTGTCCCAGTTCAAGACCCACTTCTAGAATCTCCCCACCACCAAAAATAATCTATGAAAGTCGTTAAAATAGTTGTTCCTTTGTCCAGTTCCTGGCTCACCTCCGGAACGTCCTCCATCGGACCCAGCTCCATTAAACCCATCACCAAAAAAAAACTTTGAAAAGGTTGAAAAAAAAATTGTCTGTCTGTCCAGTTCCAGACCCACCTCCAGAACCTCCACAGTTGCACGTCAGTCACTACTGAATCGGAGCTACCACCAACAAAAAAATTGAAAAATTTACCTGGCCTTTCTGTGAGAAAGTTATAAAAGATAATATCGTCCCCTGTTTGCAAGAACTAGGTTACTCAATTTTAAAAATTTTGGAGATAGCAAGGTTCATAGATACCTAACTATTAGAGTCTAGAGAATGGTTGAAATTTTAATTTATATGTTTCTCACACTTCATAAATATCTTATATTTTTTATGGTAGAAAAAAATTGGACGAAAAGGCTTGAAAATTACACAAAATAATACCGGTTTTGCCGAGATATTGTAAAAATTGAAAATTGAGTTACCTAGTTCTTGCAATCAGGGGACGATTTATAAAATTTTCGAAATGGAGAAGTGTCTTTTAACTAAAACATAAAATTTTTTCCAAAATAACCAAAAAAGTACTATTTCGAAAAATCCCGCCAAATAGTAGAAGAGCACTGGTGGATTTTTTGGTGGCGGGATTAAGCCTCGAGGAATTTTGATCGTCGGGATTCCGACCTTTTCCTTAAATGCCAAACAATTTTAAAGTCAATATTTTAGAAAACGATCCCTCGAGTACAGAGTAGAGGGAAGATATATTGGCTAAAAGATTGGAAATATCGCATGTACTTCTTCCTCCCTTTCTCCCTTACCTCGTAAAACAATAACCCAGAGAGCTTTATTGATTGCACTAATTTTATAAATTTCGGACTTCGCTATAAAGGTAGAATATAATCGTCGTAAGGGCACTGAGGCTGATGTCAAAACCAATGAAAAGAAACTTTCCGTATCGTCAAAAGGAGAACACACCCATACATAGGTACTGTTAGATCAAATGTCACCTTAACTTAAGTAAGGTGCGTTTCCGATCGCACCTCACTTACATACGAAAAGTCAAACGAAACTCGACGAAAAGCTCCACTCGCCGCGTCATATGCCCTCTGTGACCACTAAAGTCACCCTCAAAGCATTTTATTTATAGCTAAAGAGTCACGACCAACAACTTACTTTACAGGAAAGGCCTAGTACATACTTAATCGTGAAGTGAACAATCGCCAGAAAAGAAAGTGATTTTTTGACATTTCTCACTGGTGCAGACTTGCAAATGTGTTGTGAACGTCTGCCTCAAATGACTATTAATTGAATTGTCAACTGTTTACCAAGAGTTCCCGCACATTTTGCATGGGAATTACTTGTGACCCTGAAAACTTTCCACACAGCTTCAAGAGCAAAGTTCACGGGTGAAAAAAATGCATATTTCGTATGGATTCACGACATGATTTACAAGTGTGTACTAGGCTTAATTCACAAAGCAAAATATAACTACTTTTACTCCGGAAAGAATCCGAGTAATAGCTTTAAAGCATAAAGCCTAGTACGCTGCTGATGCGAAACGAAAAATATCACAAACAAAAATTACACAACGAAATCATAAATGAAAAAATTACTTCTACTTTTCCTTGTGCATTATTATTTGGAGAGGAGAAGTCTACACTCTTTTTTCGTACGCAATTAATTATCCGGACCATTAATTGTGTGTGGAAAAGTGATATTTGTATTTTTTCGTATTTATTTATTTTTGTTTGGTTCTTTCATTTCAGCATGGCTCCTGGTAATTTTGTTTGCATTTTTCATTTGTTTCAAATTTGTTTGAATTTGTGAAACTCTCAATGAATATTTTTCCACTTCGTTTTCGTAAGCATTTCACTGTCTTATTAAAAATTTCGTTTCGCATCAGCAGCGTGCTAGACTTAATTAAAAAATCCTCACTAAAAAGTCCATTGCGAAATCGTGAGCACACAAAAAAAAAAATTAATTTATCGCATGTTTAATTTTAAGTTTATAAAATTCTTCACGAAAAAGATTGCGACATATTTTTTTCGCAGGTTTTATATTTTATCCATCGATTTTTAAAACCTATAAAAAAATATTATCTTATACCTACATATATTGTTATAGATAAAGATCTTGGCAACACTGTCAATTCTCCAACAGGCAATTCAGAAGTATACAAAAGAACTTTATCATTTATTAAATAGTCCATTAAACAATCGAAGGGGTTTAATTGAAAAAGACATTACGGTAAGGCCGCGCATCATAAAGATTTAATTACGCTCAATTGAAAACAGTTTGAAAGGGTCAGTACGAGGCAACTATTGCTAGATACAAATAAAAAACAATACACACACTAACACTCACTAAATATTAAAAGTTACACAATTTATTGTCACTTCCCTAAATAGCCAAAGTCTTTAATATCTTTATCCGGTTAATAGGTACCTTAAACTTAGACTTTTCACCTTATCTCTGGTAAGGACTATATTTTTATCTGCGGAAATCACGCTAATTTTACCTTTTCCACTCTGCTTGATTGATGCGCTTATATGCACTCTAATTAATTACAATCTATACCGAACCACAATAACTCAACCGAATGTTGCACTGCACGCAAACTTTCTATATGCAACTCGCTTGTCAAACAATAAACTATTTCATAGATTGATGAGCGATCCGATATCTAGGCAGCCTATTCCCTTACTGTGGCACTGGAAAATTGCTCCTTTATGAAGTGCGGACGTTTTGAATTGCCTGCCTGATTAAGAAGTGCTATATCTCTCTATTTTCATTGCCATAAACGTTCTGTCTCGAAGTGATACGGCAAAAGTATAAAAGCAGGAATATACATTCTTATGTGCCAGACATATACAAATGTATGTATAAAGCTACTATGTAGAACATCTGAGACTCTAATTGTTTACACATTTGTCAAACAACTCGATTAATTGAATTGATATATATCAAATGATTAAAGATACAACACTCACAAAACCAACACATTTTTGCTTTTGGGGATTTTTGCAATAGTTTTGCTATCAATACGGATTAAAAGGGTGTTTTAAATTATAAATACTTTAAGTTGCTTATTAACTTGTTGAACATATTTCAATTAAGTCAATTATTATCAGGCAATTTTCTTTACAAGCTCTGAGCAGATCTCGAGCGAAATAATTTTGGAACACATCTTAGTACTAAACTGTCATACGATTCAATATAACTCGGTACGTTCAACGCATCATAATTTAATACTGACTTTAAACTCTCATCTGGCAGCTGGCCAATGAAAAACTCAATTTTTATTGTTTTGTCAAAACGAAAACAAGTGAAGTTGGCTGCCCTGAACTGTTTGCTCTTTTTGCTCGGTCTTTTTATTCTGAACTCATGGAGCGTACTCTAATTGAAAAACGGAGTCACAAGTTGAGTGCCCTGAGTGCTCTGAGCTTAAAAAGAAACACAAATATATTTTTGACAGATCGTGCTATGCCCGGAGCTAAAATAAAAACCCCTTTTGTTTTCGGTTTCGAAAAGTAGACTAGAACTTCTTATATGCACTAACAAGCACCTAAAGTAATTTTTTTTAAATAACGACATTTTTGTCATTCCTACAAGTGGGGTGAAAAGGATGAATCTTTTTTTTTAAGTGCGTACACAAGCAAGTTTTTGGCAAGTTTATTAAATTAATGGTAGAAAACAAAACCTCGCAGTTGACTGAAATCGCTCTGACAATATGGGTTTATTATCCTCATCTATACACGTGATGACTTGAGGTAACCCTATACAAGAAATTGTCGATCAAAGATAGGCCAGGGGATCGGGAATGACAAATAATGTCATCAAACCCGGAAAATGAAACCAGCAAAAATAGGACAATTAACGGTCATTGACATTATTGTTGTGTTGACTTTCACCTGCTTTTACACATCCTTCTATTAGCTTGGCATGAGTAATGAAAGCAAAACTTCTGTCTTTTTGCCCCACCCTGTACAAGAAACCGATTAACTAGTTGACCAATTCATCAATTGAGTCTACATTAAAAATACCAACATTATATAAATGAATAGGGGTTAAGGGCTAACCAAAATCTAGTCCCCAAAAACTTATGCACTATAGCTCTCTTGATAGGAAATAAAATTAAAGAACAGACTTTCTGGCGCACAGTGGTCCGTTTGTTGAATTTTGACGACAAACACTTTTTATTTGTCAAAATATAGTTTTTTTGTTTACCTGTAATCCTATCAATTTTCAAAATTAATTGATGGACGGTTACAATGTCGATGGATTATAAAACTGCTGCTCTGGAAAAAAGGTTATTTTAGGGCAATTGGGTGACATTTGGATCTAAACACACTTTTTTTGTCAAAATATATTTTGTCTCCTTTTTGTCAAGCCATCAACTGTCAAATTGTTTTGAAGGACGGCAACAATAGATTAAAAAATCTCTAAAAAATCAAAATTTTTTAAAGAATTTCTGCTGTTCCGGAAAAAGGTGATTTTAGGGCAATTGGGTGACTTTGGATCAAAGTACACACTTTCCATTAACATATAGTTTGTCTCCTATCTGTCAAGCTATCAACTGTCAAATTCCATCAGAGGGTGGTTTCTACGATGTCGATGAATTCACCAACTTCTAAAACTCAGAAATTTATCAAAAAATTGATACCAACAAATCGAGATTCTTCATACAAATGATATTGAGATTGGGATGGAAGATCGATAATAATTGAAATGATTGAGATTGGGATCGAATCAATTAAAAATTTGTGATTTCAATCATCGATACTTTTCGATGATCGTATCAAAAAAATCGAATCGTTCCTAATTGACACAGCCCTAGATCTTCATCGATGTCAGCACAAATTCGGAAATATATCCATGCTTGTGCGTGGCTTTCATTTACAAATACCTTTGTATTCGTTCATGGGTCCATTTAATTCAGCTTCTGGTTTGAGAGCTGCTACTGCCAAACGTGCCAATCTTACGGGGTTCATTTTAAAAAGAAAAAACAAAAATATTGTAGGAGTCAATGGTGGTAGAAGTACATAATGTGGTTGTTTTTATATTTTTTTGCCTCATTATCTTCCGAGTTGATTCCTGTCAGCAAGAAAGGGGTTTTTTTTAAACCCACCCACTGTAACGCCCACTTTTATATCTTGATTTCTCAAAATATAACTGAGGATTTTTGTAGGTATCTGAAATTATTTGTTGGAGTAAGACTAAAATCCTCCCACAACTACGCCCACTTTTACCACTGCTCTCTTTCTTCAGACCGGCTCTTATAGACTGGATTAAATTTTCAGAATGGACTCGTGCGAGGAATAATTTAGAAAAATATTTTATCAAAATCCACAAACTGTAACGCTCGCTTCTAATACGTTGATTTCTCACCACTCTGGGTCGGTTTCATGAGGTACTTATTCGGGTAGGGCAGTTTTAAATAGAGCGCATAAGAGCTCAAAAGAACCTTTGTCTTATTTACAAGAAAGCACAATTAACCAACACAGCGCCCGTCAATTTTAATGAATTTAAAATAAAAAAAATGTCTTCAAAATTTTAGTTCGCAAGAAATTAATACACTAAGGTGAGAGGTACGTATTGAGGAGTAAGTGTATTTGAATACCAAAAATAAAGCGTGGCAGTGTGTGGACTCGAAACTATTTTGTTTTAATTTTTCCGTTTCTATAAAAAGTTTCATCCAAACCGGTAGAGCCGTTCCCAATAAACGAAGATAATAAAAATGTACGTAGTTGTAAGTGGATTTCTGATACCAGACAGTCACCTTTAGAGCCGTTTTTTAATGAAATCATTTTATGTAGTTTTTTCTTGCTACAAATTTCATCAAACTCGTTTCTGGGAAACCAAGATATATGCAATAAAAATGGATGTGCCTAGAACATTTTATCCTTTGTGTGTACAAACAACTCCATCTGCTTTTTGTATGCCTAGTAGACATAAGTGAGTTTCCAGATGAAACAAAATAACTAAATAAGAAACAACTAAAACCATCCTAAATTTGAGCGCATAAATCTAGCTGGGTCTATGAGCAAGATTCAATGGTCTGTCACAAAAACCCTCATCGACCCCAATGCAAGAATCCAGTTGGACTAAGTTGTACATTTGGATATTTTTCTACAAGAAACTCTTCTCAACGAAAGCGCATTGTGTGCGCTGTACGGTAGAAGCACTTCATAATACGCGGTACTGCCCTTTTTCTAACGCCGCTGGTTTTACAATTTAATGTTGTTCAGAATCAAAGCATTGTCCAAGAATTAAAAAAAAAACATTTTCCAAGTCAGAAACTGACCTTCCAAATCTATTTAAGAGGTAAATTTGTTGGTCTGTGTTAATGAGAAAGAGAAATTACTTTATCTCCCTCTTGGATGGCGGTCTCTGCTTTCTAAGGAATGGTCAAAGAGTCATAAGGGGGTCAGTTGAACTCCAGATGAATTGTTTCTTAAATCAATAATCTATTAGATTGATGTTTTCCCTCTTTCAGAGTTGTTTAGATAACACTCATAGATTGCTTCTGGGTTTTTAGGGTCTTCATGTACATATTAGGATCGACGGTGATGGACGATTGATATGATTGATTTTAAAGAGTCATGTTCCTAAATAATTGTATGTCATTCTTATTGACAGCTTTGAAGACTTTTTCCAGTGCTGTTGCGGTGCTGGTTTCTGGAGAAGTTGAAGTGGAGGTTATCGCACTCTTTTTACCCCTCTTTGATTTTGATGTTGTCTTTGGTGATTTTGATTCCTGCTCTAAATCTGAATTGAAGCTGAATAGCGATGAATTTCTCGTTTTTGATTTCCTTCCTGCTTTTCACTTGATCGAAGTACCTCAAAGAAATGAATGAAATCTCAGGAGCCACTAGTAAAGCTCTAAATTTGCATTTGTTTTCTGTTTTTTTTTTATGGATTTCCGGAATAGACTTTATACAAATTCTTTCATTTGAAAAAAAAATCATAGCAAATTAAGAGCTTTACTGCAAGTTTCTAGCATGCTTAGTTTCTGAGAATACACGATGTGACTTTCTAACTTCACTATGAAGTTAGCAGGTCACTCGATTGCACCCATTTTGATTAAAACTGCAAACTTGAGAATCGAAATGCAATCAGAATTGCCCATTACTATCAGTCAAGCTCATATTTTTCCAGGAGTTAGTTGTCCTTGCTACCTTCAAAGATGCTAGATTTTGAGACAACTTCTCAAAAACCCGTAATAATCTTTTGAGTATTTGTAATACACATTTTAATTAGGTTGATATTTTTGCTGATTACATATTTGCTGATAAAAGTCTATTTTTCATCGTGTGTATGTAACATACCTATGAGTACTTAGTTTCAATATTTAAACTAATCTACGTTGCTGGCTATTACAACACATTGAAAAACTCTTCAACCAATTCTTTTTACGAGTAAATTAATCTCAAAATTCAAGATCAATAACCTATAGACATTGAATGGGGAACGTCAGAGTCATATTAAAAATATATATAGATAAAAACTAAAATTAAATGAGCACTTCGAAAAACTATTTAATTATCAAAAAATTAAAATCATGAGTGCGAGTATCCGTTGATAAACAGAAAATCTTCAATCTTTACTTGGTAAAGCAATTTAAAAAAAATATTTTTCATTCAATAATTCCTTGTGGTTGTCCAATCCTAAGATTAAAATATCACAAATAAAAATCTTTAAAGTTGTGATAAAGTTTTCATGGAAGTTCTCTATATCTAACCTACTAATGAATTACCCAACCTTGCGAATATTGTATTTACTTCTGAAAGGAATTTAAAGTACAAAAAAACTAGTACATCATATACATATACAGTAGTCTTGGATAGCCCCCTCGATTCAAAACATTGAAAAACAATTTCCCTAATTTTTTCAGATTCTTATTTCACCCCCCTGGTCTCTCTATTTTCACTCTAAGGTACTAATTATGGGTAAAGGATTATTCTTATAAAACACAAAAATAAATCAGAATGTATAGATTAGACTTAGGCGAGAAAAAAATTGTATTGGAGAGGGGTCTATTTCCCCCGTTCAGGCGGGAGGGGTAATTTTTTAGAAATTTGGCCAAAAACAGAAAAAAAAATAGAAAATAAAACGGGAACACTTACAATGCCACGCCTTAGTTTTTTTTTTAAAGCCACGATTCCATTCTATAGTATGCTTCCTAAATAAAGATTTTATTATAAATAGTTTTTGAAAAAATATTTTTTATCTTAAAAAGTTATAAAATTTTGCTTTTTTTAATTTTTAACTTTGAAAATTATTTTTTCAAAAACTATTTGAAATACAAACTTTATTTAGGAAGCTAATGATAGAATGGAATCGTGGCTTTAAAAAAGGCTAAGTAAGTGTTTCCGTTTTTTTAAATATTTTTTTCTGTTTTTGACCAAATTTCTAGAAAATTACCCCTCCCGCCTCAACGGGGGAAAATAGACCCCCCTCCGACACTATTTTTTTCTCGTCCAAATCTAATCTATACTCTTAGATTGTTTTTTTTTCGCGTTTTATAAGAATCACCCTAACCCCATAGTTAGTACCTTAAAGTGAAAATAGGGAGACCAGGGGGTCAAATAAAAATCTGAAAAAATTAGGAAACATTATTTTTCCTATGTAGAATCATTTGATGCATATCCATCTCAGAATTTCAAAAAAAAAAACCAATATAAAAAAAAATAGAAACGCTTATAAATAGTAACTATTCATTGTTCTTTTTTATTTAAATTGACAGAAATTCTGTTATTTTTTCATATAATATTAGTTGATGGCTCATCGACGCAAGGCGCTTATTTTATATCTTAAAGTTTTGTCAAACAGGGAGTGTTTTTAGCCCCACGTAGATATTATTTAACGCAATTGTATGATTAACATTACCCAACGCAAACGCTGTAATTGGAACGAGCACGTTACTTTACCTTCACGCTGCGATTTTTGTCCTGCAAGAACTATTGAGGTATATCTCCCATATTCGTCGGCTTAGAGTGTAAAGCAGCTAACTCCTATTTTGCATTTTTAACAAACAAATATTTTAACGCATTACTTGAAAAAAACCAAAATTACATTAAATATTTTTCAACACTCGTTATTGCCAAATTCAGTGAAATCGAAAAGATTTGATAGACTTTTGTATTTTTTAGCAATTTTTGAAGTGGTCTATAATGGTACAAGTCTACAAGTACCGGTTTGGTTTACAGTCAGGTCCAGGTTTACCCATGGATCAAATATTCATTCCCCGGCAAATCCTGGAAAAGACCAACGAATTTCAAGTCAAGACTCAACATCTTTTCATCGACTTCGTCATCGGTAGCTTTAAAATTGCAATGCCTGAACTTGGAATCCTTGGAAAACTCATCCAATTTTGTTGCACTGGACACTGGATACTTTTTTTTTAATTATTCAAAGCAAAGCTTCAAAAGACATTCGGTAAGAATCGGCACCGAGGTGAGTAGTGTGGGACTCTTACCGCACTAAAAACACCGGTGAATCAGGACAGATATATGAAAGATCGACAAATTATTTTTCTTTCTCAATTTATAAAAAATATTCGGGGAAGTGTAAAGTTATAATACCTACTTTCCCATCAGCTCATGAGTCTTGGTTCTTCTTAATCTCCGAACATTGTCTCGTACATTTTAGACGGTCTACATTTCGGAGTTAATATGACTTTGTAGTCGCTGATTGTATGATACAAAGTGTTTTTTTAACTATTTGGATAACCATTTCAATTTGAAGGTCACGGTGTAGATCGCTTTTTCTTATTATTTATTATTCCACGAAGGACTTTGCTTTGCAAATTTTTGATGGACTCTGTACTGCTGTACTGTTTATAAAAATTCAAAAATTGTTTGTTTTTGTTGTGATACGCTATTTTTGTGCCCAATCACTGACCTTATCATTCTTGACGAGTCGAATTTAATACGTTGTCTGCGAAGAATAAAACCTTCCGACTTGATGCGGCGAACAGATGACCGCTTTAAAATCGCGGAATACGCTGGAAGTTACTTGTTACTTAACTTCGTTAAAAATAAATTGCTGGATAAGTTTCAACTTAATTGAAATCGGGAAGTGGAACGTGGAAGTGGTTTTCGTGAAGTTAAAATCTCACACACGAGCTCAGGGTTTTTGGTCCTCGTAGAGCCTTACTGCGAATCGCTACGGATGGAAAAATAATTAACTTTACCAACTTCATTTTGCAGTTTTCGTGTAGCTTTAGTAATGGATTTTCTGGTTGGCCTTGGCACCAATATGTCAGTATCATCAGCAAAGGTGGCCATTATAGCGTTGATGTCCATTGGAATATCCCTGGTATATACCAGATACAGGGTTGGTCCAAGGAAAGTTGCTTGTGATACACAGGCTACAATTTTCTTTAGTTTCACGTAATTTTTTTTTCATACCATACTCTTAAGAGTCAGTTAGTTACGTAGGATTTCAATATTTCGTTGTACTTTCTGGGAAGGTCCCTATGCAGTTTGTACTCAAGTCCCAAGTGCCAAACCTTGTCAAAGGTTTGATCAATATCGAAGAATATAGCCGAGCATAATTGTTTTTCTACAAGTACCGTTTCCGCAACATCTCTGTAATCCCATGCTCATTTGGAAATTTTATTTCTAAATCCAAATTGATGGCTTGGAATTAGTCTTCTTTCTTCTTTTATTTTACTAAGCCTTTTTATTCGAATGCAGTTATTCGAATATTTCTGCCATGATTTGTATAAGCGATATATGTAGGTCTGTCAGATGTTAATTCTGTTGGTGGCCTACCTTGTTTAGGTAAAACAATGACTTTGCCATTTTTCAGTGATGTGGCACATATCTTAGCTTATGGCATGCTGTTACTATAGAGTATTTGAAAGCTATTTCTTTCAAAACCTGAGCAGTTATAGATCGTACCCTGGTGATTTTTTGTTAGGCAACTAATAGTGACACATGCTTTGTACTTCTTTGAGCGTGACGAATGGAATTGCAAATTCGTTTGTTCTTCCAACAAACCGTAAGGAATCTGTTGCTGTATTTGCTTTGAATGGCCTTTAAACATTCGCGAGATGTTCAGGAACGACATCAGCTTTTTGTTTCAGGTCTTCGATCGATTTACCATCTTGAGATTTATTGGCGGGGTTTTAGGCCCTTAGCTGCTTTCCATAAAAAGAATTCGCTGGAAGCATCCACGTCAGACAATTCAGGAATCAAGGTTAGGTTAGGTTAAATTAGGGTGGCTGTCATAAGAAAACTTCTGACACACTAAGGCCAGAATAGGCCCATTTAGGAATCTACTAAATTAATTATTTTTAACCTCATAGATTCTCTTGTTTAGTTCGTTGTTAAGATGGTTAAACTGCCTTTCCACCTGAAAATCTCGTAGCTTGCCATTTTCTTCAAGCTCTTCTTCCAATTCTTTTTTTCTTTTTTTCCAATATCAGCTCCTTTATTTGGATAAAATATTTCATTTCTTTTTCTTTTGAGTTCGAAATGGTTAAAGTACTTTCTTCTGCAGCCTGTTGCACATCAGCAATAAATTGTTCTACTTCATGATCAATCTGTTTGCATAGGGGATCTTAAGTTTATAAAACTTTCAAGTTTATCTCTGAATTCGTTCCAGTTTGTTCTTTTGTTCACGAGCTTAGGATTACTTTTCTCTATTATTTCTGCTTCGCTCAGTGATAATATTACTGGAGTATGATCTGCCGATAAATCGTAATTACTCTCATCATTTATATGATCGTTTAACCTTTAACTACGAAAAAGTCTATAAGGTCTGCCATTTTGTTCGTAACAGATGACCAATATGTTGGCGAACCAGAAGAATAAAATTTGCAGTTGTATTTAGGACCTGCTTGGTATAGCTGTTTACCTTTTGTTGTTATGAGCCTAGATCACCATTGGGTGTGTTTAGTATTGAAGTCGCCACCAACAAGAAAGTTATGTCCTAATTATTAATTTAGGAGTTCTGCCTCTTCTGTTGGAGAGTTCCCTTGGTAAACTTTGGTTATTCATAGTGTGTTAAGCACTTGCTTTGTGTTGATTGAGTTTCAAAGCTTGTTCTCAGTTTTTTTTTGGCGACTGAATATCCCCTGTAACTTGCAGGTTAGTTGTCTTGACAGTTAGCACATTTCGCTTTTTGCCTGCTTGCACGTCTGATTACATATTTAACACAAGCCAACTCGCGATTGTAGTATTTTTATGTACACCCAAAGGCTTGACAGAACTTACTTACTTATCCGGCTCCCGATCCATGGAAGATTTCTGCCTGAGATTTTGCGATCTTCCATCATTTGGGGTCCCTCACACGCTGCCTCTAGTTGTCGAGACCAAGCGCCCTTGCGGGCCCTGTAACCGCCTTGTCCCTGTAGTAGAGGTTCAGTCTTCCTGGTCATCTCGTATCTGGGGGCTGGGATTCGAAGATTTTCTTGGCTGGAGCGTTGTTGTCCAATGTAGCCGATCCAGTGAAGTCGAAGTGGTATTAGCTCTTTGAACTACATCTCCATCTTGGTTCAGCTCGTACAATTCACGATTTAATCTTCTCCCCCATTCGCCCTCCTCGCATATAGGACCAAAAAATTTTTCTTTTGAAAGCACAGAATGTCAATTCCCCTTTAAATAAAGTGGATCTTGACAGGAAATTTGTTGGTCTTTTCCAGAATTTTCCTGAATATCAATGTGAAGATCTTGTAGAGCCAGCTGTGTGGCGGCCTTCGTTTTCTTTTCGTCGGACAGTCGAGCTCTGAACTGTGTCATAACAAGAAAGGGGTAAGAGTGCACTTTTGTACATCGGAAAGCTCGCACGTCCAAGATATTCAATGCCTGCGCCTTGCGCCAATTAGCACGTGGTTGATTTGGCTGGCGGTTCGACAATCTGGAGATCGCCAGGCTGCTTTGTGTATTCTTCGCCTGGGGTACCAAGTGATACTTATAGACAGCGCTTATTTTGTGGAGCAATTTTTGAATTTTGCAGTGGTTCAATTTTGACATTTATGCCCATAATTTATTTAATACTGTAAATCTTATCGAGGCTTAATTTAAAAGACTTAATTTTTAAAAGTGAGCATAAATAAAAGTAGAGATCTCTTTTTTATCGTTAATACCCCAATGGAGTCTTTGATTATTTCATTTTTGATAAGATTTTTGGCATCGAGAGCCTTTTTGATTTAAAGCTTCGACAACTTCTTTAGCAATATATGAAGGTCTCTTGCTACTACTTTTATCGATCTTGTAGCTTTATTTTCGTACGATTGCCATTGAATTTGCTTTTTGTTCGAATCAGTTTTCCTTTATGATCAAAATATTCTATGATGTCCAACTGGGAAAAAGCTCTTCCGAAATATTCCAAACATGCACAGGTTTTCGGCGAGGAGATGTGCTTTTATGTGATTTCTTCAATCTGGTTCTGAAAGAAATACTAAGCAGGGCGGTCTTAGTCACAGAAAGCACTTTATTCAACAAATATATCCATCTTTTTCGACTATATGGATATCATCGATAAAAGTTTAAGTCCCACCTTTCGGGATAAAAAAAGTATTTCCCGAAAAGTGGCAACATTACAATTTTAATCGAAGGTACGTCTACTCTTAAGACATAAATTGTTATTTTCCAACATGCGTTTCGTACCAGGAAGCGTTTTCCCAACTTTAGCAAGTTCAAAAAAACTAATCAAAAAGTGAAACTCTCTACCCTTTGACTTTTGAAATAAAAAAAAATGTTCCCGATAAGTGTCAATACTGAAATTTTACCCGAAAGTGCGTCTACTCAACACCTGCCTTTTAAGATACCAACGGTTATTTCCACCATGGAAATTTTCCACGCATTTATGACCTTTTTTAATGTTACTATTTGGCCTAGATTGGGCGCCATTTTAGAAAATGGGCCAAGCGACAGGATAACAACAATAACTTCCAAGCTAAATTGTACCTTATAGCTTGTCAAAAATAGATTATAATTATACAAATAAGTTCACACTATAAGTTTAATCTCCGAAACTTTAAACTAGAATTTCCGTGCTAAGAGCACCCCTCCCCCCTTGAGAATTGAATTTATCTATTTGAAATTTTATGTTTTTATCTGGTTCTTCTACGCAGACAAGTTTTTGTCGCCTTATCTTAACTAGGCGCACGTTTGTTCTCAATCAGATTTCATTGAAACTTTCTGTCAAACACTATAAATATTTCGTATTTGTTGCCACCCTGCACTTTCGATTAAAAAGTCTTTTCCACATTTATTTAAAATCTTCTCATCGAAATAATAACTTGACATTGTGCTTTGTGCTTATCGGTAATCTCAAATTATTACAAGTGCTTGCTAGTGCTGTGATTATTTCCCACTATCTCAATATTAGGAATTAGATTTAAGCAATAAACCTGATGCCTGATCAAGTTAATAAAATAAATGCAGATTTAAATGTCTCGTGTGGTAAAATTAATTTTATATTTCTTAGCGAGACGCAGTTAAGATATTTATTATAAGAACAAGATAGAGCTATAAAATTTAATTCAACTTTTAATAATTTGTTATTATTAATATGTAAAACTATTAATTTATAACTATATCAGAGCCTGTGGCTATGACAACTTGTTTTCTAAGAATCTGAGGAATTTTAAGTTCAAGTTTAAACTAGTGCACTTGGCTATATGAATGCAAGAATCATGGTTACTTGGAATTTAATTAACTTCCCTCAATAAAGAGTTGAATATTTTGTATTTGCTGACTTCCTTTCTAGGCATTTCCAGGCATATAAGAGCGTGAGACAAAACAAATACATTAACCAAGTGCATGTTTACACTATAAATAGACTCACGTTTTTAAGTACTTAACTATATTGCTAAGGTATCTTGAATTTTTGTTATTATTTACCACTGAGGCTAGGAGCCACAAAGTTTTATTATTTTATCGTAATTGAGTATTTAAAAAAAAATGTTTTTTTTTTTTTGTTGTTTATCGTTGACTTTTTTGTCGAGTGTTTCCGGATAACAAATTCAAACCCAATTAAGCAGATAGAATCATTGATATTAAGCACATTGTAGATAAAAGGTTTCCAATAGGAAAGTTTGTATTTCTGCTTTTGTTCATAGCTGTCTTTAACGCAGCTGAGGCCATTAATGCTAAAAAGGCATTTAATAGAGAAGCTTTTTCAATTCACTTTGTTAACCCTAAGATCACGTAACATCATCAGCTCTTCATAGCTTTTTTCTTAAATTAATATTTAGGTAGATCTTTGATATTTAAATAAATATATCTGGAATTAAGCTGCTTGGATCAGAAAAGTTTAAGCTCTGGAAATTACAATTATATTGCGCATGTCTAATATACGCAGTTCGTCCCCGATGCCCGCTCTTCCATTTCTTCATTTAAAATTGTTGTTTTAATCAAAAGATCAGCTGATGTTGATAATATGCGTGTTTAATTGGAAATATAGCTACCACAGTCAAATTTCCCCCGATGAACAATAACAAATCCAAAAGTGTCGGTAAGTAAGGCAGTTAAAAAGTGGATATAAGAGTTGAGATAACGTTTTTTAAAGTTTAAAGTTTTAACCAATGTCGTTTGCGATTGGATTTTGGAATTATTTCAATACGGAAAATTTTGAGAAGAAGGCTTTCCACATTCGATAGGAATGGAAAAATTCCAAAATCCAGTCAAAAACGGCATAAGGCGGAGCTGAATTAAGTCGTACAAAATTATTTGTTACCTGAAAGTTTGAAGTCTTTGCTTTTTTGTAAAGATTTGTTTCAATTTTTTAATGGCGAATACTTATGACATTAGTAACATGTCTACCAACCTTAAGATAAAATACAAAGTGAGGTAATATTCACTTGAGTACATATAGCCTTTTATTGGGCTTGCATGGCTATGCTAGTTATAACTCCCAATAAAACGAGCCTAGTATAAAAATAATTCGCTACGACAAAATGTTTTGTGATTTATGTGGCTTTACGGAAAATGGGTCTGTTTGACTGGTATGCCGTGGCTGGAATGTGTTCATGGAAGAAGACCACTGCCAGTAACTCCGTCGGTTATGTTTATCATGTTTAGTAATGCTCCGCCGAGATAAATTGATCTTTGGTCATGCTTTGAATGCTTCCCTTTTTCGATGCCAGCGGTCACTTTTTATGCTCAAAAAGTACACACTTTACCTATTTCAGACGGCTACCAGTTCCAGTTGAGATAGAAACGTGAAATTTCATATACTGTCTATTTTTGGTCTAACTAGAGGAAGTCCAAAAAAAAAATTGAAAAGCTTTTAGTTTTCCGGAAAATTCACGTTGCGTTTTCGCAACCTTCGGCGAAAGGGGTATCAAAATTATTGAATTTTTTTTTAAGATGAAATATGAATGAAATATATTTAAGAATTTTATGAAAAATGTAAGAAATATAAATTAAACATGTTGAATATTTGAGTCCCATCGCAACAAGGAGTCTTCAACAAACGTCCTAAATTCTAGTTGCGTCATTGCTGTTTCCTTAGCATTTTTTTTTTTGCAAATACAGTGTATCTTCCATGCATTAACCAATGCTGCATCGAGTGCATTTGATAAAAGTGGCCAGTGCCACTTCTTTCCTTGAATTCGTGTACAATAGTTGCTTGTAGCGTTGTCGAACAAATCAACTCTATCCATTGATATGTTGTATTCACGAATTGCATTTGGCATTGGAATGTTGACGTGTTTCCACTTTTTGCGATCAAACTGTCGTGCCAGAGCAAAGCTGCTATTTCATTTTCCTTGTCAAATGCAAAATCAATAGAAAAAAAATCATCTATTGTAAGATAATGAGAGAATACTCCAAACTGGATAAATCTTTCATTGAACATATCGTTGAGCATTGTTACTTTCGCAAACTTCTTTCTGGGATCGATTGTACTGTTATTACAAACATGTAAATACGATTTGATAATTTTGAAAGGATCTCGACTCATTACTCACTTAGCCAGTTTATATTTCTGAGATCTCAGAGGACTCAGAGCGCTCAGAAATATAAACAGGATTCCTCTCAAAAATTCCTCATTTTTCCCCTTAAAAACTGAGACTGAAATTTTTTGGATTCGCTTGCTCAATTATTTTTTGTCGCAGTAAATTACATAAGAAGAAAAGAAAAAGGGAGTTGTTTTGACTTCTATGTGACGAATGTTGTTTATATTTTACTCTCCTGCTCTGTCAAAAAATTGAGGAAAAATACTGAGCGCTCAAGAAATATAAACTGGCCAACTCACTCACTGCCAATAAAAGTTAAAGTAGGCTCCTACAACAAATAATCTTTTGACTTTTGTTCGAGTATCGAACTGAACTGAATAGAATTTTGGTGTTTCGTTATTGGTACGATTGATACATTTATGCATCTCGAATTCTCGTTGGCTATGTTCGTAGAGTAGAGTTATGTTGAGTGTTTAAATTGTTAGTTTTGGCTTCGTCATGACAATGGTTTTGTAGTTGAAATCAGTGAAGATAAAATTTTACCCACAATCTCATCGTCATGGCGTAGTTTATATTTAATGGCAATTAGCATCAATCGGTAACCAAAAAATTTCTTATGCAATTCGCAGGTCACTTTTCGCAGCTTTATGAAAAGCACTAAGAAAACTGATATATGTAATCTTGGCTTAAGATCAGTTTGTACAACCGTGGTTCAGGTTTTGATGTTCAGCTTTTGGGAGATAAAAGGCCAGTTGCACAAGTGTTGATAGGTGCAGGGAAGCATTATGATTACATTAGGCGTTTTCCTTTGGAGGGCGAAGTACTTGCAAGTACTTTGCCAGTTTTTTCGACGGAACACATCAAGCTGCTTTCCCATGTAAAATATACCTACTCGCCATTAGAGCATGCGCAGTTGATAGTACTAGATTAGGGTTTTCATCTACTCACAAGTACTTTGCCACCTCCAAAGGAAAACGGCTATTGATATGAAAAAATGTATTTGTGAAAAAAATTCGAGATTTTTAACTATTTCTAATAACGTCATCTACTCCATGTGTAGTAAGTCCGCTATTATACGACAAGTTTTAAGTAATCACTTTTTTTTTTAAAAAATATCTGATTTCACCTTCGCGCTCATTTAATTTCGAAAAAGTTGACTGAAAAGTCCGCGTGTAATAGCAGACCAAATGACAAATGTTTTACTTTGACCAAAGTCTACCAACAAACCCCTACACCTTTGTTTCTATTATTAGCTGCTCAATTTTCGAATCTGAAAATGGGAAACAAAGACGAAAGTGACACAAACAATCAATTTAAATCATAAACCAATAGTTATATTTCATATTTTAGTTCAACATAAGTTAGTTATTTTAAATAATTTTAGTTAATTTCTACTTTTAACTTTCATAAAATTCACTTTTTTGTTGTGACAGCCATTCAGGGGTACCATATTACAAATACAAAAATATAGGCAGCTGTGGAATCGTTTTATTGGAAATTTCTCACTGTACTATTTAAAAAATCAAAAAAAAAAATACGGGTATTGACTCTTTTACTATATCGCATCGAAATACTGGACTATTGGACCAATTCGATTAGAAAACGCAACCAACTGCAAAAATTGTTTTCAGGTTCAAATGCTACTACATTAGGCGAACGTTGCGAAAACGCAACGTAGTGCTTTAACCTCACCTGTCAAGCAGGCAACTCATATAAATTGCGTCAAATTTATTTTAGAATATAATTTGAACTCTTCTTTGCATGCCAATGACTTTATTTTTAAAAATTTTAATTTTGAAAACATTTTTCAACTGTTCAAAAATTTTACCTCAAAATTTTGAAAAATTTGGATTTTGGAGGTGCTGAAAATAGATTAGATAATTAAATTTATTTTCAAAATCATTATTAGGTTTATTCAGATTTATGATCAGTAAGTTTTTATACATTCAAACGTATGACGTTGCGTTTGTTCTCTGAAAAGGAATTATATTCAACAATTTCAAAGAATTTTATTTCAATGTTTTAAGTGAATGTAACCAAATAAAATTGTTTTTTCCCTTTGGCATTAATAAATCGTTTGTCTTTGAATATTTCTCGTACTCAATTTTCTTTTTCACAATGTAAAGCTCACATAAATCTCATTATTAAAAAAACCTGCCACAATTTAGCTCAAGAATTTATGTACCGAACAATTATTTCACGCGCTAAATTTTGACAGGTGGCCCCGTACAGTAAGATACGAAAATTTGATTTTTTGCTGGAGCTGCGTACCTCTCGGCTCAAATGCTAGGCTTAATTTTAGCTTGGCTAAATTTTGGAGAGATTTTTGTATGGTAGCGGAATTTTAGCTCGAACTGCGTACTAGGCTTAAAATGGAAACAATTCACTAGACCAGTGCCAATAATTTTTGAAAAAAAAAGAAAAATTATTAGCAGAAAATGAGTGATGAGGAAAATTAGAGTCAATAGTGAACATTTACTAGCATTCACGTACGGAAAAATCAAGTTTGAAAAAAAAAACAAATTTTTTGGTTTTCCCCTTTTTGACTTTGTTTTTTTCATAATAATAGTTAGTTTTTTTCACACCATCTTAAAGAAGAGGTCTCAAAAAAAAAGAACGCCATCCTAAAATTTTCCAACATCAAAAATTTTGTCCTTATCTTTTTCAATTTAAAACGAGTCTTTTTCAAATTAAATTAAAAAAAATCCAAAAACATATATTTTACTTCAAAATAGCTTGAAACACAATAAGTAGCTACGTTTTCAACAAATTTCATCAAAATTGAATTATTTGTATCGATAATAAAAATATAAACCGAAAAACTGGAATATTTTTCCGCTTCGTTCTCACAAGCATTTCGTTGTCTTATTGGAGATCAACAAAAAACTTCATTTCGAATCAGCAGCGTACTAGGCTTAGGGCCAGTTTGTTCACATTGGGTTAAGTCTGTAATAAGATTTTCACAGGCTCTTGTTAAATGGAGTTAATCAACCAATACAGACTTATAAGCGATTTCGATTATTACTGCCTCAAACTATGGATTCATTGATAAAAAGTGTGGTTAACATGCACATTCGCGGATTTACCTTTCAAAATAATCATAGATTAAAGATGATTAGCTGTGAACAAATTGGCCCTTAATAAACTAACTCACCAAAGTAGGTAAATTAAGCGAGTAATTAAGTTTAAAATACCTTTGTTATTAAGACTATTCGATGTCGAGGGGCGGACTGAGTTGCCCACAGTTCGATGAGCGAAATTGATTATTGTACCAGATTATTTGGATAAGTCTACACTCTTTTTTCGTACACAAAATTAATTACCCAGAGCATTTATTGTGTACGAAAAAATGACATTTGTGTTTTTTCGTGTTTATTTTTATGTCTGCCTACGTACCTCCTAAAACAAATTTTTTTACGAATTTAGCTCAAAGTTCTGTCAAAACTCATTTATAAAAATAAAATTCGCACAATTTCATTTGTGATTGTTTTAATTTTTTTTAATTTCTTGCAACTGTCAACGCTTCCGTTCCGTAAGCATTTCGTTGTTTTGTCGGAGACCAAAAGTACTCATGAATACTTTGCTATCTTTTTTTGAATGGAACACATCAAACTGCTTTCCCATGTAAAATGTATCTCCTCGGTCTTCGCACATGAGATCATTTGTAGCTGATAGTTCAAGATTAGGGTGTTTATCTATTCACGAGTACTTTTCCACCTCCAAAGAAAAAAGATGTATTTACAATTTAAATTCGTGAACTAGAAGATATCTGACCTGAGGACTTTTTATTTATAGGGCTGCTATAGTCTTTTACTGTAGAAGTTAACGACGCAGGCAACGGTAAAGTTTTGAATTTGAATTTTATTCACCACATGCTTCGTTAAGAAAGTAGAGTTACGTCACTTGACGCCTAAGAGTATGCACTATAATTTTATTAGTGGTTTTCGTCTTAGCTGCGATTATTTTTTGTTTGAGTTATTTAGGTTTGGATATTGAATATAGAAATGTTTCGATGTAGATGGCACTAAAACTACAAGAAAAATTTCATATCCGTTTCCTATGAGGTGGAATTATTTTTTTGAATTTGAATTAGTTTTTGATAAAATGTAAAATAATCAAAAATTAAATTATTGTGTATGCAAGAAAGAAACCGAAGCTATAATATTAATCAGAAGCATAGTTGGCTCCTAACTGAAGAGTACCTCCCAAAATGCAGTTTGCCATCTACAAGTGACAGCTAAGAGTAAAGCTATGTTTGTTTACAATATTTCGTGGGTATCCAATACATATAAAAACAAAAATATCAGTTATGAAATATGTAAATAAAAAGGTCAGCCGGAATAAAATTCTTCTTGCCAGTGTTTAATTTGACTTTATTATAAATGTTTGTATGTAAATGTTTTAATTTTATCTATGTATAAACATTGCTTGACTATTATTGTATGGATTTATTATTTTGGCATTTTTATTGAATGTTTTTGTCTTATACTGAATTCCTGGCATATTTGCTCGTTTCCTTCCTCGATTCAATCCAAAGATCCTTTATACTAATACTTCGTGTGATATCTATATTTTGAATTGTATTTTGCTTATCTGTATTATGATGTCTCGTGCGAATAGCAGCTATGCTTTTTCTATAGACCGCTATTGAAGGTACCCGAACAGAACTCTGCTGTTCTTTGCTCCAGAACTCCGTATTCAGATAGCACATAATTAATCCATTCAAAACTGCAATTGAGGCAAACATTGTCAGTGGAGCTAGATGATGAATAAGACTTAGTGCCGATGATAGTGACGAAAATATAAGCCAAAACCTGCTGTGAAGTACAACTGAAGCCATTAAGGTTCGTCTGCATTTTCCTCTCACAAGCTCTCCCGAACAGGTTGTTAGAACTGACATTGAAATTGCACTGGCTCCCTTAATACCGAGGCACAGTATCATACCCAATCCCACCCTTTGGGTTTCATTGACTGAAAAAGAAAAGAGGAGATTCTTACTAATAACATGTTACCCAAGAGAGGTATTGTTTTAATTTAAACTTACGACTTTTAGGTATTAGCCAAATAAAGTACGCTAACAATCCAGTGGTAATCATTGATAGTCCAGCCCAAAGCCAATGTCTTTTTGTGTATAAAATTAAATAAAGTCCAATAATAACACCAATCATTTCTGCAAAACCTGTCAAGTGAAGAATTTAAAACAATAAATTGTTTCCATTAGAACAAAGGTTTACCTACCCATCGAAACAGTATTAGCATGAATATGATCGACTCCAAAGTCTCGAATAGCCAGTATCATTGAGTTATATAGAAAACTAGCCCAAACCCAAGCCCAATGCAAGGCCAATACATACTTCCAGTTAGTCGTTTCGTCCCAAATGCATAAATAAGAAAGGGATTTATCATTTTTTACTCTTGATCCATATTCCCTGAGCTGATCTTCAAGATCCACTGGAATGTGTTTATTGTTTATTGCCGCCGACTCAAGAAGTTCCTGGAGTGCTTCATCGTATTTTCCATGCTTTGCTAGCCAACGAGGTGAGTCGGCAATCCATCTTTTTAACAAAAAAACTGTAGGTCAGCTAATAAATCCAATATTGAAAGAAAAATCAAAATGAAACAGGGAATACATGATATAATCGTTGGTTGCGCCGATTTCTATTGTACACCGTCAGCCAACTTATTGTACATAACGATAGACTTTATTAACGTATAACCCGACCTTTGTAATTAGCTTGCGATTTTTCATAGTCGGCGCAATTCTTTCACACTGTTGGTTCAACCGTTGTATCGTGTATTCCCCACTTAAGTGTTTTCAAATATTCTGTTATATTTATAAAAATGTACAGTGAGACAATAAAAGTGGACGTGCGTCATAAGTTATACCGCATTTGACATAGCCGTGTTTCGTGGCAAAAAGTTTCAGTTTAATGACAGAAACACTGGCACATGATTGGAAAACTTATAATGACAAAAATAATGAATTTGTCCATTCTTTTGTTGCTCTTTTGGTCCAGTTTTGCATTCGTGTAAATGCGGCATGAGTTATTACTTTATTAATTGCAACTGCCACTGTGCACTTGCACAACGTTCATTTTCATTCAAAATTTAATATCTTTTCAATAGCTTCGTTCTTTTGGGATTTGACTGTCACGTCGATCTTTGACGTTTTAGACACAAAGTGATTGGAAGCTAGTTCTGCAAACCAGAGTGTAAAAAATCCAGTACTCTGGTAGTGCAGTCAGGCAAGTTACAGTTTATTAACTTATCAATTGACTAATAAAGTTAATACTTTGACTGAGTACTGTAACTGCAAAATAAGCAGTCGCCAGTAGTACTAACATTCAGGACTGTGCAGTCATCAAAAGCAGTCAATTGACTAAAAGTTAATTAACTGCAGTACTTTGTGACTGGTTTTAGTCTTTTATTCAGTTGAAAGTTTTCAGTACTGGCCTGAATTTAACTGTAAGTCTTTAAAAGTCTTTCGACTAAAAGTCTTCGGAGTTTAGTATTATATAAGTATGGAATAAAACGGGAAAACAATTATGTTGTTTCGGTTTCGGTTTGTGCAATAGTACGAGAGTTGGGAACGTAAAAAGAAGTCGTTTTAGTATGACAATTTTTTTTTTTAAAGTATGTCCCCTCTAAATCCCTAGATTCTAGATCATAAATGAAAAATGTTGTGTTGTCCTCTATTTTGAAAAAAGGTTTTACAAATTGTAAATGCGATTTTCTCGGCTCCTATTGGCCGTAGGGTAAAGTAATAAAACACTTATATTGTGTCTTGTATGTGTTTCCTTCTCCAAGATTTCATAATTATTTTGCAACACCAGCACTGGTCGTACAAATCGTTTTGTCCATTTAGGAATTATTTGTTAATTATTATTGGCAATTTGGTGTTACTTTATTCTTTACATTTTTTGTGGCACATACAATCTAAATATACCAAAATGTAGAAAATTTAGTGTTCTAAAAAAAGTATAAAAAAATTTTTTCTGTCAGATTAAAAATGCTTAAAACCACTTTTTTCTAAAAAAAATTCGACAGTTTATTGACAATAACTTTTCACTGGAAAGTGATGACGAAAATGTTTGAAGTGTAAGTTTTATAAAATCTTGTAACCTACAAAATATAACAGAAAATCTTACCTTGCGGTAAACATGTGAATCTAGGGACGTCAAGGGGACATAATAAAAAAAAAAAAAACTTGTCATACTAAAACGACTTTTTTTACGTTCCCAACTCTCGTACTATTACACAAACCGAAACCATTGTGAACAACATAATTGTTTCCCCGTTTTATTCCATACTTATATAATACTGAAATCCAAAGACTTTTAGTCGAAAGACTTTAAAAGACTTACAGTTAATTGACTGCAGATAAGAGACTTAAAGACTAAAAGTAAAATCAGGCCAGTACTGAAGACTTTCAATTGACTAAAAGACTAAAACCAGTCACAAAGTACTGCAGTTAATTAACTTTTAGTCAATTGACCGGTTTTTGGTGACTGTACAGTCTTGAATATTAGTACTACGAATAACTGCTGTGTTACAGTTAAAGTCTTTTTGTAAGTTAAAAGACTTATTTAGATTTAGTCTTTTAGTCAATTAACTGCAGTACTTGAAAGACTGCCGTCTTTACAACTCTGCTGCAAACCAAGGCCTAGGCCCTGTTTCATAAAACTTGAAAATTGCGACAGGTGACAATTTGTAAAATGACTACTTGACAATTGCAAAATTTCTGTCCCAAAAATAGTTCCACAATTTCGTACAATTGTCAGAATATATGCGACGGTTGTCAAGTTTTCGGATCATTCAAAATTTTTCATGACAATAAATTGTTTCTAAATAGTCCGAGAATTGTCATGAATTGTCTGACAAATTTGTAGTGGTAATTTATGAAACAGACAAAACATTCAATTAAGCTACTTATTTGTCAGTATTTGACTAATGGGGTTTTCTTTTGGTAAATTCAGATTTTGATCTAAAAATTGATTTTTTTCGTCGCGAATGGTATACGATTGCAGATTGATTTTTTTTATTTTTATTGTATTGGTGTACAATTTGTATCTGTGAAACTGTCGCGATCCAGACTTGTCAAATTGATGGCTGTGAATTGTTCTGGTGTGTAATGATGTAAATAAAAGAGCGGTAAATCTGCCGAAAAATCCAGATCTGCAAATTTGATTTTCGATAAAAAAAAATGATTTTTTTCAACATTGGAAGGCTTTTACTGTCAAAATCTGTGTTTTGACAAATCGGAAGGGGAAAAAAATCAATTTTTGTTACCAAAAGAAAACCCTATAAGAATAGTGACAGGCATTTAAGACTCGGTGAAGTAATGATAATGAAGTAAGAAATACGAGTCAAATTAGTAACAAGGGTATTCATGCAACAGCGTAAATCTGTCATATTTTCCATACAAATTGTGACACAGTTACGAAGTTTAAAACTTTACAACGTTTATGACGACTTTACACTGTTGTATGAATATCCTGAATATTTTGCAACAGATCATTTTCTGTATCAAAAAGAATTTCATATAATAAGCGAGAAATATTCGAAATTTAAAGGAAAAGAAGGAAGGAAATATTTTTGAGTGCTCGGAAGAACATTATGCGGAAAATTCTGATAGTCAAAAACAAATTTAACTGCCTAAAATATGTGTGATTTTTACTATTTAATTTAAATTACTTTTGGCTTATGGCAATTTGATTTTGTAAAAGCTATGACTAAATTGTCATAATCTCGCAATGACAAAATTGTCACGACGAATTTGTCACAAACTACAGTGCGATAGGCCATTTTCGATAACGTCTTCTGCGTCGAAAATGCAATTGCAGAATATTCTTATACGCAAACTGCAAAAGTCTTCTGTTCGAAAATGCAAATAAAAAATTTTGCAGCATTAGCAGTGTTTTCGATAATGCAACTTGTTGAAGTCACATGTTCATCATCTGCAGTGCATCAGCTGGGCAGTAAAAAAATCGGGTTGATGATCAAAATATTGAGAAGTCAACTGACGTTGATCAAATCGATTTTATGCTAGCAGGACGATTGCTTATTTGACGATTGCAGTATCTGCGTCAAAAAGTGACGACCATTTGACGATCAAATTGACTTTAATTTGACGTTTTCGAAAACAGCCAAATTTATTATAATCTGACAGCGATAAAATTGTTATGACAAATTTGTTGTTATATTTAAATGACAGTTATGTCATATGTCAATATTTTATGAACTGAAAAACTGTCAGACATGTGTGTCAAAGTTGTAGAATTGACAGCTGTCAATTTGTACGAAAAAGCAAATCCATATGCCTTAAACAAAAGGCGAATTACTGAAATTTAAATACAATGAAAATGTATGATTTTGACAGTTCTGCAATATGATTTCTGTTCCTAAGATTTGTTGTTTGATCCACTGTCATAAAATAATGTATGACCGGAGATAACACTCGAAATATTGGAATGTTCTAGGATTAAAATTTCTCAGAAATTTATCATACAGCAAATTACCCTCAAATTTTTCGTACATTTCGTACAGCATATTGTTTTGTTGAAATTTTTGAATTCAAAAAATGGTTAATTGTGCGATGAAATAACGTTGTTTTTTGTTTTTGATTTTCTTTTTAATATCATCTGAAGAACAACAAATACTTGTCCTCCAAGAAATGCTTTGCCAAAAAGACAACTAGTTTCGTTGGCATTGTCATATGGAATAATCACAGATCCTGACGTCGATAGAATGAAGAAGACTCGAGTCGAAAAAAATGCTGCATTCTATTCAGGCAGTTAGGCTCTAGCATCTTACCTAATTTTTAGTGGACCCACAGATGTACATATACAGAAACAGACAGACACACAGTCTGACGGATGTCAATACTTACCTATTTAAAAGTATCAGGATTATAGTAAATGATGATATCACATAATACAATTGACTCCAACCATCTACGAATATTGAAATTCCTGGCAATAATATCAAACCAATTGACCAGAAAAGTTCGAAGAGACATCTTACAATCACTTTAGCTTGTCCACCTGTGATATCTGAAACTATTTAAAAATACAAGCTTTATAACAATCAGATGTTGATCACAAAATGTCAAAATTTAGTAGGGCATAGTACACAAATCTTAGATAGTAATATATTGCACTGATTGGGCAAATTAAAAAGTTTTATCTCAAATTAGAAATGGAAGAATTTTTAAACTATACCTCCCATCTGCCAAATAATTTTGTTCTTATAGCGGTTTTAATGAGAACCCGTCGAATAATTTTGAATAAAATAGGAAAATCCGAAAGATAGATTTATAATTGTCGGAGGGGCACTGAAAGTAATGTCAAAAACCAACGAAAAGTAGCTTCCCGCATCGTCAAAAAGGTAACGCATCCATACTGTACTTATCATCTATCTCATTTTTGGCAGTCATATTTCACCAAATGTCAGTTTTACTTAAGTGAAGTGCGATCGGGAGTGGACCTCACTTCTGTAACGAATGTTGAACGAAACTTGACGAAACGCTTCACTTCGCAATTATAGCCGTAGCCTTCTTTCTGTGTATTCGCTTGTTTTCTTTCGACCACTGAAGTGGCCCTCCGATTTTTATAGTTCTAGCCTAATGCTGTGGTCATCTGATTGAATTCGCCACACAAAATCGGCAAAATCCTCAGGCTAGTATTAAACGATCGGCGTTCAGTGAGAGATCAGATAACTCGAGAAGACTACAGGATTGTCACAAAGCTTGGTAAATAAAATTTTGCACAAATATTTGGATGTAAAAAGCTTTCCGCAAGATGGGTACCCCGTTTGCTTTCGATCGATCACAAGCGAAACCGAACATGTAAAAGGAACCAAATCCTAACCTATCTGTTTTCACTTTCCGGTGCGTGATATAAATCAAAGCTCAAATTCCGAAGAGCAAACGTTGAAAAAAAAGTAACATGGATGAACAATATTGCATTTTATCTTACGTATTATTTGTCCACTTGTATACATAAAACAGCAAAAAGCTGACGTTAAAAGTCTAAAGAACACGTGCAAACTAAACGTTGACATCATTCCTGTTAGATTTCCACAAATAATTTGGCCCATCATACCAACCAGCATCAGTTTTCGAGGGCTTATACTAAAATTATAACAAAAAATCCAATTATTCCAGGCGATTTCAAAACAAATATTGCTTGCAACTCATACTGATCTAGAACACTTTTGGCTATCAATACTCCCACTAGAGCTCCAATAGTATGAAACGTTTGTGACACACCCACCAGCATTTGTCGAGAACACACTAAATCAAATTGTGTCACTAAACTCTTAAACGTTGAGTTGTGCTGGAAGTGGTCGCATGGAATTATCTTCTGTTTAGCTTTTGGTTTCCCAAACGGATTTGAATAATTTGTATGTTTCGTCGCGAAACTATTACGCAGTGAATTTTCATAGACATGGCACATGTCTATGTCAAACTCCCGGTCTGTATTTGTTCCCTCTCGAACAGGATGATGTGAAATCGTAATCCAGTTTTTGGTGGAGTTCATGTTGAACACATTAGATGGTTTACAGTAGTACTCACCCTTACGGGGAGATGGCGCGGTGTAAATAATTGCAGCCATTAGCCAAGCTGATGGGATCTTCAGAAAAAAAATCAGGAGAATCGTTCGCAGCTGCCAACGGCCGAAATCCCCATTCACTTGTCCTACAATGTCTTCTTGCCTTTGGGACATCCTCAAATAGGCTCACCTCAAGTGCAAGGAACTACAACAATATCACAGCCACTTAACTTTAAGGGTAAGTTTTCACTGACATTGAATTTATCTCGTTGTCTTAACTTGAGAAATCAAATAAAATTCTGACACGAATTACAGCGCGATGTGACACGTTGCAATGACAGAACTCTGCCTACTTCTAAAACAAATTGTCCACGTTTTTATTCGTGAACCTCTGTTTTCTTCTGTAGATAAAAATAAACATTTGGCACAATTTATTCAAATATTGTATTCCACAAAAGTGCAACGAACTCGAGCGGAAGATACTCTATTTTGCAACAGAAATTGATTAGGTAGTAAAAGATTAATCTTGTTTTGTTGAAGTTCATGTTTTTTTGAAATTATTTCTTGTTCATGTATCGAAATTATTTTGACACAAACAAATTAAAATTATGTTATACAAAAATTTCACAAGTTGTTGACTGAAATTGCTACAATAACGCAAGAGCAAGACTATACTGTATAACTATAGAGATGTGAAATATTATTAATCAACATTAGGTATTTCTTTAAAAAAAACTTTTTATGTTATTTTAAGTATTTAACGTTGCGTTTAAATTTTGCTGCGGATCTAATTTATGGCACATATGTAGGAGGATCGATTTTTGATGGTTTTGTCGCTTAATCTGGTTGAATTTATTGTATGACTTTTGATATGTTGACTTTGAGGGCATTTATTGTTTACATTTTATTGAAATAGACGTGTGATTTATTGGCGAAACATAATGGTGTAGCTGTATACAATAGAATAGAAATAGCTGACAAAATATAGAGGCATAGGAATAGTAAACAAAGCTTCATTGTGCAGCTGAAATGTAGCAAACCAGCAAAAATGTATGTGAACGTTTAGTCAAAATTCAGTGAAATTGAAGAATATATATTCACAAAACATTCACTTTAGTGAATCAAATGTGAATATACTCAAAAAGCCTATCACTTTTACCTAAGGAGACTCTTGCGAAGTTTTTTTCAAGATACAAAATTATCATGATTCTTCGTATTATTATTGAATCCTTGTAATGAATCAAATATGATTCATTTTAAGTTCATTTAAACGAGTGTGAAAAACTCAGTTATCTGAATTCTTTTGAATCATTTTTGTTCCATTTATATTATTCAAAACGAATAATGAATTGTTCAGTAAACTGAATATATCGGGTTGTTCAATAAGAGCGATACAAAAGTTTTTTTTAAAAAAAAACAAAAAAGGTTTTGGATATCAATAAAATTCTTTTTCCCAATAAAAGTACGTTTAATGCCATTCGATTTCTTTTGCACCACGGGCACGCTTGCAGAAGTCCAGACGCTGAACCCAATTTTCGACGGTTTTCAAGCATAAATCGGCCGATACTTCTGTGACTGGACCATTTCGTGAGATAACACGTCTCCAAACTTGGTTTCCAATAAATTGATTGTGACATTCGCTGTGTGGCTTGTGGCACCGTCCTGTTGGAACCACATGTCCTCCAAGTCCATATCATCCAATTGGGGCCAAAAATAATCGGTTATCATTGAACGGTAGCGATCCCTATTCACAGTAACGTGCCGGTCTTGCTCATCACGGAAGAAGTACGGCCCAATGACGCCGCTGGCCCATAAACCACACCAAACCGTAATTTTTTCGGGATGCAATGATGACTCATGGATTACGTGTGGATTGCTGGCTGACCAATACCGCATATTTTGTTTATTGACGAAAACATTCAGCCAGAAATGAGCCTCATCGCTGAAGATGATTTTTCCATGATAATTCGACTCATTTTCAAGTTGTTGCTCAGCCCAATTCACGACCATACGACGCTTCTGGTGGTCAAGCGGCTTTAGTTCAATTTAATCTTGTAAGGATGTAGGCCAAGATCTTTTCGCAAAATTCGCCACAACGACGTCACAGAGATGCCCAACGCAGAACGACGTGTGAGAGACACATTTGGGCTTTCTGCAACTGAAGCCTCAGCGACAGCAATATTCTCGACACTATGGCCACTTCTTTATCTCACTGGCACGGGAACGTTTTGTTATGCGCCTGTGGATTCAAATTTGTCCACTAGACGCTTAATTGTTGATCGATTATGACGACCATAAATTGGACGCAGCGCTCTTAACGTTGAGGCCACTGACTCCGAATTTCGGTAGTAAATTTAAATAATTTCGACTCGTTGTTGGCTCGTATATCTTTCCATCATGAAATGGCAAACCTTACTGAAGAGAAATGTCAAAAGAGCCGCAAGAAATATGGCGTCGTTTGCTGTCCCTGTCGCTCTACTTTTGTAGCGTCCCTTTTGAAAAACCCTTTATAAGCGTCCTATTTACATTCACATAAGTGAAAAATTTATTTATCATTAATGAACCATAAAATTCGATTCGAAGTAATGCTGCTACCTAGTAAATTTGTTCCAAACCGGTTTATAAATGAGTTCAAATTTGAAGGTTTTTTCCACTTCTGTGAATGATTTATAAATCATTTCTGAAAGGAAATGTTTGCAGGGAAGGAGTGAGTGGTGCATTCATGCTTTTGCTACTAGATTTATGTATGTTATGAATGGGTTAGGATAGTCTCAGAGGAAGAAGTCCTTAATTCCTTGTATATGAGCTGCAAATAGCAAAATGCAAATTACGAATGGTCGTGAATTTTGACATTTCATTCAAATGCGTAATTTTTTTGGTCACCGTCAGATGAGAATTGCGATAAAATATAAAGTAGCGCCCATACTATGCCGATCAACATTGTTGGGTAACATTATCGATCAACATGCTAGGTGTGTACGTCTCATTCACTGTTTTACACTAATAATTTGCAAATCTAGTTCATCATCAGCTGTTCGCTTTTCAGCATGTAGGCAAATCAAATTGACAGCTGACAGCTCCATCTTTATTTGTTTATCTATGGTCTCAGTGTTGACGTGTTGTCATAGTGTTGACGTGTGGTCATATGTCTCATATTTATATATTATATATATATATATATATATAATCTTATTTTTATAATTAGCTTACGTTATTTTGCATAAGGAGCAGTTGCGAATCTACCCTAGGGCCATAAGGACCATGGCCGGGGCGGCACTTTTCGAAGGGCGGCACTCAGCTTTGGGTGCAAAATATAAAATTCCTTTATAAATTTGTATAGGAAAAGTAGTACGTTCATTTGATTTAAATACTTTTTTTCTAGAACGTTAAACTGTCGACACTTTTAAGTTTATTTTGTTCTACTTTAAATTTGTCTAATTAGTTTTAGAGATATCAAAATAGGAACGCAATGTTTTTTGATGCAGAAATAACAAAAACAAAATCCCGCACCGTTTTGTGTATTTGAAACTGAGCTATTTTGACTCCAAATTAAAAAAAATACAATTTTGCACTGTTGTTTTGTTTTTGCACGGCACCGCTCGTGAAAAATTTGAAAAATGCTAATATTGGAAGAGGTACTGAATCTTTAGAGATTTGACTCTCAAACGGTACTCCAGGTAATAAAATGTAATATTAAATTGAAAAACAACAGTTGGTGCAATGAATTGTCGGTTTATGATGAAGAAAACAAAACCAGACAATTCCAAAACCAAATTATTTTTTTTGACTTATTAAATGTGTTTTTTTAATTTTATTTATTTCAAAGAAATATTGAGTTTTTTGAGGATATTTTGTTTTTGGATTTTTACAACAGTTTTTGTATTTTTCTTAAAATTCAAAAATATACCTAGTTATCTGTTTTTTGCACCGAATGTTTCAATTTTAAGGAGGATAAATATTTCGGAAACCTTCAGAGAAATTTTGAGACCAATACTAAAAAACAAAATTTTCAGCCCATTTAATGCACTCCCAGATGTTCTGATTAAAAAAAAAAACAAGTATCTCACAAGTACACTTCGCATGATTCGGAAGATTACAGTGACAAATTGCAATGAGGAACGTTATTTATATTAAAAAATGCGCATTACTAAATTTGAATTTCATTTTAAAATTGTAAAAAACAAACAATCAATCCAAGCAACATATTCATTTTAGCAAAAAAATTTTTAGATATCTAAAAGCGACAATTTTTGTGCATTGAAAAGTCATGATTCTCGTATTTTCGTTTGCTAACATCAGTTTTCTTTGGCGGAAACTTAAATTTTCTAAAAAATATTGGAGCATTAAATGTGTTAGAAACAATTTAGCATATAATTTGCTAGAAATAATGCGGTGCCAAGGCTTTTCTGCCTGGGCGCAAAATCTTCAAATACGCCACTGATATAGAGTCAATATAAATGGCTTGACCTATGAAATAAAATGGAAAGCTGATAATAGCGTATAGATAACACTCGTATACCAACTTAGAGATTACTGTTCTGTTGAATAACTTTGTTGATTGCTACACCTACATTTGAATCGGGTTGTGTTCGGGTCAACAAATGTTGATTGGCATAGTCAATCCATGTCAATGTTTGTCCTATTACTGATCGCTCCTAAGCGACCACGAAAGTTAATTTTGAATTTGGTTTCCTATTCGAAGTTTGCACAAAACCTCAATGTTGATCAGAAAATAAGGTGAGTAAACAAAATGTTTACAGCTAATCTTAAATTTAGAAAAGAAATTTTATTTTAAATACTCCAATCGTGAAATATGACGATTGCGAAGTTCAATAAATGAATGTAGAACTAAATCCAACAATTTAAATTTTTAACTCCCACTTTAAATGCATTGCATCTAAATTGTTGCACTCCCAAAATGTATCCCATAAAATTAGAAGTAATAAGCTTCGTTTATCAAATGTTCTCTGAAATCCGTTGCATTGTAGTGCAATAAAAAAACAAACTCATTTGTTTTAAGGCGATGAAACAACTTCTTGTAGCGTCGGTCACACAAATTTAGCTTCAGCGATCACAAAACAAACATGTGCGACTTTATACCTCATAGTGCTACCGGGCCTATATTCTAATAAGGACACATTGATGGATTTATTGATGCTTGACATTTTGATCGTCCGATGCAGCGACCATCGCTTGTTGCTCAGTCGTACGATTAGTTTCAATTAGGACATAGCCATAGCCTTAGGGGTGCTAAAAAATATGAGATTAAATTCGAGTGACGAATTTCTCATTCGTTGCTTTCTGGAATGCGTCCTGTTGTTTTGGATTCCAAATTAGCGTTTGTCAGTTGGCAGAAAATATATTGTTGGTTACGTAGAAATTATAACGAAAAATTAATGTTACCATTTGAATAAATTTTAGGCCGTATTTTTTTTTTTTTTTTTTTTTTTTTTGAAACAGAAAACAGCATGCTGACCAGCAAATATTTTTCAAAAATATTGCCACATTACCACCGTCATTTTAGCTGTTTGACATTTCACTTAGAAACGAAAGTAAAAAAAACAAAACCAGAAGTTCCATGTCCAAGGTATTTATTTTTTGCAGTGTGGCGTCCCTGAATATTGTTCCGGAAAAGTTGTCCACCAATGCACCATAGCAACAGTAAATTTAGGCCTAGCGACGCTATTGACGATGCAGATGTAATCTGTGCTGAACGATTGAAATATGTACATTGGTTTTAAAACAATGGCCGCCGGCCGTTGTTGCTGGGGTTGTTGCTGATACAATCTGTTTCACTCTTTATTCACTTTGTCGAAAAGTTAAAAACACAAGTTAATATTTGTGGTTGGAACAGCATAAACAAATTTATTCGCATTTGAAGCCAATTTACCTTTTATTGATTCAAATCCATCATTGGTTTGGGATAGCTTAAAGCTAAGTACTGAAAAGTGAAGATTATCTGTTTGTGAACTTCTTATTACATTGAACGGATTCGTAAAAATTCTTGACAGTCAGTTAATTGTAGCGTAGCATAAGTTGCAGCAGTTACCAAGCACACTAAACATTGTCAGGTTTGCCAATGCTCTGACAATAGCTGTCAATGACGGTTAGCTGAATTTTGTCTAAAAGTCTGAGTCGTTTGGCCAATGTCTCACAGTGAAATATTAAATTAAAAATTGTGATTATTGTAAAATTAAAAACACTTATAACATTACAAACTGTTGAAATTGCGACTATTTATGTATTGTATTTCAAAGAACAGCGTCACGTCTTGTATATTTGTAGTCTTATTTATTAAAATCCACAAATTTGATGAATAGTCTTGCACTTCATAAGCATTTATAAAGCCACTTTACATGAATCCTCCCAAACTATCATAGTTATTCAATGCTAAAGTCTAAAATAATACCAAAAAGGGGAATTCTATTATGTACTTTTTACTTTTTACTTCCACAAATCCTAAACAATACTCAGCTGTTTATAAAAGAATTCAGCTGACAGTTCCGTTCTTCTTAATTTCTGTATACTGTGTTCCCCGTTCAATTGCACCGGCCGTTTTGATTAATTTTTCTATCTATTAACCGAGGAGTGGGGACTGGATAGTTCAATTGACCAATACATTAACATACTTTGTAGTGGTTAGCTGTAGATTTTTAAGATCAGTTTAGCGAGGAAAATCAATTAAGCGAGGTCCTTTATATAGTTTCCCGCAAGATGTTGGGTTCATTAACTGAATGCCAAAAGCATTAATCACTCCGGTTTATTTGCATGGTTTGAAAATCTTTCAGAGTGATAAACTTTCACTTTTATTGTGCAAATTTTTAAAATTGGTACCTTTATTTATGTCAAATTCAAAGCAGTGATGTCAGACTTTGAAGCAGGTTATCTCACTGTTAGATCCTAAAAATCCCTTTTATCATATCTGTCCCTCGAAATATTAGATTTAAAAAAACGTTTATTTTATTTCTTGTTAACGTCCCTGAACGTATTAGACATCAAGTAAACCACAGCTCGTCAAACCCATTCAATAAAAAACCTTTACCATTGGCCAGCCAATCAGATAAGCCGTGATATCGGGGAACCTTTAACGACATAATATGACTAGAGTTGAATTTGATGAGTGGAAGGCAGCGGCAGGAACACCAGACCGGCAAAAAAGCAGAAAATTTTAAAACCCTACAAATTTTGAGACTTAATAAGCTATTTTAAAATTCATATAACGTACATAAGTGTTTTTTTTTTTTGGAAATCTTTTTTTACATGTAGAGTCGCCACCATTTACAACATTAGTCATTCAGTCTTTTTATTAGGAAAGAATAAACAAAACTAAATGCTCAATGCTATTACTTATCCTAAATAAAATAAGTAGAAAAAAGATATTTTTAATTTTCAGATATTTTTAATGACTTTTTTTAAGCATGAAAATATTTTATTTGATCAATGTTGAATAATTTTTAATTTTTAATGAAACTGGCAAATAAATTGACCAAAAATTAAAATCCCTTTTCTTGTACTATGAGGTTGGAAGAATCCCTTAACTCTTTTAGCTTAATTTAAATGAGAAAATCCCACAAAAAGGGATAAATACCACGATCTGGCATCACTTATTCAAATTCTACAAAAAGTTAATGTTCTCTTGTCTTCCCCGATGGGACTTATAGTTAGTAATTAACACTGAACCTCATGTACCACTGAACCAATGTATAAAAATCAGCTGCTAAGACCTGCGAACCTTCAAAAGCACCTAGTTCATGTCTTTGAACCCTCTAAAATAAAAAAAGTTCTTTTAGGGGATTTCAAATCCTTGTCCTAAGTTATTGAAGAACTTATTTGACTGTTATTTGTGGAGCTAGATCTTTGCATTTTTACTATTTTTAATCCACCTTCTTAAGCTAAATTTGTAGGGGATATAAAATATCCAATTTATAACTTTCAGAACGCCCTAGACTACTTCTCTCCAGTACACCTCTTTAAAGTAGAAGTTGTAAAAAAAACTTTGTATGAGCTTATTTTTAAAAACAAATTTTGTACTTATTCAAGTTATTTTTTCTTTCTATTTTCTTAAGGAAACGACAAATAGAGTGGACGGAATCCACCGAAATCCCGGAAATCAGAATCTGGAGGTGGGTCTTGAGCTGGGACAAAGCATCAAGTTTATTTTAAATATCTTTTTCCTAGGCTTTTTGGTGATATGTCTGAGGTGCGGTGCAGGTTCTGGGATTGGACATGGAACTGGACAACAACTTTTTTTTACCTTACTTTAATATTTAGATTTGTGGAAGGACTACGGTCTTATAGCATGGGCCTGAACCTGGAAAAAGGAAGATTTTTATAATAAATTTCTCATAGATTTTTTTGGTGGTGGGTCTGACGGAGGTACTCGTAGATCTAGAGTTGGATGTGGAACTGGACAAACGAACGAGAATTTTTTTTTAATAACTTTCATAGATTATTGATGGTGGTGGGTCTGACGGAGTAGGTTTCTTGAGGTGGTCTCCAACACGGCCAAATGGAGGAAATTTGTTTGAAAAAAAAAAATATTAAAAAAAAAAACAACTTTTTTTTACAAATTAAGGAAATTGCATTTTATAAGTCGCAAATATAAACAGTTTTTTTGAGCAATAGTTCTTTTAGTGGTCCGCTTCACGGGTTTTTAGGATTTTATAAACCTTTTTTGGAACGGTATACTCACGCAACTCCGATGCTCCGCTAAGGGTGTGTAAAGTCAAGTGGAGGGCACCAATGCCAAACATTTTCTCGAGCAACAGTACCTTGAGTAAACAGAATAAAGTTTTTTCCTTTGTTCCAGTTCCAGACCAAAAACCTAAATCCAGAATCTCCTCCGTGCTCCGTCAGACACTACTCCATCGAACTTACCACAGAAAAATGTATTTGAAAAAGTTGTTTTAAAAGACTTGTTGCTTTATCCTAGTTACAGGCTCACCTCTGCCAGACACTACTCCATTGCGGACCCACCTCTAAAAATTAACCCACCTCCAATACCTCCTCCGTCAGACCACACTTCATCGGACTTATACTGCCAGTCAAAATCTTGGAAGAAGTTATTTAAAAAAAACTGTTCCTTTGTCCATTTTCGGATCCACCTCCAGAATCTCCTCTGTCTGACATTAATCTATCAGAAACACTACCAAAAATAATCAATGAAAGTTAAAAAAAATTGTTGTTCCTTTATTCAGTTTCAGGCTCTGAGAGTTATAAAGCAAAATGTATAGCATTTTTGAAAAATAAAGATTAATGGAAAAGTATTAAATATATATTTTGCAAAAATACTAATAAGTCATTTTTTTCGAAAAATCCAGCCAAGTAGCAGTAGGGAATTAGCGGGATTTTTGCGGTGGGGTGGGTTTTTTTTTAATTCTGAGATGGATAGGCATCAAATGGTTCTACATAGAAAAAAAAATGTTTTCCTAATTTTTTCAGATTTTTATTTCACCCTATTATCACTTTTAGATACTTACTATGGGGTTAGGGTGATTTTTATAAAACGCGAAAAAAAAACAATTTGAGGGCATAGATTAGATTTAGACAAGAAAAAAATAATATCGGAGGAGGGGTCCATTTTCCCCCGTTTAGACGGGAGGGTTAATTTTCTCAAAATTTGGATCAACACGGAAAAAAATTATTTAAAAAAACCGAAACACTTACAATGCCACGACTTAGCTTTTTTTAAAGCCACGATTGCATTCCATAATAAGCTTCCTAAATAAAGTTGTTATTTCAAATAGTTTTTGAAAAAAAATAATTTTCAAACTTAAAAATTAAAAAAATAAATAATTATTTTTTAAGATAAAAATTATTTTTTCGAAAACTATTTAAGAGAAGGAATATTTTAAAATGGAATCATGGCTTTAAAAAAAGGTAAGGCGTGGCATTGTAAGTGCTCCTGTTTTTTTAAAATATTTTTTTTTCACCCAAATTTCTAGAAAATTAACCCTCCCGCCTGAACGAGGGGAAAAAGACCCTCCCTTCAATACAATTTTTTTTCTCGTCTGAATCTAATATATACATTGTGATTTATGTTCGCGTTTTATAAGAATAATCATTCACCCATAATAAGTACCTTAAAGTGAAAATAGGGAGACCAGGGGGGTTAAATAAAAATCTGAAAAATTTGGGAAATTGTTTTTCAATGTTTGGAATAGAATGAGGGCTATCCAAGACTACGTTCAATTTAAGGACCACCCAAGTGTACATAGTGGCTATTTTCATTTTTTTGACGTTGCGTCTCAAAAAATAAAATAATAAATGGTGACTGGTGAGTTTCAATAATATCTAACCAAAGACAGTTTGATATGGAATAAAATTACTGCTCGACCCATTTTTTTTCTCCGGCCAATTAGGTAAAATTTTTCTTTCATCTTAATCAATATTCCAAAGTTGTTGGTATGTTTCAAATGTGAAAATATCGATGGAAATTTCAAAATGTACACGATTTTTTCAATTACTTTTTATTCAAAAACAAAAAAACTAATTCTTGAATTTTATATTGGACTATAATTTTGATTATACATTAAATAATTCATATTCCACATGCATTCTATTATTAATTTTTGTTTCTGTTTATAAGAAATATTACTAATGTACATTTGAAACTTAAAAAAAATTAAATTTCTGCTTTTGAAAGAAGATCAAGAATCTTTACTGTTATAATTTTTTTAATTTTCATACAATATCATAAAGTATTTTTATTATGAATAAATTAAAATGTAGATACTCTTTCTTAGTATAAAATTTATTGTAACTAAAGGGTGATTTCTTAAGAGCTTGAGAACTTTTTTTTAAAAAAAAACGCATAAAATTTGCAAAATCTCATCGATTCTTTATTTGAAACGTTAGATTGGTCCATGACATTTACTTTTTGAAGATTATTTCATTTAAATGTTGACCGCGGCTGCGTCTTAGGTGGTCCATTCGGAAAGTCCAATTTTGGGTAACTTTTTCGAGCATTTCGGCCGGAATAGCCCGAATTTCTTCGGAAATGTTGTCTTCCAAAGCTGGAATAGTTGCTGGCTTATTTGTGTAGACTTGAGACTTGACGTAGCCCCACAAAAAATAGTCTAAAGGCGTCAAATCGCATGATCTTGGTGGCCAACTTACCGGTCCATTCCTTGAGATGAATTGTTCTCCGAAGTTTTCCCTCAAAATGGCCATAGAATCGCGAGCTGTGTGGCATGTAGCGCCATCTTGTTGAAACCACATGTCAACCAAGTTCAGTTCTTCCATTTTTGGCAACAAAAAGTTTGTTAGCATTGAACGATAGCGATCGCCATTCACCGTAACGTTGCGTCCAACAGCATCTTTGAAAAAATACGGTCCAATGATTCCACCAGCGTACAAACCACACCAAACAGTGCATTTTTCGGGATGCATGGGCAGTTCTTGAACGGCTTCTGGTTGCTCTTCACTCCAAATGCGGCAATTTTGCTTATTTACGTAGCCATTCAACCAGAAATGAGCCTCATCGCTGAACAAAATTTGTCGATAAAAAAGCGGATTTTCTGCCAACTTTTCTAGGGCCCATTCACTGAAAATTCGACGTTGTGGCAGATCGTTCGGCTTCAGTTCTTGCACGAGCTGTATTTTATACAGTTTTACACCAAGATCTTTGCGTAAAATCTTCCATGTGGTCGAATAACACAAACCCAATTGCTGCCTACGGCGACGAATCGACATTTCACGGTCTTCAGCAACACTCTCAGAAACAGACGCAATATTCTCTTCTGTACGCACTGTACGCATTCGTGTGGTTGGTTTAATGTCCAATAAAGTAAACTGAGTGCGAAACTTGGTCACAATCGCATTAATTGTTTGCTCACTTGGTCGATTATGTAGACCATAAATCGGACGTAAAGCGCGAAACACATTTCGAACCGAACACTGATTTTGGTAATAAAATTCAATGATTTGCAAGCGTTGCTCGTTAGTAAGTCTATTCATGATGAAATGTCAAAGCATACTGAGCATCTTTCTCTTTGACACCATGTCTGAAATCCCGCGTGATCTGTCAAATACTAATGCATGAAAATCCTAACCTCAAAAAAATCACCCTTTATATGAATAAGGTCGACTAGAAGATCAAATATATTTTCATAATAATATATTTATAAGAATTTATTATTTTAAACACTTAAAATAATACTTAGATGTTAATTAGAATATTATAAAATACATATAAGTTTTCATTTTAAATAGTGTGGGCTGGACAAGTAGTTTTTTTTTGTTTAATTAAATATAACCAAATAAATCAGTGTATTACTTTATATTTAAATTTAAATTAAAAAAAAAGAGCTATAGTAATATTAGTATTTATAGAAACATTTTCTTAATTATCTTATTTTAAATAAAATAGTTTACAACCTAATATGTTCTTATATATTAATAGTACATCAACCAGTTTAAATAGCGTCCTTATGTATCAGTATGTTGATTATTCACTCACTACAAATGATTTCTGTTATTAATGTCTTTGGTTGAACTATGATTTCTTGCTTATAAAATATTTTTTTGTTTATGTATAACATTGCTTTTTTCTTGTATTTCATATTATTTATATGCTTAAATTAGTACAGAGGAGTTACTTAGAAATATATTAGTATTATTTGTGCTTAAAATTATTAAGGATTAATTTGTTGTAATACTTGTAAATTGAACAAACTTTTTTTTTTTGTTTAAATTGTGTATTTAGATCTTTTTTTTTAAATGTAATTTAAATCTTAAATGTTTTAATTCTTTTGATTGATGTGGAGATATTCGCGTTTATAGTTGTTTCTTTTTATTACTATTTGCAATTATATTACTATTTTTGTTGTATCACAGAAAACAAAGTATAACCGATGTTAAAATGGATTTAAAATTCTTAAGAGCTAATTAATTTAAAAAAAAAACATTGGTGATTTTATTTTTATCTGTAATGGATGAAAATTCGTGTATGTGTGTCATCAACGTACCTTTAGTTCTAGCTTCTTACTTTTGGCTCAAAAGATATTTTGACGAAAAAAATACTATTTTACTTTCTTTAACAAAATAGGTCTAAATACTACACTTGGGGAAGAAGAAATCATTCATTAAAGTGCCAGAGAAGTAGGAACGTGTGTTGTTAATAAATCTCGAGATGCTGACGTTTTAAGCAGAATACCAAAATTTCAGTGATAGCACTAACTCGGTCACTGAAGCGGTAATTCGGCATCGGGGTTATTGGCTTGGGAGATTAAAATAAAATCGAGATTTCGTTGTTCGAGATTTCGGGTTGCGGGATTTTGTACCGCTCCCATGTTTTGTTCTTTTATCCTCCAGTTTCGCGGTCTCATTTCAACCTTGAACTGAGTTCAATTATTGTTCAGCTGATCAAAATTTTAAACCAAAAGTAGATTTAAAACTCTAATTGTGAAACTGGGGGCATATGTTTGAGTCCAGGAAAAAAAATTCTCAGCTCAATTCAATTCATAAAAAAAACTTGGAAAAATTGAAATTATATCAATATCCGAAATAATTTTGAAAAGAGTATGCTTCACAGACGCCTTGGAAGCACATGTTATTTTTGACCGATATTAACAACCATCAATTAAAGGTTCTGAACTTGGCGTTCGAAATGAAGTCAAAGTTTCAAATTTCACCATTTCTGGACCACTTCAAAAACGAATAGATGATTTTGTTAAATGCCTCAAAAATCCTTAATTTTAAAAATCACTTGTAAAGCTGGCCAAAGACGAAAGAGCCAAAGAGGCAAAATGGCGGGGTCATTCCAAAATAAGTCGTGTGTGAAATCCAACCGAGAAAAATCCATTTAATGGTTTGGTCGTGCATGGTTTAAGATTTTTAGGACTCCACTGGGATAATAGTTCCTTAATTCCAATTTTAAGAGACAAAAATGGTTTGTTGACATTTTTAAAGATGAAGAATATGAATTCAGTTGTAGCCATGAAGAAACTGATAGGGGATTGAGTTACCATATAAGGAAATCAAAACCTAATTCAAACACTATTGTAAGAGCGTCTGACATAGGCTTAGGTACTCATTATTTAACATGGCAAATTTCACCAAAGACTTTTAATTATTTTAAAAGCTATTTAGACTATATATAAGATTTTAAAAGCCCCTATAAACTACGAGTATAACCTCGTTTTTGTCTCATTAAATTTTTAAAGTCATTTATGTTCAGCCATTCCAGTCAACAAAAGCTGACATTTTGGTGTCAGAATAATTGATAATCCTTTTTCTCTTTCTTTCATACATTTCGCATGTGCGAGTGAAATAACCTCATTTTTCTATCCTGTGAGTTAAATTAAAATGTCACTAAAATATCGTTTTCCCCATTGGTGAAACTGAAAAATTTTGAATGTCTGATAAAATTTAGAAGGAGACAGATAAAAGCAATTTTAGTGTTTGTTTATGAAATTGGCCATCAGAGATTTAGTTAGCAAGTGACGACACCTCGAAAAGAAGTAATCCAATAGCATTAAAGCTGCATGCAACTAGCTTTTACACTGGCAGTGAGTTTTTTTTTGCTACATTACCAACATGTCACTTCTGTACAGGTTGCGTCTAGGTGTTATTTATTTAGAAAAGGAAAACCTAAATCTATGGATATCTTTGAAAAAAGTGGTCGATATCAGGGTGTCCTTGCATTGAGTTAACAAACTGGATCATTAACAAGAAAAAGGAACCATATTCACACATGTTTATTTTAAGGAACTGTAAAAGTGTGAAGCTAGATTTAAAATTTTCAAAACCTCTATGCTTCTAAAAATGCTAATGTACCTAGTTATTTTTTTCTTTACTCAAGTATGATACCTCCATATTTTAAGTGACTCAATGCAAAAGCTAAAAGAAAAGGCTTTAGTGGGGAAATGCAAGCGAACCATATTTGTACAAACTTAGATTTTAGGTGGATATTGTTTCAAGAGCATTCCAATCCTACCTCGCTTAATGTTGATGACATTATTTAAACAATAGGTGAAGAAAAATACAAATATTTGAGTGAGGAAGATGATAAACAAAAATCTTAATTTACTGTGGAAGAAGTGATTGAAAACTTTGGCAATCAATTTAAATAAGTTTGTTAGCAATCAGTTACATTTTTAATTTAGTTGACAAAGAAAACTTTTATTTGGTAGGTACCTTTTAATTTAATATTAATTTAACTTTTAAAATATTGACATTGAATAAAAAGAAATGTTCAAATGTATAAAATTTGTTTAGGAAAAAAGCGGTCGGATGCTTGTTTAGACGGTATAAGCCAGTGTTTAACAACCTTTTTTGTGCTATGCCCCACCAAGACATTTCCAAAATAATAATGTCCCCCCAACATTATGTTTAATTTTTAACATTCAAAATTTTGAAATGTTCACTAAAAAATTGAATTATTAAAAGTTAGCAAGAAATTACGAGAACCAGAAAATCTTTTTTTTAAATCCAACGATAAATTTTCCAGATGGTGGATCAGTCGCTTCACATTTTCGAAAACATTGAAACCTGTCAAAATTTGAGTTGTTAATGATTGCCTGAAATATTAATAAGGCTAGCGAGGCCAAATATTTTCGTTTTTGCTTCAGTTGCTAAATGAGTTTAGTTTTTCGTAAGAATCGACAAGGGCTCACAAATGCCTTACAATCGATCGCTTGCAAATTTTGGTTTCCAGTTTATTGCAAGAGAATCAACAAATTTCGCAAATACTTTAAAACATTCTCATTTGTTCTTTACATAATACCTTGAAAAAGCGTTCACAATTGGGTCTTGCACCCATTGGCTCTAGCACCCAAAAAGTTTGAGCAAGCCCAGATTGAGTCCGGACTCTTTTCAAAAATAAATTAGTGTGAAGGTGAGATCTTTTTTTCCACGTTGGGACAAACTGGTATAAACTGTCATTTAATAACCTCCCCCCATTTGTCCGTTGATTATGTAGGCCAACATCAAAAATACCATTTTTTAATCGGTTGGACAAAGGGTAGGGCCCGGACTTCGCCTGTCCGACGAAATGATTTGAAATCTACGATTCAATATTTCTTAACTTACACCAAAAATGAAACGGAAAGATAAAAAACCATTTGTTCCAAAAAGGGCCAAAAAGCAGTTTTGTAAACTTCTTGTCTTTTACCTTTCGTTCATGGCTAAATTTCCCTCGATGACGTAGGTGGTTTTACGGTCTCTTCAAGTCGAAGTCAATAATGCTGCAGCAGGAGCTTCTAGAGTTGAACAATTTTTAACTTTTAAAGGGTTTTTCAACAGGGACGCTACAAAAGTAGAGCGACAGGGACAGCAAACGACACTATATTTCTTGCCGCTCTTTTGACATTTCTCTTCAGTAAAGTTTGCCATTTCATGATAGAAAGATATACGAGCCAACAAAGAGCCAAAATTATTAATATTTACTACCGAAATTCAGAGTCAGTGACCTCAACGTTATGAGCGCTACGTCCAATTTATGGTCGTCATAATCGTCCTAGCAGATCAACAATTAAGCGTGTAGTGGAAAAATTTGAATCCACAGGCACAGTACAAAATGTTTCCGTGCCAGTGAGACAAAGAAGTGCCCGTAATGTCGAGAATATTGCTGCCGCTGAGGCTTCAGTTGCAGAAAGCCCAAATATGTTTTCACACGTCGTTCTCCAGCGTTGGGCATCTCTGTGACGTCGTTGTGGCGAATTTTGCGAAAAGATCTTGGCCTACATCCTAACAAGGTCAAATTGACGCAAGAACTGAAGCCGCTTGACCACCAGAAGCGTCGTATGTTCGTGAATTGGGCTGAGCAATAACTTGAAAATGATTCGAATCTTCAGCGATGAGGCTCATTTCTGGCTGAATGGCTCGTCAATAAACAAAATATTCGGTATTGGTCAGGCAGCAATCCATACGTACTCCATGAGTCATCATTGCATCCCGAAAAAATTACGGTTTGGTGTGGTTTATGGGCCGGCCGCGTCATTACGCCGTAATTTTTCCGTGATGATCAAGACCGGCACGTTACTGTGAATGGGGATCGCTACCGTTCAATGATATCTGAATAGTTTTGGCCCCAATTGGATGATATGGACTTGGAGGACATGTGGTTCCAACAGGACAGCGCCACAAGCCACACAGCGAATGTCACAATCAATTTATTGGGAGCCATGTTTGGAGAACGTGTTATCTCACGAAATGGTCCATTCGCTTGGCCGCCTCGGTCGTGCGATTTGACGCCGTTTGACTATTTCCTGTGGGGCTACGTCAAGTCTATGGTCTATGCCAACAAGCCAGCGACGATTGATGAACTTCGTACGAATATCGAACGTGAAATTGCAGCAGTATCGGTAGATTTATACTTGAAAACTGTCGAAAATTGGGTTCAGCGTCTGGACTTCTGCAAGCGTTCCCATGGTGGCCATGCAAAATGGCATCGAATGTACTTTCACAGGAATAAAGAATTTCATTGATATCCAAAACCATTTTTTTGTTATTTAAAAAAACTTTTGAAGCGCTCTTATTGAAACCTGATATAAGTATATACTCACAGGCCGTGTCTATGTCTAGGGGTGGGGCAACTGCCCCAGGCACCTTGTCATGAAAGGCGCCAGCCGTATTTAATGACACTTTCCGTAAAAAAATGGCCAATTATTATATTAAATTGACCAAACTGAAATGAATTGGGTACGATATTATGTTCGAAAGCATCATCTGCGGTAGAGCTGAATATTAAAAATCGAGTTGAAGAACAAAATATTAAAAAGCAAGTAAATTGAATCACTTTGACCAAACCAATTTTCTGCAAACAGGACAGTTTCATACTTGACGAAAGCTAAATCCGCGTCAAAAATCAGTAGTCATTGGCAAGAATTTATGATTCGAGCTTGTGCTGATTTCGTGCAAAAATTCCAAGCAGAGCGTTCTATTTTAAGTTTTGTAAGAATGAACGACAGAAAAAATGGTAAATTCTCAAAATATAGACAGGTTAAAATATTAAGGGTATTCATGCAACTTCGTAAGTTTATAAATTGTGTAAAATGATAAGCTTATGCAAGTTTGCATGAGCGATTTTTGTATACATTTGATTCAATGCTAGGTAATTTAATCACAGTATATTCATAATGCCGTTTTTATAAGTTTAGCCAGTTTGGTTAGTTTTACGCAACAAAATCCTTTGATAAGTTTAACCAAATTGAGTAAATCATTTCCCATACTATTATTATTTTTATCACACTCTCAGTCTTTCCAAACTGGGATGACCAAGTGGAAGGGTTGCAGATTTTTTTTTGAAAATTTCTTCCTCTTTCTTTTTGAGAAATTGGAATGAGATACAAAAGAGAGACTTCAAAATAAGTCAAGTGTTGGGAAAAAATTGCGATAAGTCGATTAAAGTAAATCCTCTCATCGACATTTTTCAAAGCAGCTGATTTTTTGTCAAGTCGAGATTTCAAAAGATCAATATTTAGTGAATCAGTAAGAAAACTAGGTATTTTTACTTGGAAGAAAGTCGATATAAGCCGATATTTCAAATGGTTTTTTTGCCGGTTATTTGTACGCAACCTCCTGAAATATTTGGTACTGGGAGTCCAGTATTTAGTGTCTGTGCCAGTGCCAGTATCATTGAAACTCATCATTGGCCATTTTGTTCTTTAATTTTGAGGCAACAAAATCATTTATTATTTTGATGGGTAAATAAATCTTAAGACTTCAGTAGCATTTCTTAATTGAAGAACAAAATTTCCAATGACGAGTTTCATTAATAGCTATAACTGGTGCCTAAATACGGTAGAAGTGACACGATTTTTTTATTTTATTTTGCTATTTATTCTGTATAAAATTTTTGGTAGCAAAAAAGGGCGGCATCTCTGAGCTTGTTCCAGGTGCTCTAAGTGCCAGACACGGGCCTTTGTACTCGCACAGTTTCAAAACAATTAGTTTTATGCGATTAGCCGTCGAGAGTCAATATGGCAAAACAGTAGATAATCACTGTTGGAAACTTATTAATTCGCAGAGAAATGTTAGTTATTTAAATCTTTGTGGAAAACTGACACTGCACTGAATTGCGCAAAAACGAAACCGTCTATCCGTGGTCTACCCCAGTCAATAACATTAAAAGCAGTTTCAGCCTTTCACTTTTCTGAATACATTTCTTTTTCACTTCTTCCAACTCCAACTCCAACTGAAAACTAGCAGACAAAATTATAGCTATCAAGTGAATACGGTTATGAAAGTACTCTCAGGACGTTAACTTGACCAATTTTAAAGGTGTGTATCCATTTGAGAGTACTTTCATTACAAACTCTCAAAACTGACTCTCGGATAGCTGTTTACTCTTCTGTGAGCTTATTTTACAAGTGTGTCCACT